>OZ024857.1:49213917-49253917 GCA_964017155.1 Oasisia sp. SBJ-2009
AAATAACACAACATAGAGGCCTTTGTTTATTTTATAATTAGCACCATATATATATATATATATATATATATATATATATATATATATATATATATATATATCACCTGGATACACACGGTCGGACTGGGTCTCGTTCTTAGTTAGACACACACGAAGTCGGCATCGAGTCGATTCATCTCGTCACCAACATCGTGGTACTCCAATTTGATGGCCAACAACCGTGCAACAACACAGTCAGGGTCAGCGCTTCTGTCGGTGAACCTCAGTTTGAAAAACGAGTTTCGAGTCGCCCAGACCATCCTTTAATTAACACTAAAATCAATAATGACATGTTCTGCTAATTATTTATTCTCGTCGTCTGACTGCTTATACCGATTATGCTAACCAAAACGAACTACAGCCATTAGTACTGACCATATTAATCTATTTCGTTTCATTTCCTCTAATTTCTGGCAATAACGATAGTATTAAATGTGTCTATGATAAAATTTGAATTTTCAAACACATGTAAAACGGTAATCCAATATGTGTAAATATGTTTTCTCTAAATTTGTTCATCATCCATATCAACGATGTTACCTCTTCTCCTAGAGGAGGAGTGACATCAAAATAATGCATATTCAACCCATGAAAACTCCATAAGAAAGGCTTATCAATTAACAATATTTCGTAAAAGAATTGTAATAATATCAAGGGAACACAAAGAACTGAGAACTTCAAAACATTTCAAGACCAACGTATTAACAAACTGTTATTGAGAGCAACCCAACGCTGCCTCAATGACATTAATCTGTGTTTGCCGTGCGCCACCTAAAACAACGTGTGTTTGTGTGTATGTGTGTATGTGTGCGTGCGTGCGTGCGTGCGTGCGTGCGTGCGTGCGTGCGTGCGTGCGTGCGTGCGTGCGTGGTGTGGTGTGGTGTGGTGTGGTGTGGTGTGGTGTGGTGTGGTGTGGTGTGGTGTGGTGTGGTGTGGTGTGGTGTGTGTGTTTATTTGTCACAGATGTAAGAGTCATCAACCAAATCAACATTATATGTGATTATTATCATTCGAGTTGCCAACAAACACGTCAAATCTCTGCATCACCAAAGCGCGGCAAACATACACAGATTTGAAATATAAATATATATATATACATGCATCCATGCGTGCGTGCGTGCGTGCGTGCGTACGTACATACATACATACATACATACATACATACATACATACATACATACATACATACATACATACATACATACATACATACATACATACATACATACATACATACATACATACATACATACATACATACATACATACATACATACATACATACATACATACATACATACATACATACATACATACATACATACATACATACATACATACATACATACATACATACATACATACATACATACATACATACATACATACATACATACATACATACATACATACATACATACATACATACATACATACATACATACATACATACATACATACATACATACATACATACATACATACATACATACATACATACATACATACATACATACATACATACATACATACATACATACATACATACATACATACATACATACATACATACATACATACATACATACATACATACATACATACATACATACATACATACATACATACATACATACATACATACATACATACATACATACATACATACATACATACATACATACATACATACATACATACATACATACATACATACATACATACATACATACATACATACATACATACATACATACATACATACATACATACATACATACATACATACATACATACATACATATATATATATATATATATATATATATATATATATATATATATATATATATATAATTACATCTAAACATTCTGCAATATATCATGTTAACTCGTCTACTCATCTAGAGTTAGAGAATACCGGGCTGTACCGTTCAACATCAAGGTTTCTGTCGTTTTATTAAGCAACACCTTCCGCTCCACGAAAGGATAATGCGATGCTAATGTCGTACAGTTGACCGAGTACACGCGCTTGATGAACACCTCATTCTTGTGATTCCAACTGTGCGATTTACACACAAAATGTTGGTATTTGTATGCGAGAAAACCGCTTGTGTTTCGTGGAGTTGGAAACCAACGCCCCCCAAGGGGCCGCTGCACGGTCGGAAAGAAATAACCTCGACTCAACTCCCATCGTGGAGAGCCATTATGGGAAGACATCACCATATTTTTCTCTGTATAGAAAGCGATATCAATGTACGGCCAATGCCAGCGATATACCCCGGCTTTCGGATCCTTCAGCGAGAATACCTTTCCTGTAGACCAATTGTTGTTCTCCAAAAGCTGTATCTGTTTATAATGTCCGTTTCCGCTGTCGTTGAACAGACGCCTCATCTTTGGTAGGTCGTTGAAATTGACGAATATGTCGATATCATCGTCCCACGGAAGCATGTCGTGCATGACGAACGAACCGAGCAGCGTGCCGTGTGCCAACATGTAGGTGATGTTGAACTCACGAAAGATGGCGCCGACTGTTGACAATAGGTCGACGCACCGGTCTCGTTCATCTCGCGTAATGACCCGCGGTAGCCGGGGATGGGAGAGCCACGGTAGCGCGTCGGTCAGCCTCTTTAGACGCTCAGTTTCACCTGCATGAATGACGAACGTGGCGTTCGTAACGTTCGCCATTAGGTACTTGGGTCGTGGATTGTGCATTGTCCTGATCGACAACAACGTGGCGACCAGTGCACATATGCACACGAACACTATTCTCATCGTGTTGTAGGATGGTGTCATTGTAACGTAGCACCTAAAACATGAACGCACTGAGCTTTGGGACAACAAACGTTTCAACATGCACGGTGTCACAGTTACACTCTTGTAGGCAGACATAGGTTCGGGCCATGCAATCGGCACAATTGGTGAAATCACCTGAATACAAAACAAACTACCGTTGGATCGCTATGGCGCATACGAAAATGTGTTTTCTTGACGTTTTTAAACGGATTTCTTACTAAGAATTCGATACAAGTATATGTCAACATTAAAATAGCTTTATTGTAAATGCGTGCTTGCTACGAGACTCGAAAAGCTGGATCTCTGTATATAATGTCCAACTCCGCTGGCGTTGAACAGACGTGGCATCTTCGGTAGAACGTCGATGTGGCTGAAGAGGTGGAGACCGTCGTCTCACGAAAGAATGTCGTGCATGACGTACGAACCGAGTAACCTGCTACGTGCTAGTGTGTATTTGACGTTGAACTCTCGCAAGATGGCTTCGTTTTCTAATGCATATAATGGCCAGTTTTTGATTTGGACCGAGTCGTGCATTCGTAGTCAGCCTGCCGCTTTTGAGCAGCTCAGAGTGTATTAATCATTCCACTTTAATATGAATACAAGTATAGCAACTGTAAATTCTAAACTCTGTTGTGTAGCCTTCGTACACGAATAGACATCGTCACCGTCATTAGAAAAAGGTTTACAACGCTATTTTTGCAAGCGACATTGCTTCGAAATAGTATGTGCGCAAGACAGAATTAGAGTCAAGTGACACGTGATGTCATCAACTCGTTGCGGCAACAATGAGCTGTCGGCGAGGTCTACATCCAGAGAGACGAGACGAACAAGTGTTTATTTCTTATGGGGTCATCCTGTGCACAAGTTAGATCAAATTGCACTCAATTCACACGTGAAGTCATTGCCGTCGTTTACATGTTATTCAGCAAGAGTAAGTGTTGGTGTTTTATTAGCCCAGATGGAAACGGGACGTTGTAACAGTTACTAGTCGTTGTATACCGTTGTGCAGTGTATCATTGTTGTTAACTGTATCATTGTTGTTAACTGTAACATTGTTGTTAACTGTATCATTGTTGTTAACTGTGTCATTGTTGTTAACTGTATCATTGTTATTAACTGTATAATTGTTGTTAACTGTATCATTATTGTCAACTGTATCATTGCTGTTAACTAAATCATTCTTGTTAATTGTAGCATCGCATCATTCGCAGCGGTACCAACTAGCATTTATGGTACAAATACTACGGATTGTTCGTTAGGATGTATAATAACCTCTCAGAAAAGTTATTTGTCGCAAATTAACATTGATGATTTTACATTTATTGCGCATGGTGCCATGCGGAGAAACGTCAATCGGAACGTGTTTTACGACTGAAGAAATGTAAGCGCGACACCGTTTCTAAAATCACTGCATTGGCTCCCTGTGCACTATCGCATCATTTTCAAAATTTGTACAATAGCCTATCAAGCACTCTCATCGACACAACTAGCATATCTAAATTCAATGCTAACTCCTGCAAGAAATTCCAGACAGCTACGCTCAACCAGTAGTAGCCCTCTTTACATCCCTCGGGTGAAAACTAAAGCCGGGACCCGAGCTTTCTAGGTTGCCGCACCAACGGTGTGGAATTCGCTTCCTGTCGCTTCCTGCCAGTATTAAATCAGAAAGTAATATAGTTTCATTCCGCCGACGTCTAAAAACCTATCTCTTTAATGCTGCCTATCTTCCTTAGCCTCCTAGCTTCTTCATCCATCCATTGACGACTCACGCATTGTTTTCGATTACGAGTTTGCTTAATCCCTTGGTTTTGTCGCGCCACTGAGCTTGATCTTCGAGGATGTTGGCGCAAAATAAGTCATTATTATAATGAATACATTACAGTCAGTACTGCATACAATATTACATAATATTAAATAACCAATTACAGCACTTAACTCTTTAATTATTTAAGCATTTCGCGCCTATATCAAAGTTTCACTGGCAAGCGTCAACATTTTGAAATCAGAAATGCAAGCAATTTCACTGAACTCGGCGTCGAGCTCCATTTTCTATACTGATTTTTATAATCGTTACGTGCTTGCCACGGCCCCCGTTCCCACCCGTTGAGCCACCTGCCGCAGTTTTTAGTACTAAAATTTACCAGCACGCCATCTATTGCGCGCTACCATAAAATAATTGGTGGTTTAGTTCGTTCGTTTTGAATCGATTTACTTAGTCACTAACAATAAACAGTTATTCCATTATGCAATATAGTTTTGTGACGCATACAAGGCATAATGTGGTTAAAAATAATTTCTCCATAAATTTAGTTAAAATTCGTATCAAAACGGAGTACGGCCGTATCACTTAAAAACCCGCCAAAATCCGTATCGGATACGGAAGATCGTATTATGTGGCATGTCTGTAAGATGTCGATTGATCAGATTAATAATGTTTTCCTGTACTGTAGTGATTAAAATGGAAGTAGGTCGCTGACGCACTCACGGTGACACAGGTAATATGGTGCCCTGACTGAGGCCGTAAATTTAACTGTTTTGAAATTTCTTTGTTTTCCTTAAAACATAGACTTGCACATATACAACATAATATTTAATAATAACTTTCTAATATTTAGCTGACAGTCTTAACACGAGGATGGCCCAGATTACAATATCGATTGTGCCTACGAAAAACGCTCCAAACTGTCCTGCTACCGCCCGTTGCCTGGGGGTTTTCCTCCCGTCCTGCATTGATATATACAGTTCATATGTATACCACATGAAAGCTAAGATGTCATGTGATAATGCAAGGTGATCAGCATCATGCCACCGAGAAACCATGCCGGCGACGATTTAAAAACGAACATTAGTGAAATCAAACAATCGCTGAACGTTTTGTGCAAATCAATAGAAGTTAAACAAACAAATGCATCGAACGAAACAAAATCAACGACTTACTCAAAATTATCAACGCAAAAGATCAACAGATAAACCAACTGGAGCACCGAGTGGCCGAACTAGAACAACATTCACGCAAAAAAGTGTAAACTTACACCGTTACGCTCACACTGCCTCCGGCAGATTGATGAAAGCTTCAAATCAACACGATGAAGGTGAAGATATCTTTGAATCCACAATGATGAGGACAAACTATCAGTTTTGCAGAAGAAAAGTTGAGAGTATCAGTCGATGAGATTGAAATAACTGCAATACATGACCTCCCGAAACGTAAAGATGGGTCAACGCCAGTAATTGTGCAGTTTTTGTCAGCACACAAAAAAACGAAATCATGCGCCAAAGAAAGAAACTGAAGGGTAGTGACATCTTTCTGAACGACCATCTCACTCAGAAAAACAATGAACTGTTTGCAGAGTCAAGGCGACTAAAGAAAGAAGGAAACATCTTCGGTACATGGACAAAGAACTGTAATGTTTTCGTGAAGAAACATGAACATGCTACCAAAGTTATGATCAAGTCCAAACAGGAATTGGACAAACTTAAAATGTAAAAATGGCTGAACATGGACAAAATCAAAGAGACTTACAGTCCTTAAAATTTATGTTAGAAATTGTATGGACCCTTTTCTGTTGTATTATCTTCTATCTTATATCAGAAATTCTACAAATGTTGATGGAAAATTTACACACAGTCTGTGGGGATCATGTGTTTTGTGAACAAAATTATATACACTCTCTATTTTACATGTATGATATAAAATATTCAACAAATAGTTGTATTAATCATGTGTACCTTGTAGTATCATTGCACTTCATTTATGATCCAAATGATGCCTAATATCCATATCAAATTAGATTCATGTCAAATATGTAATCAAATACTAATAAATATTGCCCTAAAATGTGACCTGTGTGAGGCAGTTTTTCATAAACGTTGTGCAAATTTAACACAACAACAATTAAGACTAATACATTGTAAAATATACATTATCTTTGTATATCATGGTGTTAATTTTTTCCCTTTCAGGAAATCAGTGATGATGAATTTGTTTATGAAAATTCGTCTATTGAAGATACTTATGACCATTATAAAGTAATGGATAAATGTTCACAACTTAATTTAAATTATTTCAATTACTCAGACTGTAGTCCTCACAATTTTGTAAATGACTTAGACCCAAACAACAATTTCTACAATTACAATTTTCTTACATCAAAATGTAAGTATTATACTGACTTACAATTAAATGAGGAAATTGGTGGGGTTAATGGATTGCCGTTTATACATGTTAATGCCAGAAGTCTAAAAAACAAATTTTCACAAGATTAAAGACTATATTTTAGAACTAAATGTAAAATTTGATATAATTGCTATAATTGAAACATGGATAGAACCAAGCTTAATTAGTGATTTTAATATAAAATATTATGATGCTTTTCATATCACAAGTGGTACCCGAAGAGGGGGTGGTGTTGTTCTGTACACAAACAGAACAGTATCAGGCGCACTGACAGAAAGTAAATCGTTTGTAGTAGAAATATTCTTGAATGTGTTACTGTAGAATTAACCATAAAGAACCACACAAATGTTTTAGTTTGTTGTATTTACAGAACACCAGGATCACCGATAGATACATTTTGTGAAAACTTAGAACTTAACTTACGTGATGTTAAATCTATTAAAACAAAATTTGTGTGTGGTGACTTTAACATAGATTTATTCAAACATGAGACCCATAATAATACTAAACAGTTTCTAGACACAATGCATAGTTTAGGTCTTTACCCGCTAATTGATAAGCCTACCAGGATCACATATAGCTCAACTACATTAATAGATAACACATTCACAAATGAATTACCCTTCAACCTAACTAGTGGTATCATGTTCAATGATATTAGTGATCATTTACCAATTGTTGCGCTCTGTGAGTATAGCATAAGCAGGTATAATGTAAAAGAATTTCAATTTATTAGAAATATGAATCAGGACAAAATGGCATCATTTTCCAATGAACTAAGTCAACAAACCTGGGAAAGTGTGCTAAAAACTGATGATGTTAATCAAGCATATGACTCTTTTCTACACATATTTATGGATATATTTAACAAACACTGTCCAGTAAAAAAAGTTCCCCAAAAAAGCTTTGAAAATAAAAAAACCTGGATCACCAAAGGTTTAAAACGTGCTTGTACAAAGAAAAATAAGTAATATAAAGCATTCATTGTAATGAGATCTGCAGAAGCAGAACAAAAATACAAAACATACAAAAATAAATTAACATCTATATTAAGAATTACAGAAAAAACTATTATAGCTCGATGTTAGAAAACAAAGCAAATGTTAAAGAGACCTGGAAAATTCTAAATGAAGTAATTAACAAACGCAAAAATAAGCCAACATATCCAGAATACTTTATAAAACAAAAGAAGAGAATTTCAAACTTCTTTACAAGTGTTCGCCCCAACTTAGCAAACAATATCCCCTTACCTAAAAACGATACAACTATTTATGATTACTTAGAAGAAAACATTGAACATACTATGTTTCTAAGTCCTGTTGATGACCTAGAAATTATTAGAACTGTTCAAAATTGTAAAAATAAAAGATCAACTGATTTCAGTGACATTAGCATGAGCCTGCTTAAGAAAGTAATTTCTAAAATAGTTAAGCCATTTGCTCATATATGTAATGTTTCATTTCAAACAGGTGTTTTTCCAAACAAAATGAAAATATTATTCCGCTATATAAGTCTGGAGAAAAAAACGTTTTTACAGATTACAGGACAATATCTTTATTACCATAATTCTCATAAATTCTGGAGAAACTATATAACAACAGATTGGACATGTTCATAAATAAATGTAACATACTCAGTCCAAGTCAGTATGGGTTTAGATCTAGCATGTCACCAACTGAGGCTATTTTAGATTTGGTAAAAGAAATTACAACTTCATTAGAAAAAAATAAGTATACTGTTGGAGTATTTATTGACCTAAAGAAGGCCTTTGATACTGTTGATCATGAGATACTGTGAAAAAACTGCATTTCTATGGTTTGCGTGGTGTCGCACAGGAATGGATTCAGAGTTATTTAGAAAATAGAAAGCATTTTGTCAGTTTTAATAACTGTCATTCAGAAATACTAAATGTATCATGTGGTGACCCTCAGGGTTCCATTTTGGGACCAAAATTATTTATCATGTATATTAATGACATCTGTAAAGTCTCATAAGTGTTCAAGACTTAGAGACTTAAATGAACTTGTTCGAATGATAAATGGTGGATTAGAACAACTGCAGACATGGTTTTCTGTTAATACATTGTCTCTTAATATATCAAAAAATTAATTACATGTTTTTTGTAATCGCAGAATAACTGCAGATATTTGTGTTAGAATAAATAAAGAGAAAACTAATAGAGTAAATTACACACATTTTAGGTGTAGTAATTGATGACAAATTAATCTGGAAAAGTCACATTTTATTAATAAGATCTAAACTGGCAAAATGTTGTGCTATTATGTATAGAGCCAGTTCCTTGATTAACAGACATGGTATGCATATTTTGTACTATTCTCTTTTCATGCCTTATATTATGTATTGTGCTGAAGTATGGGGTAACACATATGCTACAAATATTCATTGTTTAGTTTTATTACAGAAAAGGGTTATAAGATTAATTTGTGGTGCCAAAAGACTTGATCATACAAACTTACTCTTGTAAAACTAAAAACTGGTATAATTATGTTTAAGGCATATCATTATATTACCAATGAATGTACAAAAATTATTCAGAATACATGAATCACCATATTCAACAAGGCATAAATGTAAGTTCAAGCAAATCTATGTACGTACTAACTTAACAAATGTGTATTTCTGTTACTGGGGTTAAACTTTGGAACACCCTCGATAATTCACTGATTAGTTGTAAAAATGTTCATCATTTCAAAAAGTGTTATACAGATAGACTGGTGAATAGTTATGTGTTAGAGTCCTAGACTATTTTGCCAACATAAATTAGATAACTAAATTCAACATTCAGATTGTTTATTGTTATAAAGGTTTTCTTCAATAAATGTCAAAATTTCTTTTTTTCGATTAAATGTTGTATGGTTATACATATAAATAGTGTTGTCGCACCTTTGCACTGTTCAGACACTTTATGTGTGTAATTAAGCAATTATAAGGGTAAACATGATAAGTATTGTACTTCTTTTACCCTGCCCCTGGGTTTTTTCAACAATTTGTATTGTATGCACTGTGTATGTATAATGTAGTAGTAGTAATTGTTGTTGTTGAAATAAATGTAATTTAAATTCCATAGATATGGGTTATAAAGTTAACAAATTTTAGGTTACACGCTAATCTATATTACCTTTTTTTAAATAAACGCAACGCAAAGTTCACCACCCTTAATCATGCACGGCCGATTGCAATGTAACATATTTTTTCCCGCCGATCATCTTCTGAAGGCATTCATTGGTCGATATCAATGTCCACCACAGTAAACAAAATTAGTATGCATAGCGAGAAAACGCCGTTTTCCGAGACCATGTGATCCAGCCAGTCGCTTGGGCGGCAAAAAAACAACTGCGCCATTTCTGGAACACTGACCGATGCTGCCATCTAGCGGATGTTGATATGCGATAGGCATGACAGAGTTCGATACTATGTCTATGATACTATTGTCGATAGGTCTGGCCTAGGGCAAGCCTTGCCTAGCCTACGCCCTAGGCTTTACAGCTTAGAAATAAATAATTGTAGATTATATTATAATTATAATTACTAATAACTTAATAATGCGTATCCGTTCGTTTTTTGCATTAGAAGGCAGAGAAATGCAATCATGATCTATCTCACTCTCAGACTCAGTGAGTGTGTCAGGTAACGCGCACTCAGGCTGAGGTCGGTCAAATTAGTCAAACTCAGTCTCGAAGTCAAAGACAAATGACACATTTTTAGTGGCACGGATCCGGGCACCGACCCCACTTAGCTTAATATTGGTTAACAAACGACGAGCTCTCAGAAGGCACAACTTACCCGGAAAACGAATGTCGCCACGAATAACGACACTGACATTGTCCGCTAAAAGAGCAAGAAGGCACCGGTTGAAACTAAAACGCTACCCAGGTGCTAAATAAACGGACCGCGCTGCTGCTACATGCGCTGAGCTCACGTAAAAACATCGCTGCAGCATAATTACTGTTTGCACACAGTTCGTAAGGGTTGGTGTTATCAGGCTATATGACGAGTCAGCTGTGCGATAGACTTTGGCGTAGCCAGAGGGGCCATGCCCCCAATCCCGAAAAAAATTAGTATGGTGGGGAACGGAGTATCAATATCTGGCTGCCGTGTAAGATTTTCTTTCCCAGCCCTACCATTTCACACACAAATTGTTATCATTCAAATAGGATTAAGTTATGAATTATCCACTTCTGCCGCTGGCTGCAGCATAAGAATTGACAAAGCAATGACGATATCATTGTTTTCAATGTGCGTGATGGCTAATTAAGGATTCAAAATAATAGTTGTCCGGTTATTAGACTAGGGTCAAGTTGCATTTCGTTGTTATTATTTTCTTGGCATCACTCTCGTCAGAGGTTAGTTGACCATGATTTCCTGTTCCAATGTCTTTTTTTATTCCTCTCACTTTTCTGTTACTGTTAATACGCTCTCCGTCAGCAGTGTCCAATTCCTTTTATCATTATTTTTACATTCTTCTCCCACTCTTTCTATGTCACTTTCAATGCAATCCCCGTTGCATGTTCGGTTTTCCTCGCCTCCATTTCATCTGCCATTTTTTCTACGTGACCAGCCATATACTCCTCAGCAATTTCTTCTTAGAACTTTTTCACTCCAACCTCCACTCTCATTTCATCCATTTGATCTTATCAGCTCTCTTAACTCCCACGATTATTCTTACCAGGTTGTTTTTCGTAAATCTGGATCTTCTGTTGTTTCTCTGTTAGTGTCATCGTCTCTATTTCCTTTTAGTCGGGGCGCACGGGGGTCGAAGTGGACACCTCGTGCTATTTTTGGTTGCCCTGTCGTTTTCTAAACTACAAACCTTCCTTAATAATATTCCGGAGGGCAACCCTCTGAAATCAGTGTACCTCACTCCGAAAATTGCATTTACATTCAGGCTTATGTGGTCTCTTGATGGCCGCGCTGCATATATTTCTCTTTCCACATTTTTACAGTAAATATGTGACAAAATACTTAAGAATGACGAGAACTAATATGTATGGCAATATCGTATTGACATGTTTATTTATTAGGAAGCCAGGTGCAAAACATTGGACAATATATCGAAAAATCAGTTCGGTTTCGCAGTTGACATCACACAACAGGAGTTATAATTACCTTAATATGTAATCAAGATATGCAAAGCAGTGGTAAAATGGTGCTATATTATACGCAATCACGAACCGAAAATGTACCCCACCCCCTGAGTGTTGCGCAATCGTGACGTGACGCAAATCGGAGTGGATTTCATTGATTGTATTAATTTCGCGTTTCTTAGTGTAATAATATACTAGTAAAGACAGACCTGATGCATACCCTACTGCTGGTTATTAATGCAATGTTTGTTAAGGCAATATAAAATTACGATAACACGCATTATTCGAAATAAAAACCACATCAAGGTGTTACTCAATCACATCTTATACATTGTTCTGAGTAATCTGTGTCACTCTTGTCATAGCTATTTTTTCAACAAGAATTCAAACAGGTATTACTCGCCCATATTTGAAATATCTCCCATCGTATGGCCAAGCAACACAACACGGCACTTGAAAATTAAACTTCTATTCAGGCCTGAAGGTGTCTGAATGACTGTTAAGTCACAATGGCTTATTATGAAATATTCATGGTTTATTGAATGAAATTAGTTAGTCTCTGTACCAAAATATATCCTGAATGGTGAGAGGAATACAGACCACAAATATATTATAAAAATGTATATATTTTAAGGCAACGAGAAACAAACAATTGAAGAATAAGTAGAAAAACATTTCCGTTTTGTCGTCGATTTCATATAAATGTACCGTAGTCACCTTTCTACATATTCAAGCCATATAATGAGTGAACATATCAAAGGTATCCCCATTCATTTCACGGTTGATTTATACCATACAATTGTAAAATACATTTGAACATCACTTGCTCTAGAATCAACATACAGTGTATACTTCTCCACCTCATTTTGGTTTGACGTTAGATTTTAACATCATCTCTGGAATAACTTGAATATATAAATACGTTGCGTCTAATAAGTACATTAAATATAACGTATTCTTGTTTTCAAATACATGAGGTATGTTATCTTGTTCGAATGACATGTTTTGCAGCGTATCAGTCATTTTAACTTAGTTTGTTGTCTACGGTGTTTTACCGACAACAAATACGAAACTAACAAAATAAACACAACGGACACTTATGATTACCAATTATATGGTATGTGACATCACTATATTTGACAATGTCTAAACAACGGTAACTTCTCGTCTGCATAAGCTATTTTGATTGTTGAAGATAACAATTTGGTGACGGCAAGAACGAAGAATTTCGCACTGTTATCATCATAACGTATTGAATTTTTTTTGTCGAGCGCCATACCTTCTCAAATTGAACCACACTACTTTTCTTTGTGCGAAAAGCTTAAAGCCTTTACTTGTAAATATGAGGACTATATATTTGCAACCTATATGTAATCAATAGTTTCAGTTGATGATTGTGGCATGGCAATTTTGCCGTTTGTCATCCATAAAGAAAGTAGAGCTCGGAAGCAACCACTATCAATGTTGGAATGCTTTCTACACAACACTGGCTTCAACAGTGCTAGCCACATGCTTTATATATGGTTTAATGATCCATTCTGTTCAAATAGATCCGCTTAGAACATGCAACAAAGCTGGCCAATAAGTTTGGGGTGAAACACACAGTAGCTATGGCTGATCAGGCTTTGCACGATATTTCATATGGGCTACGGGAGCCAGCTTCCCCTGATGATGACATTGGCATCTTATTGTCATGTGTGTAGTTTCATCTCACTGTAAACGCTATGGGCGCATTTGGAAAAATTATGTGGAGTCTTATCCTTATAGAAACAGGTTTGTGTAAGAAAGGAACGGCTAACAAAGGTTTTGAACACAAATGACTACGGGAGGCACGGGTGCATTTGAACAATGGGAAAATGGGCAATTGGGAACATTTGTTTTAGTATAATAACATGCTCCCATTTGTTGTTGCTGCTGGTCACCACAACTACATTTATTCGCTCCCAATGTGACTAAACAAAATGAACAACCTGAAGAACCCAGCACCATATGTATATCAGTACTTCACGAAAGGTCAATATGATGTGCAAAAAAAGCTGAGTCATTCAAATGTATCACTTCTGAAATAGCTCATGGGCAGACATAAAGCATAGATGTGAAGGAAAGTGCGAGTGGGCTTACATAAATACCCCTGGACGCTAAGTACGAACCAAATAGCATTACACAAAGCCTGTGTATCTGAGGTATCATTCCATTTCAAAGAAGTGATGAACCATCTGCAGTCTAACAATCCCACGAAGATGGAAACCAGCAAATGATCAATCAAGCATGCATAAAAACAGCACATGATCAATCCCGTCACGGTAGACTCCAGCAACATACTAAATATTGCCACGAAACAGTGAGCCACTGTAACTCTCATGACAACTCTGGAAACTGTGAAAAATATTTGCAAAACTGAGCTCCAGGAATATTTGAATGACAACGCAAAGTCCAAAAGGTACGTGACAGCATATTTGAAGAACTGCATCCTCAATAACATCTTACTGTGCTGCAGAAGCAGACGTAGCAGCTGATTAATGAAGTTGTCATGCTGATACGCCTTCTTCATCAGAAAGGTATTGGGGAAAATGTCAATATTGAGGAAACCATCGGAGAATATGAATGTTCTAAGGTACCGCAAGCTTTGTTTGAGTCAAACGGATCGATGCGTCAAGGCTATAAGGCTTGAGGTTGACAGCAGTGCTGAAAGAGACTCACTTGAAGATGGAGGAGAAATTATTAGATATCGGTTGGAAGACGGGTTCCACACATTTGGAACCAGTATCTTTGACGGTGCCGCCTTTACCAGAACTTTCACAATGGTATACAAGTTACGTGTCGCCAGCAAATGCCCTTGTAATTGTTCTTGCGCTAAATGCCAAGTGCCGCGTTGGCCTGCTTGCAAGTGCAAACGGAACGATACCAAATGTAGGCTAGTAATACCTGTTCGGACTCTTGTTGAAAACAATGGCTGTGACCAGATTGACACAGGTGACTCAGAACACTCTTTAAGATGTGATTGAATACCACCTTGTTATGTTTTTATTTTCGAATAATGTTATCATAATTTTATGTTGTCTTAACAAACATCGCATTAATAACCAGAAGTAGATTATGCATCAGTACTCTGTCTTTAATAGTGTATATTACCCTAAGGAACGCGAAAATGATACAATCAATGAAATCTACTCCGATTTGCGTCACGTCACGATTGCGCAACACTTAGGGGGTTGGGTAGATGTTTGGCTCGTGATTACGTATAACGTAGCACTATTTTACTATTGCTTTGCATTATTCAGTAGGTGATTGAATGCACATCATTTTGATATATTACATAAGTATATTGATTACATATTAAGGTGACTATAACTCCTTTTGTGTGATGTCAATTGGGAAACCGAACTGATTTATTGTTATTTTGTCCAATGTTTTGTATCTGGCATCTTGAAAAATAAACGAATCAAAAAGCTATTGCCATAAATAATAGTTCTCGTCATTCCTGATTATTTGATACTACACTTAAATGTGTTGTTATACAATTACTGTGAAAATGTGGAAAGAGAAATGTATACAACTGGGCCATTAAGGGCATGGATATAAACGCAATTTTCGGAGTGAGGTACACCGATTTGAGGAGGTTGCCCTCTGGAATATTGTTCGGGAGGGTTTGACGTTTAATAAAATACACGACAACCAAAAATAGCACGAGGTGTCCACTACCTCCAAAATTTGGACCCGTGCGCCCCGACTATTTAGGTTTACGTGATATGGTCTATCTCCCATCACCACTTCAACTTTCCACCTAGAGTTTGCCCCGGCTGAAATCCTCATTGTAACCAAAGCAATTAATGAAGTAGATTTTGGACTGGGAAAATGCCACTTCCTAGCATTAATTTTTAAATTGTAATACGCAGAATTACATGTTTTGAAGTTTCTACATGTACATGTTGGTATTTGTCATGGTCTTTGTCAGTAGGTTTGGGAGAACAAAGTGGGAGATGTGACGGTTAGCTATGGGTTATGTTGGGAGATCGAGGCCTGGGGGAGAACGAGACTAGGGTGTCAATCGCTGTATTCCTCTCTCGCGTGTGATCAGAATACATTGATTAGTTCCGTACTTCTGTGTGTTGATTCAGATACCGATGTATGAACGCGAGTTGAGTCGAAGAATCTTAGGATCCACAAGGCACGCCCAGACGACATGTTTCATTGCTGAACTGCCTGCTACACCAGTCAGTGAATTTGGTTGTCATGTTGGTATTCATTTTATAGCGAGTTGGGTTTGAATTATATATATATATATATATATATATATATATATATATATATATATAATGACTTCTTTTGCGCCAATATCCTCGAAGATCAAGCTCAGTGGCGCGATAAAACCAAGGGATTAAGCAAACTCGTAATCGAAAACAATGCGTGAGTCGTCAACGGATGGATGAAGAAGCTAGGAGGCTAAGGAGGATAGGCAGCATTAAAGTGATAGGTTTTTAGACGTCGGCGGAATGAAACTATATTACCTTCTGATTTAACACTGGCAGGAAGCGAATTCAACACCGGGCCGTTGGTGCAGCAACCGAGAAAGCTCGGGTCCCGGCTTTCGTTTTCACTCGAGGGATGTATAGAGGGTTACTACTGGTTGAGCGTAGCTGTCTGGAATTTCTTGCTGGAGTTAGCATTGGATTTAGATATGCTGGTTGTGCAGATGAGAGTGCTTGATAGGCTATTGTACACATTTGTTTAATGATGGGATAGTGCACAGGTAGCCGATGCAATGATTTTAGAAGCGGCAATGATCGAGAAAAACGAGGAGAACGCATGACTACCCTTGCTAAACACTTTTGGACACGCTTAAGTTTTGCTATGTCCTTGTTTGCGGTATTGTAAAGGAGAGAATTATAGTAGTCAAGTCTGCTGCTTACTAGAGCTGTGGCGATGGCTTTAGCAACGGAAAGTGATATAAACCGGCGGATACGGCGAAGATCACGGATATGGTAAAAACAGCAACGGCATGTTTTCGATATATGTTGTTTGAAATTGAAGTTTTCATCAAACGTTACTCCGAGATTTAAAGGTGAGGCGGCTGGTGTGATATTTTGACTCAGAATATGTGTCGGGAAAAGCCATCGAGTTTTGCCCGCTGCGTTGAGGTACCAATTATGAGAAATTCAGTCTTATCTGCATTTAGCTTTCATTTATTATTTTTCATCCAAAGGGTGACATCTTGGAGACAAACCCTGAGCTGGTTTAGGGAGCGACAAGTATCTGGTATGGTCAAAGAAACATAGATGTGTGTGTCATCTGCAAGGTGATGGTCCAGGTTGTGACTCTGGATAACAGAGCTTAGTGGTGTTGAATACAGAGTGAAGAGCAACATCGAATGGGTATGGATACACCGAGGAATCACCTTTATTACACCATTGTGAGATCTACGTCAATACGTCGTCGTTTCAATCGATACCATTTTATATCTGTATGCGTGCCTGTCAAACGTGACAACAACACCAACCAATCACGCTGCAGATGACATTGGTGCACATGTCCTTTATAAGTCTGAGCTGATTGGTTGGCGATCCGTTGCGCAAACAATCATGCCATGTTTGGTTACCCTTAACGTCTATATATATATATATATATATATATATATATATATATATATATATATATACATGGGCATCAACATTTGGTTTTAATACATAGCAGTTTTTCCTGCATTTGCAGAGAGAAATAGACAACTCGTAATAAGTCAACAGGCAAGTCTACATTTGTACTTCAACGCGTATTTTCGAGAGAAAAACAATTGAACTTTTAGAAGCCTGCATGTTGGAACGTGGTAATCACAAAATAAATGACCTGTCATAACATTCTCGTCATAGTCACGGTCATACCAAAACTGTCTGTGAAAGTGCACAAGGAGGCACACACTTCCAGTCTCAGACATTGTAGGATGAAACCTAGCTATGTCCTCACGTTCTAGTAGTTTCCACCGCTCGGCAGGATTGTGCTAACTGACTAGTCTGTCAATGTTATGAACAACGTTGTGAACGCACGAGATATCCTTGCTCCAGTCAGTTTGTTCAGTACTAAGTTTTCGCCAAGTCTATCTTTCTATGCTGGCATTGAGGGTGGTGGTCACAGCCAGGGTGCTTGTCGTCCTCTGTGGTTCTTTTTTACTTCAGCAATTTGCATGTGTTTTGCTGGAAGATGTGGAATGAATGTTATGAATATAATGTTTTTGTTTTGATTGAAGACATTGTATGGAATGTAGTGTTCTAATATGCCACCCCTTCGAATGTGTTGGGTGTATATTTGTAGTTACAAGCTAAATAGTTTGCTCAGGTCTGTGGCGTCAAATTGATGCTGCAATGAATCACTGCTAGTTAATGCTGGTTTCAGTATCACTGTTTGGGATCGGCCATATTGCATGCGTACTAGTGTTTCTGGACCATAGCTTAATTTCCTACATAAACACAACCAATCCCTTTTAATTTAAGTTATCAAGATGGTGGCATTATAACATAACACACTATTATTGTGTTGTCGTTTTCTTAGTCAAACCTATCTAACATCAGGTTCTGAGCTCCCGTTCTATGAAATATAATAATCGTAAAATCCCTGCATACTATCATTTGATGATCACTACGTTAATTACACTGCAACATACAAATCAATTAGCAATCATTATAATGAGGGACATTAAACTGTATATGCACAAAACGTTCCAGTTGTGTCTGTTTGCAGGTAATTAATAATAGTTTCCTTATCACTCCACGTTGCTTGCTAATGGAAGCAACTACGTCGTGTAAGTGTATTGTGGTCTTACCAGTGCTCTAGTGTCTACACAAACATATTCAATCCTATCACATGTCTGATCAAGATTATTTCATTATGCCTTAATCTAACATTTATTGTAATTTTTATAGATTTTTTAAATTTTGTATATTATATGGTTCTGAGTTACCATTCTATGAAATGTGATAGTCTCCAAATTCTAGCATACGTCATTATTACGGTAATTAATATATAATATATATATATGAATATCTTTCACAGCTGGAGACAAATATAAACTTCATTGATTGCAGTTACAATATCATCAAACATGGGCTTTTGGATGAAACGATTGACATTCTCTAGTGTTTGATGTCTTTTCTTATCATGTTAATTACGGTATTCCACCTAAACTATTTCGCAGTTATTACCGTATTTGATGACATTAACCCATACGTATATCAGACATAATTAAGGTGTTTTGGTTAGTAAGGTATGTGTCTCAAGCAAACATACAAACGGCCATTCATAACATGGTTACACAATGGATGAAAGAAATGCCTTACTATTCGCGCTGGTAAGGATGCTAAAATAAATGCAGATCACCTGACCATGCTGTCAACACATACATAGATGAAATAGTATTCGCTTTTTCAGATGTTAGTGACATCACTGTGCACGTGTCATCTGGGAGTATCTGGTTAAAATGGTTCGGCAAACATTATTTTGCAACAAATGTATATTTCCGACTTCGTATTAGGGTATATAGCATGTAAACATTAAGCATTAATACATTGTTGTCACATCATTTTTAACTTAAACTACCCAGGAACCTGAACATATACAACACGTACGTGTTTTACGGTATATACGATGTTCTTGCCAAAATGGATAACAGTATTCCCGTACATTATGTCCTGTTCCAGTCTACACTGTGAATATGGCGTCCATCATTCGCCTGTCTACGGCCGCGGTGCTGCTGGTGTTCCTTGCGGCGACGTGTTACGAGGTCACAGCAAGTGTCAGGTGCTATAATGATCCGTGCGAGAACGGAGGAACATGCGTCGAACATTACAGCTATGACGAATGCCAGTGCCGATACGGATACTATGGTTCTACCTGTCAGTATGGTACGTGTAAGCAAACAATGAGCAGTACTGATGAATATTATGCATAATTAGTGAGTGAGTGAGTGAGTGTGAGTGAGTGAGTGAGTGAGTGGGTGGGTGGGTGGGTGGGTGGGTGGGTGGGTGGGTGAGTGAGTGAGTGAGTGAGTGAGTGAGTGAGTGAGTGAGTGAGTGAGTGAGTGAGTGAGTGAGTGAGTGAGTGAGTGAGTGAGTGAGTGAGTGAGTGAGTGAGTGAGTGAGTGAGTGAGTGAGTGAGTGAGTGAGTGAGTGAGTGAGTGAGTGAGTGAGTGAGTGAGTGAGTGAGTGAGTGAGTGAGTGAGTGAGTGAGTGAGTGAGTGAGTGAGTGAGTGAGTGAGTGAGTGAGTGAGTGAGTGAGTGAGTGAGTGAGTGAGTGAGTGAGTGAGTGAGTGAGTGAGTGAGTGAGTGAGTGAGTGAGTGAGTGAGTGAGTGAGTGAGTGAGTGAGTGAGTGAGTGAGTGAGTGAGTGAGTGAGTGAGTGAGTGAGTGAGTGAGTGAGTGAGTGAGTGAGTGAGTGAGTGAGTGAGTGAGTGAGTGAGTGAGTGAGTGAGTGAGTGAGTGAGTGAGTGAGTGAGTGAGTGAGTGAGTGAGTGAGTGAGTGAGTGAGTGAGTGAGTGAGTGAGTGAGTGAGTGAGTGAGTGAGTGAGTGAGTGAGTGAGTGAGTGAGTGAGTGAGTGAGTGAGTGAGTGAGTGAGTGAGTGAGTGTAACCCTAACGTTGTACCCGGTTTATGCTGCGCACGCAGTACCACGATAATAATCCAACTGAACAACGATGATCGTGATCACGGAGATAAACCCCTTATGTAAATGAATTAACTAAAGTAATCAGTTGTTCAGTGTGTACATTTTGATTTTCGTCTTATTGGTCTTAAATTATAATTCATAGAATGTGGTAACTTTAATCCATATTTAAATTAGTGTGTATTGTGCAGTAGGGGTCTACGTTTCCTATTGGCTGTCACTGCTAATAACGTAGTTAATGGAGTGAATCATCTCCAAACTGCGATTGTCTCGGGTAGCGGCCTTGACGAGTGACTTTGTTTATCTATGTCAATAAGGGTCATGTAAGCAAGTGATCTTGGGTGTTCGATTGATACTCGGGTTACTCGAGTTACTCGCGAATTCGGCTTCTGAGTCTGTCTCACTCACTGTCTCACTGATTCACTCACTACCTCATTCACTCACACCCTCACACATGCACAGACCATGCATAACGTTCATCCGTGGCATAAATATCCATTATTGTTTTAAATTGATATGAAAAGCATCTAGTCTCAAACATGTGTAGCATATTGCCAGTAACTTTATATAAATAATTAAGATAAATAAGTAATATATATATATATATATATATATATATATATATATATATATATATATATATATATATATATATATATATATATATAATCTTGCTGAGGATAGCAAACCCATGCCAGCATCGGTTTGTCCAAATTGACGCTATACTTTGTTGCAGAACGAAGCATTGGATGGCCATCATCATCAAGGAGGTCATCTTCATCTTCATCCACAGGAGAGAAAATTGGAAGAATCATTGGAATAGGTAAAGTGAAATGTGAAATGAGTATACAAAATGTTAGTCCCGCTTAACATAATTATGATACTTGTAGACACTAAGGCAAAACGTACTTAGCTAGTCATTAGTTACGAAAGTGTTACATGAATGTCTAATATTTGGTTGTATACGTTTGAATGAATGAAAGTATATTTTCAGAACATTGTACTCAGAACATTGTACTCAGAACACTGTACTCAGAATATTGTACTTATTACATCGTTAACAAGACTAACTAAAATACTACAAGCTATGATGCATGAAAAGGTACATTTGAGGTCAATGACCTTTGTGTAAATTTACCACTGACATATATTTAAATAACGGTTTCAACAATTGATATGATGTAATGGAATAAATATTCATATTCAATATTTAAAGTATAACACAAGTAAACATCTTTACACATAATAAAGTGTTATCAGTGGCATCATTATATTTGTTGATGGTCCACAACCAGGTCTATCTTAAAAACAAGATACTTGCATTTGCGCTTAAATGCAGTAAAAGTGTAACCGTTTTTAAATCATCACATAGAAAATTCCATATTTGCACTCCCTTTACACAAAGATACATTGATCGCCGCATAGTTGAAAAGACACGCCGTCGTTTTAATCTTCTTTTACTAATGTCTTCAATATTGGAGGGAATCCAAAACATTGCTGGTTTCTTTTACACGTAACCAGTTTGCAGTAAAACTGATTGAATATATATATATATATATATATATATATATATATATATATATAGAGAGAGAGAGAGAGAGAGAGAGAGAGAGAAAGAGACAGACAGACAGATAGACAGACAGACAGCAGACAAACACAGACAGAGAGAGAGAGACAGAGAGAGAGACAGACAGACAGACAGAGAGACAGAGAGACAGAGAGACAGAGAGACAGAGAGACAGAGAGACAGAGAGACAGAGAGACAGAGAGACAGAGAGACAGAGAGACAGAGAGACAGAGAGACAGAGAGACAGAGAGACAGAGAGACAGAGAGACAGAGAGACAGAGAGACAGAGAGACAGAGAGACAGAGAGACAGAGAGACAGAGAGACAGAGAGACAGAGAGACAGAGAGACAGAGAGACAGGGAGACAGGGAGACAGGGAGACAGGGAGACAGGGAGACAGGGAGACAGGGAGACAGGGAGACAGGGAGACAGGGAGACAGGGAGACAGGGAGACAGGGTGACAGGGAGACAGGGAGACAGGGAGACAGAGAGACAGGGAGACAGGGAGACAGGGAGACAGGGAGACAGGGAGACAGGGAGACAGGGAGACAGGGAGACAGGGAGACAGGGAGACAGGGAGACAGGGAGACAGGGAGACAGGGAGACAGGGAGACAGGGAGACAGGGAGACAGGGAGACAGGGAGACAGGGAGACAGGGAGACAGGGAGACAGGGAGACAGGGAGACAGGGAGACAGGGAGACAGGGAGACAGGGAGACAGGGAGACAGGGAGACAGGGAGACAGGGAGACAGGGAGACAGGGAGACAGGGAGACAGGGAGACAGGGAGACAGAGACACAGAGAGACAGAGAGACAGAGAGACAGAGAGAGACAGAGAGAGCTATTCTGCAAGTTGTGTCTGTCGCTAGATGTTCCTGTTGTATACTGGTTTATATTCCAGCAATGGCTATGACGAAATGCGCAGTGTGATACAGGTGTATACATCAATGGATGTTTCAAGCGTCCACTATTGTATATTTGATATGCCACCGTGTTTCGATATAGCCCATATCAAGTTCGATTGGCACCAAAGATTCTTGCAATACAATTGCGATCATCTGACAATGTATTAATATTTGCTAAGGTAGGAGCTGATCTTATATCGCTCCTCGAAATATTGCATGAAATCTATGTTTTACACGGGCTATAATAAAGTGCGGTGGTACATTAAATATTTATCATACCGTTGCTAACATATATTTATTTATAAGTTTACTGAAGAACTGCATGTGTCGTCCATGACTAGTTGTACTTGGACGATCTATACATTTATTCGTACTGTAAAACATGATCGCCAATGGATTGCATATATCGACAAGTATGGATGTCTGTTTGCAGTTATAGGAAGCATAATTGGCGCCATCATAGTCGTTGTCGGCACCGTTTGCGCCTGTGTTGCTGGTTGAGAGTAAAACACAGATGACGAAATCTGTGGTGTGTATAATATAAGCGTATATATATATACACTTGAACGTAATTCATGTGCTTTTATACATGTATAATTATAAGGTCTCAGTCGATATAACCGGTGATCTGATAAGCTAATCACTCCAAACGAGTGGTATGATACTATTATGGCGATTGACCCCTTATATTATATTGTGTCACAGATTGAACATTTGGTGAGCAAAGGAATTTCGAGCTAAAACATTACTTTGATGAATTAAATTCCACAATGACAATCGATATGTCATACCAATTGTTATTTCCGACTACATCGAACTAGTGATTGAGACCAGGTTCCCACTTGTCGTCAATGTTATCGTGGACAAATTGCAGACACACTCAGCTTTATATATGCCGTCGTCCATTTATATATTATTTTGTGCCGTTTTATTTAGAGCGATGCTGTTTTTCCAAGCTGCAAATACGTTGAAATTTTTATTATTTAATTATATTTTAGTTATATAAATATGCATTAATATTGCTCATAAATAGTGTTATATATATATTTTCTTTTGTGGAATGGCACAAACGAAACACATCATGTCTGCCAAGCGAAATTTCACCTAATAGTAATCGTTCTGCCGTTTCATAGTTGAATACAAAAACAACATAATGACATGTTTAATTTCGCTCATTTATATCTCCAAAGGTGCACCTGAACAGATGACTGACATTGAAGTCTTGCCCGGAGACGAAAAATGAAACAGAATCCATGACGAATTCGTCAGTGATTGTGATGTAACATCACCCAGATAAGTTAAGACGGTATTTGATTGAACAGGTCTGCCGGGAAAGTAATGTTTAAAAGCGCTTTGAGCAGTCCTATGGACTGGATACTGCGCTACATCAAAACTTCCCTTTTTTAATAAGCGCTAAGGTAGGTGTACATGGAAAACCAGGCATATAAATAATTCATTTCAACATTTGCGAGCGTTTATACTTGAACTGGATAACCGCAAAATAAGTTAGCCGCCAAACAAATGCTGATCAAGTTATGCTAAAATCAAAACTATCACTCGAAGTCCACAATGATAACAATTTGTCTACGAGAGCTGAACCAGTTAGGATGGCGGGCAATTCACTCTTCACGTTGTGTATTGTTGTTTCATAGAACGCAGGTATAGGTCACAATTCTGGTTTCCGTGTACCCAGCATGATGTCTAGCTTCCGTATTGGTGTAGTCTTGTTACCAGTTATTGAAATTTACTTCCCGCATAAGGACATAACATACGAATAGTTAATTAACATATTTTTATAAATTTAATTGTGTAATATTTTGGTGAACAGAAATCTGTCCAACGCAATTTACAATAGATACTTTTACTTACACAATGTCTTAGCTTTTCATTCATTTCATTCGTATATATATAATTTTAATAACACAGAGTAATCGCATTAGAATGTATTAACCTAGGATTCTATGCAAATGATATACCGTTGTCTGAACGGTGTTTATTGTAAACAACATACGACTATTGACTGATGCAATCTTTTGACGTTGAACGGTACTCGATTCGTCCATAACACCGTGCCTGTCCAAAGTTACCTATTCTTCAATTCCCTGAATGGGTTAGTCATATGCCTTATAGAATGAACCATATTCACTATTTGCTCTTAGACCATTTGTTTGCTTACAGAAGCCTACCTCGTGGTCCTCTGTCTGCTCAACTGCGCCAAGTTATGCTTTCGCAAACTATGAATTGTCGGGATTTCACAGATCTTGTGATAAATGAGAGAGAGAGAGAGTGTGTGTGTGTGTGTGTGTGTGTGTGTGTTTGTGTGTGTGTGTGTGTGTGTGTTTGTGTGTGTGTGTGTGTATGTTTGTGTGTGTGTGTGTGTGTGTGTGTGTGTGTGTGTGTGTGTGTTTGTGTGTGTGTGTGTGTGTGTGTGTGTGTGTTTGTGTGTGTGTGTGTGTGTATGTTTGTGTGTGTGTGTGTGTGTGTGTGTTTGTTTGTTTGTTTGTCTGTGTGTGTGTGTGTGTGTGTGTGTGTGTGTGTGTGTGTGTATATATGTGTGTGTGTGTGTGTGTGTGTGTGTGTGAGTGTGTGTGTGTATGTATGTGTGTGTGTGTGTATGTGCGTGTGTGTATGTGGGGGGTAGAGGACTCGTTCTCAAAAACGTTCCTGGCTCCGATCAAACTATGAAATATGATATATTGAACAAGGATGCAGACAACTATATTAGTGCATTTATTCCGTTTATTATGGGAGGAATAATCATAGAAATCTAGACCACCACATAATTCCAGTTCACTCACAATATTACCACATCACTGGTTAGATTCAATAGCCTTATTCTATATACTAGACGGCTATCAATGGTTGTATAGGGTATCCTCACTGAAGTCTCTCACATGTTTTCAATCTATGTTATGTTGTTAATAACCAAATAATCAAATGTGGACATTATTCAATTAACGGTTAAGCACATGAACATAAAAACAGCAAACAACAAAGCATGAGTAATATATTTAAAACAAATACGCTAACAGTAATGCTGGACTGATAACAGTTAATAATGTTTTATTTAAACACTAATGTTCATATTGGTCTTCCGTATTAGGTGAGACATAACATGCTCATATTAGCTTCTCTGCGCAATAAGAACATTTAATAAAACAATCTTATTGAAATTGAGTTTTATCGGCATTCGTTGAGATGATAATACTCGACTACACTATATTATCATATTAACATTGCATATTTACGACTTAGTGTACATTCTTTGGTCGCTGTTTACTTAGTACACACAACACACGTGACTTCCCACCCATTTCCATACTTGGGACACGGCAGTGAGCCACAAACAGCCTCGGTGATGTAGAAAAGAACGCCGTCTTGGTTCGCCCCACCGCCATCGATAACTTCCGGGGCGTTGTCCACACATGTGTAGGTTGTTCTGCCTTTACTCTGGTAATGTGCCGACATCAAGTAACCGGCATATTCCTTTGTCCATCCGTCTGGACACGTAAGTCTGGCAGGAATCATCAGTTTCGTTGGTCGGCTGGTCACATGACACACGGCACACGGAACGTCGTTGTCAGACAACGACTGTGTATTAGCTTTGGAGAAAGGGTCGTTGGAGTTGGTTTGATATTCCGCCCCGTATATGTTACTATTTGATTGGAAGCCCGACTTCGTTTTCGAACCCCATTCGGGATCTCTGTGCACGCACAGATAGTTGGAACCACTTCCGGTATGGGTATAATGTGAACCAGCGACGAATCCTGCAATAATAAACAACCGGAAGATGGAGTTATAGTCTTCGTAACAAAATGACAGAACATAGCATAGTACACAGGCGAACAATTCGCTCTTCGCTTGATTTGTTGTAATTTGATTTGTATGTATGTGTATGGATTGCAATGACGAAACTCATGCTCATTGCAGTGTGTTATAATTCATTTACGGGCGCTGTCAGACATATCGACTACATTCAGCAATATCGAGCAAGTATATCACGTTCTACTAAATAGTTAACTGAGTCATCCTCGAGTATTGTAAAGAACTGGTGATATACGGAAAGTGTGAATCCCGACATCTGTACCCCAGTAGAGTAGATCCGTGCCATTCCCATGACACGTCTTCCTCCCCCATCGGGTGTAAACAGCGCCACCTGTTGACGACTGCTGACTGACAGTTCCTGAAATATCAGCATGTACATCTATAATATAATACCATTTCGACAACTCAATGCATATTAATGTCCTCAAATTAATACACCCTCCTCTATTCTGGCCCAATGATGTCTCCAATGACGCGACGACAAGCAAGAGTAGATGGTATTCGTGTCTAGCGATTGTAACATAATTTTTCATATCCTGTAATTATATTGTGACAGGGCATACTTAGTTTTGTTTCCCATTCTCCAGGTGGCAGCATATATAGCCATTTTATCAATATGTAATGTTTTCGTTATTTTATCTTTAAACATTACAGTTGCTTATTTTGGGGGTTATTTAAGTAAACAAGTACGATTGTATTTTGTATACATATTTTATATAACATATGTTGTGATAAAATCTGCGATGTGATAGTCACTGATCACGTGAAATGTATACCTCTTTGACGGTGACGTGGCCTAAACAGACCCCCACCCTAACAATCTGGTGAGTGTCATAACATTTACTAATCACATTTATATTATGTTGGTATAACATTACCATGATAGGTACTATGGATGAATGGTGGATCATTTGATGTAGGGTTAGAAAATTGTGTAGGTTAATGTTTAGAGTCATGACTAGTTTTATTCTCAGGGTACATATGAATTTAACTGCCCATCTTGTATCCAAGGATCAAACACAATGGAAACTAAAACATTCTCCCCCAAATTCCTGACGCTTATCCCACAACAGCTACACCAGTGCGCGAGTGTGCATAATCACACCATCCTATCCCTCTCTACCTGAATGACAGCATACATGGTCATACGTATGACACAACGCTATTATTTGCGTCACGGCTCAAATCGAATTGCGTCGAGTCTCTAAATGACGTCATATCGATTTACGTCGTGACGCTGTTCGAACTGAGTTGCAACGCAAGTAACTGCGTCGTGTCTGATACCGAATTATGTCGTAAATATTTGTCGGGCATCAAGTCAACCAATAGTGACATGTTTCTCCAGAGTCGCTACGTCACATGTTGTTTTACATGTGTTTCCTTAGTATGTGTGTCGTCGAATATAACCCGCTATTTTTTCTGATAATTATATTTCGAAATACCAGAACACGTTTTCTAAAATCGTTTGTAATGCAACATTTCCTCTGGGGTAGAGGTAATCGCCAACACTAACGTTACACGTTTCTGAGATTTTGCCTCTCATTCATTTTACCGAGTAATATTGTGGAAGGTCCTTATTGACTGAGGCTCCCTATCGCGTATATTTCGGTATATATCGGCAACTGCTTTGGCAGGTTTTGCAGGAAATTATCTTTACATTGTTTCTTTCTTAAGGTTGTCCCTAGATCTATGGTAGGGGTATGTAACTATAGATTGCACACACATACCCCCATGTATAGTTAGTGCACTTACAAATGCGGAAGAGGGCGAGCATTGGACACAATTAGCCCAACGGACATGCACTCGCTGTGATGAGATGGTTGTGGATAACGTGTTCAGCTATTTAAAATTAGAAATATCATAAACACAAATCATAGAATAGTCAGGGAGAATAACGAGTTATATTCGATGATATGTATACTTAAGAAACGAGCCACTATTAACTGACCTGATGATTAAATAAACTTTCATTCATTCATTCATTCATTCATTCATTCATTCATTCATTCATTCATTCATTCATTCATTCATTCATTCATTCATTCATTCATTCATTCATTCATTCATTCATTATTCATTCATTCATTCATTCATTCATTCATTCATTCATTCATTCATTCATTCATTCATTCATTCATTCATTCATTCATTCATTCATTCATTCATTCATTCATGTCCAACGATAAGTTAGCGACACGATATAATTCGACACGATGCAATTTGTTGCATCGCGTCTCAGTTCGTATAGCGTCAAGAAGAAAATCAATGTGATCCACGACGTTATTTAGAGACTCAACGTGTAATTGCGTCGCGAGACTATTTCGTCTTTATGACGGGTCAGTGCATCCATATGTACCGCCTTAATGACAGCCCTGTGCTTGCATAATCTTACTGCTCCTACTTTTGAATAGTCATGTCACGTGCTGGATGAAGTTACCAAAACACGCGAGTATTTACATCAGTAGGTGATATGGTGCAGCAGACGTGCTACGATTTAGGCAGAGTGATCAACAAGGCGTCACGACAGCACTGAGACGACTTCATTGTTTGCCGTTGAAACGGCTCATTCACTACAAGTGACTTGTGCTTCTATGTGCTTCACTCCACGGCCGGGCACCTGCCTATCTCGCCCCACGAATCTCGCCACATTTGCCGGGCCGCGCGTTACGGTCCACTGACCGCGGCTGTTATATGTACCGCGGCATGATCGGAATAGGCGATGCTCGTTCGTGTGTGGACGGCCGACACTATGAAATAGCAGCGGGTTTGTATTCTGAGGAGATCTACTGCTAATCCATTGCATGAATATTTTTAAGTCCAATGTAAAACACTCTGCTTTAAACGCATATGCAATGACAAGTCGTCCTATGTCACGCATGGCATTATTATTATTAATATTATTATAGGGAAAGTTATTTTGATAAGAAATTCTCAGTTGTGATTAATTAAAGTGGCTACAGGTTTGTTAAGTGTCAGTCCTACCTGGATCACTGGTCGGACGGTCTTTCTTCAAGTTTTTCAATTCACCGTCCTGTATGTCATTATGTTCACGCAGTGCTCTAATGTCATTCGCCAACTGTTTGTTGTCACTCGCCAGTTGCTTGACTTGAGCCTGCAGAGCGATCACGGAGTTCTTCCACATCAGGTCGTCGACGCTAGGGCCGGGAGTTTGGCCGCAGTCGCTGGTCGGAACGTTGAACGTGTACACACAGCGGGGATCGGCCGAAGTGCTCTGTCCGTCTGTCACGTATATGACGGACACCAGGATGCACGCATGTATAATCGATCTCGCCATGACGGCTTTATCCCTGACTTGATAGTTGTGTAACTGCAACAGCCTAATTGGGTCGTCCTTCTCTCTGACCTTCTACCACGGCGACAAATGAGGCCGAATGGCGACCAGGAAGGTTCGACTGCTATTAAAGATGGTTGAATTAGACCGTGACGATGTGATTGAGCGTATGCATTGATAACACGGCTGTATTGTTGTGCTGCGGAATTTAGTCGGGTCACACGTCTAGGGGTTTTTACCTTAACATATTTCAATGATCTTTCTCTCCGGAATAGGGTGAAATAAATAAACATAGGCCATTAATATTCGACGGCTAAATGTAAGTATATAAATAGACAGTGGTTTCGTATCTTATATATACGTGTTCTATGTGTATAATTCTTCACAAAGTGTGACTGGACATGTCTGCATCCTCAAATCTGTGTTAAAGTCATCATGGCGAACTGGTTAGGAACCTTGGTAAAAAAAACTCCTCAAGGTACCACCGTGTCACGCTATTAAATTCCACTGCACAATAATGCAGCCGTGTTATCAATGCATGCGTTCAATTAATCCAGCAGGATGATCGCATGTTTAATCGATCACGCAATGATGGGCACCATACGTTAACTTTGCGTAGATGAAGTAAACCCAAACTACTTTTTTGTGTTCTTAATAAATGAGTATATTTCTGTCAGTATTAATTTATACATCGGCAGCGTAATAGTGACACATATAACATACAACAGCTGTATTTCAGTTACCCTTTATTGTACGTGTTCGAACATGTACAAATTAACTACCAATATAACGCCTCTAAAACACCAATGCCGTGTATGTATTTTGCATACATTTGCTAATCAACTACAATCTATTTTAAGCAAACGAAAGTGGAAATGTGGTCGTGAAATCATCACTGGTGCATGATATACTCGAATTTAAAAACAACAAAATTGTATTGGCTGAAACTAGTTTAACGTAAATCAATAATTAATTAAGCGGCAGAATAATGCATTCCACTACACATTACTTTAAGATTTTTGCTAACTACTCTATGTCTCCAATTGACTATGTAAGTCATCGACAACATACAATGTAAGCGGTCAATTAACATCGTAGTCGTTTTACAGCTCGTATTTCTACATGACACATAATCGAGCTCTGCATTGGCTGAGTTCATCTGTTTTGTGGCCGCGTTCGTCTGTACTGGTCGAGTTCATCAGAACTGGCAGAGTATGTCATCGATGGTCGGGCAGAGAGTAAATTAAACGTACACAAACCTGTCAATTAATAATATAACAACTGTTGGTATTCGTCATATTCGTACTGAATCTGTATTTTCTTTCGTGTAACCATATACTGCAACCCTCAATCCAATACCAAGGCAAACCGAATACCACCAATCCTACAGGGTAAGTTAAGATGATTTAGGCATTATTTTGGGTTTTGGTCAATATTTAATTACCTAGTTGTCAGAATTGCACCATATAGGGGAGACCGGGGCTAGATGTAACACGGGTATCAAATACTCGTGCTTCTATAGAGCGCAGTGGCTCAGGGGTAGAGCTTCGGACTCTCGACTACGAGAGCCTGGGTTCGAATCCTGGCTGCGGCGTTAAAACCTTGTCTACATTGCTCCAGTTCACTCAGCTGAATAAATGAGTACCTGGCTATAGACAGTGGTGGATATGTGTACGAGCAGCCTTCGCGCATTAATTGTAGCCTATGGCTGGATGCTTCCTAGAGAAGCCGAGATGGTGTCTGAGTGAACAGGTCTGTCAGGGAAGTAAAGTGTAAAGCGCTTTGAGCGGTCCTGAGGACTGGATATTGCGCTATATAAGAACTGCCTTTGCCCCCAAGACCGGACGCCGACCTATCTCGCCGCGCTGATCTAATCGCATGTGCCGCGCTTGTGATACGGTTCATTGACCGCGGACTGTTGACTGCAACACTGCTTAATCTGTTTGATGTTGAACGGTTCTGGATTTGTTCGTACGCGAACTGTCGGAATATCTATCGACGACCCAGTGCAAAAACATACTTCTTCAAAGAGGCAAAACTTCCAACATTTTGATAGCAAGAAAGAGAAGATATCTCTCTAACTACAAAAAGCACACGATTTTGGCCTCAAAACCATACAAATATATTAATAAAGAAACACCCAATTTCCCACATATTCAATCATCTAGGTCAGAGACGTGACTTGGATGTATGCAACAAAATGGAGCAATTGGCATGATCATAATAATAATAACTTTATTGTCCAATTCATAGAATGGAAATACATTTTGCACTTTGGAGGTTGCATAAAAACACAATATTTAAATCACGTAGTAAACGCATGTATACAGTAAAATCAAGCATGTAAATATGTAAACGTCAGCTAAAAATATAAATATGATATATATTGGAATAAATAAATATACTAAAACAATATGACAGTATTATAATAAGATAAATTAATTAATTAATTAATATGATAAAACAACATTGCAATGGCAGCGGTAGAGAATGTGACAGTTCAAGGACTATTTTTTGTGTGGCTGAGACTTGATGGAGGATGGAATGAAGGATTTAAGGGCTCGCTGGGTTTTTACTGTTGGCATTCTGTACCTCCTTCCAGAGGGGAGAAGTTCGTAACAGTCGTGTAAGAAGTGGGTGGGGTCAGATAAGATTTTGGTTGCCATTTGCAGTGTTCTTGACTTATACAATTGCTCCAGACTGGTATCGGGTGTACAGCACATAGCGATTTTGCAAGAAATTGTGTATATCCTGTTTAGTTTTTCTCGGTTTTTGACTGAGAGATTTCTCCACCAGCAAACAAGACCGAACGTCATAACACTTTTTACAAATGAATCGTGGAACACAAATAAAATGTTTCTGTCTATGTGCAAGGCATTGAGTTTTCTCAGGAAGTACAATCTTTGTTGACCTTTCTTATATAGGTTGAGTGTATTATCATATCATATATATATATATATATATATATATATATATATATATATATATATATATATATATATATATATATATATATATATATATATATACCTGTATATATATACACCTGTATATATATATATATATATATATATATATATATACACCTGTATATATATATATATATATATATATATATATATATATATATATATATATATATATATATATATATATAAAATGTTATTTAGTGGTATCTCGAATTTTACATGAAACATGTTAACTACTTTACTATCATGATGTGGATATTCTCCATGTGGATTGTTGACCTGGATCGCTAGACCTACGTCGTCTTAACGGCTATAATGAACCTTCAACCTGGAACGACTTTAAACAGTTTGATGACCATCTGTACCGAATTGGGAGATGACTTATGTAGACCTTCTACCCGCTGATTACAGGTGTGAATGACTGCACATCGTTTGAGTGGTGTAGAGCAGGTATTGGATTATGCATGATAATATCTGACATGCGGCAGGACTGTTATCTATCTCACAGATATTACAGAGACACAGAACAGGTGCCCGACTACATGTGCAAACACGGTTAAATGATACTCCTGATACAAGCAACCAAGGTGTGTTCAAAAACATGGCTAGGTGTCTCACGACTTACGGCGATATGTATACGTTATCTGTAGGTTGTGTCGTAAGACATTAGCCTTATGTCCCTGTTTAATTCATCTTAGTCAGGATACGCTGAAGATTGTAAACTAATCCGTTGTTTAATGTTTGAATAATGAGCTCAACTACCATTTTAACTGGTTTTACTTAACAACATGTATGTATAACATGCAGAATCAAACTCGCTGCAATACATGTCACATTATAAAGGTCATGGCCTGGGATAAAAGCACCAATGCCCCTTAATAACAAATAGTTGTTCGTCGCTGTTTCAAACGATGATACTGCCAAAATATCGCATAAAAGTGCACAACATAAATAAAGATTTCTTGCTCTAGCGTGATGTCAGTCGTGGATTTGGCGTAATCTAATGGAGCTCAGACGTGCAGTGCCTTGTAAATAACGTTAAGAACTCTCGCTATCCCGGTGTGGTGATCCCAGATTCGGTCGATCCCAGATTTGGCTAAACGCATAACACGCGTGCGCGCAATCCCGCCTCATTCTGGTTTGATGTAACGCTTTTTTAGAATTATTTAATTATATTTGGACAAAGTATGGCCTTTAAAATTGCATATTTTATGACTGTGTGGGTAAATGGGGAAGGTGATATATAGTGAATGGACTTTATAATATAAATATACTCTAAGAAGATGAAGATAAAACGGAAATATAAGATGTATGAAGTCATCATTAGACCCGCTCGAACACATGAGAGTGAAGGATGGGCAAATTAAAACTAACAACATGAGGAAATTAGTTACCACGAAGATGAGGATGCCCCATGTAATCCATGGGATATCGATGCTGGAGTACATCTTAAATGGAGAAATAAGAAGGGTATTCAACCTCCCATCAATCGACGAGATGACGCATAGTGGACGCCTGCGATGGTTTTGGCATGTACACAGAAGAGAGGAATACGACGTCGCCAGGTGTCAGACGACGGGACGTCTTAGGAAGACGTGGAAACAGCAGATCAGAGAGGACACGAGGGAACTAGTGGTCACTGTGGAAATCACCTTAGATCATATGGAGTGGAGAATGAGGAGCAGGCCGATGCTTTGGAGACAGGGATATGGGCCATTATATGTTCTAGAACCCAACTTCTACGGCCTCCAGACAACAACCCCGAAGTGTGCCAAATGTATCTTTATTTATGTTTAAAGCACCAAGGCTAAAACTTTTGATGTTCCCCTGATTTTCCCCAATCACAGAATGACCAATGTCGGTGACCTTTAATGGGGTTATACCCCGGCAATTAACCCCCAGTTATTGACAAAAAGGTATATCTTCGCACAGAAAAGCTAGCGTACGTATTTTGTAAGCTTGTTATGATTGTTCTGAATTGTTTAATAAAACGTCGTTATATGGATGGGGTAGTGGTTTATTGCGAGTGCTTATTGGACTTTAATTAGGCTCCAAGCAGCCTAAAATACATATTCCTACGGCTACATTATCGCATTTATTACGTCAGTACAAATGGTATTTTCTTAATCACAACTCTCAAACCTATCAGCCAGTCAGTCGTTAACTGACCCCAAAACATGTTGCAAATTGTCATAAGATAACGGGTCCTCTACTCGACCCACCGTTGTTTCGGTTGATGGCACCGTCCATCAGAATCACGCTCGAATGATGTTCGATTGTTCGATATCCAGCTCAGACAACATGACTGGATGGATATGAATATTGTTCGTTATATGTAATGCAATGCTTCTTACGAATGTAGCAACATATTTGGCATTCAATATAAAAAGGGACATTGGATTGGAATTTGAGTATGTTCTTCACTATCATGAAATGTTAAGCTAATTACATTATGCAAATGTCTGTGTTTTGGCAAGTTCGATTGCCTAGCCTAGTATCATACTATTATAACAAGTAGCATAGGGAAGTAATTACTATTAATTAATATTAGCGCCATATTCACACACACACACACACACACACACACACACACACACACACACACACACACACACACACACACACAGGGGCAGGGGCAGGGGCAGGGGCAGGGGCAGGGGCAGGGGCAGGGGCAGGGGCAGGGGCAGGGGCAGGGGCAGGGGCAGGGGCAGGGGCAGGGGCAGGGGCAGGGGCAGGGGCAGGGGCAGGGGCAGGGGCAGGGGCAGGGGCAGGGGCAGGGGCAGGGGCAGGGGCAGGGGCAGGGGCAGGGGCAGGGGCAGGGGCAGGGGCAGGGGCAGGGGCAGGGGCAGGGGCAGGGGCAGGGGCAGGGGCAGGGGGGCAGGGGGGCAGGGGGGCAGGGGGGCAGGGGGGCAGAGGGGCAGAGGGGCAGAGGGGCAGAGGGGCAGAGGGGCAGAGGGGCAGAGGGGCAGAGGGGCAGAGGGGCAGAGGGGCAGAGGGGCAGAGGGGCAGAGGGGCAGAGGGGCAGAGGGGCAGAGGGGCAGAGGGGCAGAGGGGCAGAGGGGCAGAGGGGCAGAGGGGCAGAGGGGCAGAGGGGCAGAGGGGCAGAGGGGCAGAGGGGCAGAGGGGCAGAGGGGCAGAGGGGCAGAGGGGCAGAGGGGCAGAGGGGCAGAGGGGCAGAGGGGCAGAGGGGCAGAGGGGCAGAGGGGCAGAGGGGCAGAGGGGCAGAGGGGCAGAGGGGCAGAGGGGCAGAGGGGCAGAGGGGCAGAGGGGCAGAGGGGCAGAGGGGCAGAGGGGCAGAGGGGCAGAGGGGCAGAGGGGCAGAGGGGCAGAGAGACAGAGAGACAGAGACAGAGAGACAGAGACAGAGACAGAGACAGAGACAGAGACAGAGACAGAGACAGAGACAGAGACAGAGACAGAGACAGAGACAGAGACAGAGACAGAGACAGAGACAGAGACAGAGACAGAGACAGAGACAGAGACAGAGACAGAGACAGAGACAGAGACAGAGACAGAGACAGAGACAGAGACAGAGACAGAGACAGAGACAGAGACAGAGACAGAGACAGAGACAGAGACAGAGACAGAGACAGAGACAGAGACAGAGACAGAGACAGAGACAGAGACAGAGACAGAGACAGAGACAGAGACAGAGACAGAGACAGAGACAGAGACAGAGACAGAGACAGAGAAAGCGAGTGGTAGCAACTTGTAGAATGGTACATTACATACACAGTTCGTTCTATTTATAGGGTTACACAATCTTTATCTTACTGTTGAGGCATAAGTTTCGGAATTCTATCGGTCGTTCTGATATCACTACGCGTGAACCGTTTTTCATCGTTACGAAATGCGAACACATGGTAGTGCCGATTTTATAATCGAATTTTCCGGCCAGGCGAAGATTAACACCCGCGTCGTCGGTCCGTGTATATACCGTTTTTTCCTTTTTCGTTTTCAAATTTGCGAACGAAAAACGGATAACGAATTCGTTTTTCGTTTTCAAATTTGCGAACGAAAAACGAATTCCTTTTTCGTTTTTCGTTTTCAAAAGTGAAGTAAGAAAAACGAAAAACGAATTCATTTTTCTTTTTCGTTTTCAAAAGTGAAGTAAGAAAAACGAAAAACGAATTCGTTTTTCGTTTTTCGTTTTTGCACTTAGGATGCTTCGGTCGCACTGCCACTTCGGGTGGCCGGTAAAAATTGGTAGTTTCGGCGGGTACTTCGATCGCATTGGCAGCGTTTTGAAAATAAACTCGCAGAAATTACATCGGCGAAGTCTAAGTACCTACATGTGAATATTGGTCGTTTCGGCGCTGTTTTATATGTTTCGACAATTTAATAAAGTTTACTCAACCTTATATATGATAGATCGAAAGATGGATAAATCGATAGTAGATGTATTTATTCTGTAACTGCAACTATGTGATGCAATAGTTATTTTAAATTTAATTTGTAAAATATTTGACTTAGGAGGCCCCTATTATGACTAATATATAGTCGCTATCTTAGGGGCCACTTTGGGTTTTTAAATTAGCTATATCTTATGTAATTATTGAATTCCATTGACGGACCATTACGAATAGCCCAATTGTATTTAGGAGCATGTATATTACTGAGTATTGTTTATTAACATTTGCTACTTTACGCATATTGTAAGTAGATAATACATGGTAAAAATATAATACGTTTATGGCTTAATGTGTTGCTAGAGTTAGTGTTAATTCATTATTATTTTGCATATATAGTAATTTACAACAGTAGAAGTATGTTTGCACCCATGTATAATATGCTGCTTTATATAATGTATCAGGCTTTTTAAAATTGTGATTGGTTATGTTTCGATTAAACAAATATAGGTATTGTTTATTGTGTGAGGCATACTATTTGTAATACTCCTTTTTACAAATGTATATTATGTCCTGAATGTATGTATTCTGGTGTGCGCTGGTGTAAAATGATTATGCATATTTCTGGTTTGTGTTATCTGCCAACTTTGAAGGTATGCGGGTAATGTTTTATGTTTATATTTATAATAAAAATATTATGATATAACTACAATAAGTTGGTATTCAACTTTTGCTTAAACATTAATTCTATGTGGGAGCTATATTTATTTGAAAATATTATTCTTACAATTTGTTTACAATTTGTTTTATTCAATTACATTTGTGTCCCTAGATCAGTAGATGGTAATTAGTGTGAGGCAATATTATAGAATTATAGAGTGACATTTGTATTCTAGTTTGAATAATATGCTTTAACCTAGTTATAGGTCCAATTGTTCGAGACATCGGTTTGCTATTTTATCAATATGTTTAATCCAGTTTAAATGCGAGATTAATGTAAAGCCCAGAATGTTAAACTGGTTAAATCTCTCAATATCTACACTGTCTATTGTTAATGTTACTTCATCAACCTATTTATTAGGCATTTGAAAAAAAAATCTTTTGTTTTATTAATATCTTAATGATAATGTATAATAATAACACAAGTTTTATTGGCAACTCAACTGAGTTGGATTGACATTATACAAAAAAATTAAATTAACGCATCTGTATGTAGTTTAGCTATATGTTTATTATAGGTTTTTATTAATCAAATATTCACTGTGTTTTTGTCATCTGTGAAGGTTTTAATTATACTTGTATCATCAGTTGAGTTGTCAATAAAACTTGTGTTATTATTATACATTATCATTAAGATATTAATAAAACAAAAGTTCTTTTTTCAAATGCCTAATAAATAGGTTGATGAAGTAACATTAACAATTGACAGTGTAGATATTGAGAGATTTAACCAGTTAAACATTCTGGACATTACATTAATATCGCATTTAAACTGGATTAAACATATTGGTAAAATAGCAAACAGATGTCTTGAACAATTGGATCTATAACTAGGTTAATGCATATTATTCAAACTAGAATAACAATTTCACTCTATAATTCTATAATAGTGCCTCACACTAATTACCATCTACTGATCTAGGGACACAAATGTAATTGAATAAAACAAATTGTAAAACAATTGTAAGAATAATATTTTCAAATAAATATAGCTCCCACATAGAATTAATGTTTAAGCAAAAGTTGAATACCAACTTATTGTAGTTATATCATAATATTTTTATTATAAATATAAACATAAAACATTACCCACATACCTTCAAAGTTGGCAGATAACACAAACCAGAAATATGCATAATCATTTCACACCAGCACACACCAGAATACATACATTCAGGACATAATATACATTTGTAAAAAAAAGAGTATTACAAATAGTATGCCTCACACAATAAACAATACCTATATTTGTTTAACCAAAGCATAACCAATCACAATTTTAAAAAGCCTGATACATTATGTAAAGCAGCATATTATACTTGGGTGCAAACATACTTCTACTGTTGTAAATTACTACATATGCAAAATAATAATGAATTAACACTAACTCTAGCAACACATTAAGCCATAAACGTATTATATTTTTACCATGTATTATCTACTTACAATATGCGTAAAGTAGCAAATGTTAATAAACAATACACAGTAATATACATGCTCCTAAATACAATTGGGCTATCCGTAATGGTCCGTCAATGGAATTCAATAATTACATAAGAAATAGCTAATTTAAAAACCCAAAGTGGCCCCTAAGATAGCGACTATTTATTAGT
>OZ024857.1:49258917-49273917 GCA_964017155.1 Oasisia sp. SBJ-2009
GATAAATAACTTTGCTGAACTTCATATCGCGAGTTTATTGTCTAGCTAGTCCTATGTAGCGGCTTTTAAGAGAGAGGAGTGTTGAGTCAGGCTATAAGCCTCACAATTATTTGAACTGAAAAGTGGGGGGGGGACAATTCCTATGCTGTCCCCCCACCCTGAAAAGTGGGGGGACGCGTCCCCCCCCCCCCGTCCCCCGCCAATCGACGCCCGTGCATATGCATACATATGTGTATATAAATTGGTCACCCGTACCCCCACTTTTAAAACCGGATTGACAGTGACAGTAAACGACGCATGACAATCGATGTGATGTTGCGGCAGGTTTCATTTATTAGCAAATATCACACTATGTAACGGAAGACATCGTACGTGTGATGACATGCACGTAATTGCAGACATTGTACGTTGATATGTGACAGATATGGTCAAGTAGTATGCCTAAGAGAAACAAAAGAACATGTGTTTAATTATCACATGTATTTTCACACAAAATTAATATTGCCTTATTTGTATAAAAAAAAATTACGTCACTACTCATAAAAAATCATAAATGACATAATTAACGGAAAATGTATTATTAAGCGGATTACAAACATTAATTATGCTCTATCATTATAATTTAAATGCTAGGTTTCTGCCCAAACTCACTTTCTGCCTCATATCATATTAAGAATTGTTCCAGAGGATAAATAAGGCGCATTACAAACAACAAAATAACAGTTCGACTTGACGTTACTTAGCGAGTAGCTCGCGGGTGAATAGCCTGAGCCAAAACATTTGTTAATGTAAGGGATACTTCAGTATTTTCAATTTTCAGGTTGGCGTAGTTCGCTAGATGGCAGCACAAACTTAGCGAGTGCTGATTATGCCAAGTCGTATTATGCTCGCTTGCATTCTATTTCGCATTATGCAAGCTGGCATTCTTGCTCGCATTCTTGCTCGTATTGTGCTTGCTTGCATTATGCTTGACTTCGTATTATGCCTGAATTCGTATTATGCCTGTCTTCATTATGCGTGACGTCGTATTATTGCAGATTATCTGCAATAATATGACATGTTGAATTATGGCCCTAATATCGTTCCATATAATCTAGCATATGACCGTTAAAACATTGTGAATCGGTTTTGGATAAAATATTACAATACCCTTCGTCACTACCTTCATTCACTCATTCTTTCCTATCCACAGGGAACATTTTGTTCACTTATGCACTGCGCATTGACAGGGAGCTGTTGTTGCCGCTTATGTGAGCACTCTTCTCACTAGGTCCCCGATATGTACTAGCGGCTGCTGTTGCTGCAGGCTGCTCGTAGTGGGCTCCAGCCACCACTTTCTCATGGTTTGCTCTCCCCAACGACCTGTCCGAAGCGTCTCGCGCAGTCGTGGTCTCGCTTAACCGACTGTCGGTCAGCTGCGGAACTACGCCGAGAAGACGCTCTGTTGATTCTGCCGGCGTTTGAATATTTATCCGCGTGATCTATACAATGCTGCCACCTCACGGACATTGGTTAATCCTGCTGTAACATTTATGAACAACTGCTAATTTGTATTTCTATTTATTTTGTGTTAACATAATTTTGAATATGTTTTATAATACAGCATTGTTTGATAAAAAGATAACCTTATTTAATTTGTATGTTATCCGTGTCGCACTAAACAATGCTGCCACCTCACGGATACTGGTTAATCCTGCCGTAATTCGTATTTTATAAACAACTGTATATTTAAATTATTACTTATTTTTGTGTTAATATAAGTTCAATTTTGAACACTTTTTATAGGATACCATTATATTGTAAAAGTATATTGTTATATTAATTTTTGTTCATAGTTACCCTGAGAGCCAATCAGCGTCTCTACCCTCATCTGGGGTAAGGCCGCCCTGCAGAGCAATGGTTTCCCCAGGCAGAGTTGAGGCGCTTAAAAGTGCTGCCATCTCACCGGGCCTGGGTAACCGAGGCTAGCGCACTCAATGCACCTCGATTACCAAGGCTCCGTGAGGTGGCAGCACCTTTTACTCATTCACATCCTGAGGTTTTAATCATAGACATGGTTTATGTCTATGGTTTTAATGTTCTGCCAATGTTGCCACCAGTACTGCATATCCCGAGAATAGGGTAGGGACTCTGATTGGCTCTTAGACCAACTATGAAATAAAAACCAAATAATGGTATACTTTTATGAGATAATACTATACTATTGCATGTATTCTACATGAAACCTATGGTCACACAACAATAAACAGAAATATAAATTTGCAGTCGTTTATGAAGTAGGAATTACGACAGGATTAGCGTCGATTAACCAGGCTCCGTGAGGTGGCATCACCTTTTAGCCGCTATCGCGGATAACATTCAACTTCTCGGCGAAGTTTCGCCGCCGAGCGACAGTACCTCGACAACTACAGCGCCGCCCTACCGGCAGTGACGAATATCGGTCAACGGTCTATCTACATGATGGCGCCACTAGAGATAATCAAAACAAATAAAATGTTGTAGAAATACATCCACGCATAAAATAATATATGCTCAATCTTTTGCACGTCGAGTTGACGTAATCGCCGTAAGTATTTCCAACAAAATAGTAAAGTTCTCAAGGCGACTTCGACCCAAAACGACTGCGTCGGTCGCCCTGACGGTGACAACTAGCGTATCTTTGGGAGGTGCATAGGCCTATTATACAAACAATCGACATGCACCATCATAAACATGATAAATCTATTTTTGTGTAGGTCCCTACCATAGCGGGACACATTCACTCTTCCGCCTCATATAACGTATACTGGGCCAGTATCCATTTCTACGTTAACGTTGACAACTTATAACCTGGTTTTAAATTAAGATTTACATCAGTTGTATACGTGTGCTATTATTAACTAAAAAGTCAGATTACCCACTGTTGACATTAGTTATAAGTTTGAGACGAGTTCAACGTCTTATATAATATATGTTCCCTATTATCGCTCAGGCTGGGAGCAATGCATCTGATAATGGCTTTCCTGGCAAGCATTGGTAAGCTATTCGGAGATGGTGGACTTCAGAACATCCTAACTTCGTCAGATGTATATGCAGCTGCCACGGTTAACCAAATGCTATAAGGAAAGCAGTATGCCCGTGCAATCCGAGGTGTCCGTCTGGCACACGAAGCTCTGTCGCAAATGTTCCTGACTTCAGCTGAACCCTTTGCCATCAAAAACAGTTTGCCGTGGCTGACCAATGAAACCAAGTATCTAGTACGAGATCTGGAGCAGTCCTTCGGATCATAAGATGCAACTGCCTGTGCTACCGTTTGTCAGAAAGCTGAGGACGCAATTCCCCAGTCCGTATTGGATACAATCACTCGCTTTCAAAAAGAAGGGCGACAGAACTCAGCAACATTTGCATACTGGGATAGCTACCTTGAGTCTGGTAACATACTACTTCGACTCTTACTAGCAGACAGGGAGGCACATTTCCTAATGCACATACAATCTGTGATGGAAAGTATCCCGTATTTCGTCCTTGCTGGCCGAATTAACTATTCCAGATACACCCGAGTGTATATCGCAGACATGAAGCAACTGGAAGAAAGAGAACCACTGATGTATCGCCCGCCACACGATGGAGAGGGGTTGGTTGTTCGTAGGTCAGCGAGTCGGATTTTCAAGTGGTCCCTACAGATCAAGCCCTGGAACAAACAATCAATGGTGAAGCAAAGAGCCAGGGAGGTGTTATAGGTTTCACACTGCGCAAAGGCGCACTGCTACGCTGGCTAATGACACGTCACATCACGGGCGAATATGCGGGGGCTTTCAAAGAACTTTGAAACTCTGAGACCAATGGAAAACTGCATGAAGAGCTGGGGACTTCTCGTTCGAACAAGGACAGAAAGGATGTGAAGGATATGAATGAATACCTTTACAGTCAGTGCCAGGATCCATTTGACCTGGATGATGTTCCAGATCATCTAATAAACATCACCACAGGTCAAATAGCATCACGTGAAGTTGAGGATTCTATGAAGGGCATCCCAGAGAGTGGCAAAGTGGTCTTCGATGACTTTGTCAAGCAACGACTTGGGGACGAGCCCACAAAAGGTTTCTGGGAACCAATGCAAAAATGCACCATATCAACATTTGCGGACATGAAGAAAGCCCTCCCAAACGACAAGGATCGAAAACTCATAATTGACAGTGAGGTATTGTTTCGGCGGCTACTGGGAGTCTCCAACAGTCGTGATGTTGACCTGAGGAAAATTCTCTAGTACGAACTGGCTGCAATACCACCGGCCATCTTCCATGGTGATGGAACGATGAGAACGACCAATAAGGCCGACTTAGTCAAGAAGCTTGAATCAAATTGTCCGGACGTTTTAACAGAGCTGCCACAGATACCAACGTCCACTTCATCCGCTTATATCATCGATGGCATGGCAATGGTTCAATCGCTAAACAAGAACCACTTCAGAACGTTCGAGGATTTAGCAGAAGTGGTTCAGAAACGTACAGTTCGGCTTCTCAGCAACCCGTCCTTGGAGTTGAGCTGTGTGATCATTGTCTTCGATCGCTATGATAATGGGTCGTCAATCAAGGCAACAGAACGAGAGCGACGGGGTTCTTCTGCATTGTTACCTACGTATCAGATCCAGGGGAGCAGACAAGTTCCAAACTGCCGCAAGTTTCTGAAAGGAGTAGGTAACAAGGCAAGCCTAGCGAATTATATATCGCTGTACATCTTGGAGCATGCAACTGAATACATTCCAAATGAGAAATCCATCATCATCTTGGCAGGTGGATTCAGTGAGGCAATGCTTGTGAAAGAAGCTACCCCATCTGGGGTGTCATCCATTGAAAGACTGTACAGTAACCAGGAGGAAGCCGATACACGAATGATCCTATACGCTTCCATTCTGTCACGGGACCATGAGAGGATCATAATTCAGTGTGATGATACAGACGTCTTAGTTTTATTAGTCTACTATTTCAGCAGAGGACACTTAACTGACCATGTGTATATGTATGCTGGACATTCCGGAAAGGAGCGGTACATTCCTGTAAACAGGATTGCGAATGAACTTGGCCAAACAGTATGTGAGTGTCTCCCTGCTGCCAATGCCCTCACAGGATGTGACACCACATGTTCCATGAACAGAATAGGTATGAAAACTGCATATTCTAAACAGCTGAAAAAAGTAGACACTCTGTCGAACTTAAATACATTCCATGAAGATGACCTAGAGGACAGCGTCGCCGTTGCTCGCAGCTATGCACTACTTCTATACGGAAAGAAGGGAAGTGACATGGACATACTTGACGAGTTGCGCTACATCATGGCTACGACAACATACAAGTCCGCATCCATGCTTCCCCCGACGGAGGATGCCTTCAAACAGCACGTCCTTCGAGCAAAATACCAAACACGGATTAGGTGCAATAGCCATATGCCTAACAAAGAAGTGATCGAACCAGATGGCCATGGTTGGTCTGCTTGCGATGATGAAGGTATTACATAGACAATGTTCACTCAGGCATCTGCTCCAGTTGAGGTTCGGGACCTGACTCACCTCTACTGCACTGATAAAGACTGTTTGAATGCGAGGAAATGTCCTTGTCTCCTTGCCGGACTAGAGTGCATCGATGCTTGTGCTTGTACAGGCTGTGGTAATCAGAACAACAAACCTGAAGGAGATGATGGAACGGAGATGTACACAGACATGTGATTGAATAAATGGCGACTTCGTTTCACTTCATGTGTGGTATCTGTTATGTTACGAGTAGGCAACAGTTGGCATTTGTTAGCTGCTTTGTGATGATTATGGCTGGGACTTTCCACATGCCTACCCGCATTCATCAAAAAAGCAAACATTCTAAAAAGTAGTTTGAGCGTTGTCGCAGACTGAGGGTTAATGGGCCATGTGATACCCACTTCACCACGCTCAAACAAATTTTTCTATTAATGATACATCCTGGGTGATTAAAAAAGTCAGGTCTGACACTGCTATAACATGTATTAATAGTAGGGTGCAAGAAACTATCCTTCAGCTTGGTAAAAATCACCAACAATCGCCATATTTTGGGTATATGTTTTTACCCTTAACACCGTTATCAGCATAATACTGATCTCATGTATATTGAGCGATAATAGGGAACATATCATATACGACGTTGAACTCGTCTCAAACTTATAACTAATATCAACAGTGGGTCAAACAGGTATCCACTGTACACTAGCTAGCCCTTCGACGATATGAAAGCACTTAATATGTGATGAAAGGTGGATCTAAATACCGTATTTCTTAAATACGGAAATAATAAGCTTTGCCAGACGCCATCTTTTAAAATGGCGCGAATTGTTATGTTGTTGAAGGTGACAAATAACATGGTTGGTATCGCTATCCACCAAGCTATCCAACTACGTCAAAATAATTGTTCTAGGTGATGCAATGTTTGATATATTGTAACATTTGTATTGACGACCTCCATCTTAAAAAATGACGGAAATAAATGCCGGAGGAACAAAGAAATTATATATTTGAAATCAGAATACCCTAAAACATATATACTCACATACCACAATTATTGCTCTGCATGCCGTATTTAGTAAGATAAAGCAAAAACACAAATTCAAAAACGTAGTTTATGCGTTGTCGCAAACAGAGGGTTAATGGACCATGTTATACCCACTTCACCATGCTCAAACGTATTTTTTTATGAATGACACATCCTGGTTGATGAATAGAGTCAGGTATGAAACTGTTATAACATGTAGTGGTAGTAGGGTGCAAGAAAATGTGCTTCAGTTTGGTCAAAATCACCAAACATCACCCTATTTTGGGTATATTTTTGGACCCTTAGCCCCCCTTATCGGCATAAAACTGCCTAAAATATATTGCTACATGTCCATTTCAATGAAATGCATTGATATAACTACCAATTCTAAAAATTAACTGGGCTGATTTCATAAAATAAGCAAGTAAGTGAAAACGTATTTTTTTCATATTTTGATGCACACAAAGGGTTAATTCAGTATGTTGTACAAGTTTGCTGCAAATACAACATCGTTTTTCGGAAACTAGAGATTCAGGGTGGTTGCGCAGCACTGTTTATCGCGGATGTTGTAAAGATGAATTTGTAAAATTTGCCCGGTTAAACAGAAGTGATCATGACACTGTTTCTCGCGGAGGTTATGATAGGATCCTGATTTTGGCATTTTATATTTTTTTGGTCGGATAAACGCTTAAACCACTGTTTATCGCGAACGGTAAATTGAGATCGATTGATTTATGCAATAGGTTTAGCAGCAATAACATTAGGTTGAAGAGGTACGGTCCACAACATGATTTGAAGAGATAGGTTGATTTATAGATTGATTTGCAGAGATAAGGTTGATTTATAGATTGAGTTGAAGAGGTATATATGGTACAAATCCACTACTTTCACGTACAAGTAGTTGGTCCACATCGTAACCTAGGTCATTAGCATTTCCGCTATATTATTGACGGGTTCTTGATTTTCCTGTAATGAACAGGTAACGTAATTACGGTTAAGTCAGAAAATGCTGCAAAAGAATGGCATTTTGTGACCATGATGCTTGGTCACGCATGTTGCTACGTTTCTCTATGACATAGGCTGGGTACATGTTGTGATTTGTATTCTACACAGATGATTAGCTGTGGTTGCATGATATAGTCTGATACTATGTTGTGTTTTTCTTGAGTGTAACACTGCTTTTTAGGCAGTTCTATGATATGTTGTATTACGGTATTTTGTTCCAATGGTTTCATTTTATATCTAAGTACCGTTAGCTACAGCGCAACTTTGGCATGGTTATCATCAATATGGTTCTTGACGATGAACTAGTGTTATGTAGTTGGTTGCATACAATAACAGCAGAATGCCGTATGGCGACCATACATGGATGGATGCAATTATGTATTCTACATGTTGGGCGACATTCTACCGATATTGTAATGTTGTGTGTTGCATAGTTTTCTTGCTAATATGAAAACTGTTCAGGTGTCAATTCTGCTATTGGCATTTAACTTTTCACATATATCACCTGTCTTTGTTGGTATGAAGTTCAGGAACAGTGTTGTTGAACGACAGACTCAACACACAGACTATGTGAGACTATTTAATTGACAGTATAATTGACACCTATACGTAGTGTAACAATAAAACTAAGGTTACGTAGAGTTACCGAACTATATAATTATATTGACGTAGTACACGAACGCATAGTATTTCAGTACTCTCAACATCACTCATCTACATACAATAATTATAAAGAATAGTTATAAAAACCCATGATATATCAAACACGTACCGTTTACAAATACTTCAGAAACGCATCGCATGATATATTAAACATACCGTTGTTTACCAAAACTAATACAAATACGTTTACAACTAATAGTAATAACATTAGTCAAACTAGTTACATTTACGACATTTGTGATTAGTCAACGTACCTAGTGGTTCCCTCCACAAGCTACACTTAGACCTGGCCACTCTGGACTATATAAGTGACCGGTCGCTGTCCACGTGCGCTGTCCATCTACGTGGCTCAGCCACAGGAAGGCGTTTAAAGTCTGGCCTGACAAATGACGCGCTCCTCCCACATGGCCCGACCTATGACGCGCTACTCCCTGTCAGGAAGACTACACTAACCAGGAAGTAATAGCAGCCGGTCTAGCCGTTTGGGAGCCTGTACCACTGTATTTTAATATTATAATGCTACACCTTTATACAATCATAATTCTACACCTTTACTCACCCTTACAAACAGACCCAACGGTATACTACTGAATACCATCCAATACCATTGGACCTTGCAATGGTATCTCAACAAGACGGAGTGGTATACTGTCAACGGTAATTACAATACCATTCAATACGGTACAAATAATTTAAAATAGCATTCAAATACCATTCAGATACCATTCAAATATATATATACCCTCGGCCATAATTAGTTCAAATTGTTCAACGGCATTTTAATGGCATTTTTTGTAAGGGATTAACGTTTGCCTGCTGTCTGGGTATGTAGATTAGTGAATCGTGTTTGTGTGCAAGTTTGTCATTCGTAAGTGCAATTGTAAGTAGGTAATTACGAATTGTTATGTCTTTTATCCCACCGGTTTTAATCACGTATTTGTGAGTTCGGTTACCAGGGGATTTGCCCAAATTGGCGACGCATGTGGGTTGGTACCGGAAAGGTTGTAACTGTAGACACAATTATTGTAATTAATCTTGTAACTCTATTGTAATTGGGTATATGTGGGACTCGCGAGAAATTACATACACTCGTTTATTACCAGTATCGTTTGGTATCACGAGAGCGATTTTGTAGCCTGGTAGCCGTGTTGCTGTGTGTCCGGGTAGCCTTGTTGCTGTGTGTCCGGGTAGCCGTGTTGTTGTGTGGCCGGTAGCCATGTTGCTGTGTGTCCGGGTAGCCGTGTTGCTGTGTGGCCGGTAGCCGTGTTGCTGTGTGGCCGGTAGCCGTTTTGCTGTGTGGCCGGTAGCCGTGTTGCTGTGTGTCCGGTAGCCGTGTTGCTGTGTGTCCGGTAGCCGTGTTACTGTGTGGCCGGGTAGCCGTGTTGCTGTGTGGCAGGGTAGCCGTGTTACTGTGTGGCCGGTAGCCGTGTTACTGTGTGTCCGGTAGCCGTGTTACTGTGTGGCCGAGTAACCGTGTTACTGTGTGGCCGGGTAGCCGTGTTGCTGTGTGGCCGGTAGCCGTGTTACTGTGGCTGGGTAGCCGTGTTACTGTGTGGCCGGTAGCCGTGTTACTGTGTGGCCGGGTAGCCGTGTTGCTGTGTGTCCGGTAGCCGTGTTACTGTGTTGCCGGGTAACCGTGTTACTGTGTGGCCGGGTAGCCGTGTTACTGTGTGGCCGGGTAGCCGTGTTGCTGTGTGGCCGGTAGCCGTGTTACTGTGTGGCCGGGTAGCCGTGTTACTGTGTGGCCGGTAGCCGTGTTACTGTGTGTCCGGTTGCCGTGTTACTGTGTGGCCGGGTAGCCGTGTTGCTGTGTGGCAGGGTAGCCGTGTTGCTGTGTGGCCGGTAGCCGTGTTGCTGTGTGTCCGGTAGCCGTGTTACTGTGTGGCCGGGTAGCCGTGTTACTGTTTGGCCGGTAGCCGTGTTACTGTGTGGCCGGTAGCCGTATTGCTGTGTGGCCGGTAGCCGTGTTACTGTGTGGCCGGCAGCCGTGTTACTGTGTGGCCGGTAGCCGTGTTACTGTGTGGCCGGTAGCCGTGTTGCTGTGTGGCGGGTAGCCGTGTTGCTGTGTGGCGGGTAGTCGTGTTACTGTGTGGCGTGTAGCCATGTTACTGTGTGGCGTGTAGCCGTGTTACTGTGTGGCGGGTAGCCGTGTTACTGCGTTTCCGGTAGCCGTGTTGCTGTGTGGCCGGTAGCCGCGTTACTGTGTGGCGGGTAGCCGTGTTACTGTGTGGCCGGTAGCCGTGTTGCTGTGTGGCGGGTAGCCGTGTTGCTGTGTGGCGGGTAGTCGTGTTACTGTGTGGCCGGTAGCCGTGTTGCTGTGTGGCGGGTAGCCGTGTTGCTGTGTGGCGGGTAGTCGTGTTACTGTGTGGCGTGTAGCCATGTTACTGTGTGGCGTGTAGCCGTGTTACTGTGTGGCGGGTAGCCGTGTTACTGCGTTTCCGGTAGCCGTGTTGCTGTGTGGCCGGTAGCCGTGTTGCTGTATGGCCGGTAGCCGTGTTACTGTATGGCCGGGTAGCCGTGTTGCTATGTGGCGGGTAGCCGTGTTGCTGTGTGTCCGGGTAGCCGTGTTGATGTGTGGCGGGTAGCCGTGTTACTGTATGGCCGGGTAGCTGTGTTGCTGTGTGGCGGGTAGCCGTGTTACTGTATGGCCGGGTAGCCGTGTTGCTGTGTGGCGGGTAGCCGTGTTGCTGTGTGGCCGGGTAGCCGTGTTGCTGTGTGGCGGGTAGCCGTGTTGCTGTGTGGCCGGGTAGCCGTGTTATAGTATGGCCGGGTAGCCGTGTTGCTGTGTGGCGGGTAGCCGTGTTACTGTATGGTCTGGTAGCCGTGTTGATGTGTGGCGGGTAGCCGTGTTGCTGTGTGTCCGGGTAGCCGTGTTGCTGTGTGGCGGGTAGCCGTGTTGCTGTGTGGCCGGTAGCCGTGTTACTGTGTGGCCGGTAGCCGTGTATGTCCGGGTAGCCGTGTTACTGTGTGGCGGGTAGCCGTGTTACTGTGTGGCCGGTAGCCGTGTTGCTGTGTGGCGGGTAGCCATGTTGCTGTGTGGCCGGTAGCCGTGTTACTGTGTGGCCGGTAGCCGTGTTGCTGTGTGGCAGGTAGCCCTGTTGCTGTGTGGCAGGATAGTGCGTTGATCGAATGGTAGGTATATTATATTATATTGTATTGTATTGTATTGTATTGCAGTGCAGTGCAGTGCAGTGCAGTGCAGTGCAGTGCAGTGCAGTGCAGTGCAGTGCAGTGCAGTGCAGTGCAGTGCAGTGCAGTGCAGTGCAGTGCAGTGCAGTGCAGTGCAGTGCAGTGCAGTGCAGTGCAGTGCAGTGCAGTGCAGTGCAGTGCAGTGCAGTGCAGTGCAGTGCAGTGCAGTGCAGTGCAGTGCAGTGCAGTGCAGTGCAGTGCAGTGCAGTGCAGTGCAGTGCAGTGCAGTGCAGTGCAGTGCAGTGCAGTGCAGTGCAGTGCAGTGCAGTGCAGTGCAGTGCAGTGCAGTGCAGTGCAGTGCAGTGCAGTGCATTGCATTGCATTGCATCGCATCACATCACATCATATCATATTATACGTTTCCATGTATATTGTCTACAATGTATTATATTTATTGTATTGGCACATTGTTGATGAACGGCCACCATAGATTCACATATCTACTAGACTGGATGTTCATTGTTCCGTGTGCAGTACCCGCTGTGTAAAGTGGGACACCCAGCATCGATTGGTTTTTCTATCTAGCAGAAAAACAAAATCCCTTCTGAATTATGTCACTGTTGCATCTGCTAACATTCGGTGGATAACTATTCAATACCCAAGTGACAGAATATCGGAGGTCTGAACTGTACTAGTTGTTAATTTAATTACACTTGATGTTGAACAAGGAACAAAGCATAACTGATCTCGCCACGGGTGTATACCACGCTTAGAACAAAACCATTTAAACCCCCGCCATAACAACACTTTTGTTGTTGTTGTCAATGTTGAGTAATGCTTGCACCATGACTGGTGACGTCAGTTAGTCCCTCCACAAGATTATCCCCAATTAAACATTGGGCTATTTTGGTAGGATCAAAATACACCCACTCGTTTAGGTGTGATTCGTCGATTCCTCACCAAGTCGAACGTAATATTAATGCGATGGTTTTAAATATGGCCGCGGCCGCTGTATATCAGCCAACCGTCTTCGTCGACTGAAGTGCATTAGAAACCTGCCCTAGTAGTCAAGTTGCCAAAATGATGACCCTGCAATGTTAATAACTGTAAACTTTTGTTATGGAAATGTATTTTATATAGTGAGTAAAGCAAAATTAGCTTGGTTGCACCTTGTGCAACCTTGAGCATTTCTCAGAAATCAAGATGGCGGTCTCGGCCATCTTGAATTTCAGCAAATATTCAACCTTTGATCTCGATGACATAGAGGGTCGTGTAATACCTCTTTTTAAGGGATTTCCAGGACGGGGAGTCCATTTCTGGAGCTATTTTTTAGATACGGTGTCAAATTCAAGGTTAAATCAGAGGTCAAAGATCAAATTTACTTGTGCAACCTTTAGCATTTCTCAGTATTCGAGATGCATGTATATATTAATGAAATAAAACATATAGGAATTTGAATTTATTTATCAGCCTTTTCGATATGCATTTCGATATGTATATTTATAACAAGGAAATAACGAGTATATTATTTATTCGTCATCGATACTTGGCCCCCCTTCATCGTCTTCGATATCCATCTGCTCGCTGATGAAAGGACAACAGTAGATGTCTCCTCCCTCGGATTTGCAGTAGTCCGTGCATGAAAGGCCTGCGCTGTTGCAGCTGCAGCGTGTGCTACTGCATGCATGCCTTGTACTCTGCAGTGCAGCTACAGCTAACGACACCCAGTAGTGCTTGGGGAGCAACTGGTGCTGTTGAGACGGCCGGTGTGATGGCGGAGCCTTCGATGTTCCAACCAAAGTTGGCAATATTTCGAGCTTCTTCAGGTGGATCACGTTGGTCCGCGGCCTTCCACAGTAGCATCTGAATATGAGCTCGGAGCACATGCAGCTGCAGGTTGGCATCAGTCGGTGGAAGTTTCTTCAGTGGCGGAAGTTTCTTATGTCCACGGTAGAAGTGAGCACGTGGATCATTCATTGTTGTACATCCCTTCTGTCCATAGAGGGGTAAGAAGAATGTGTGTGCTGTCTCCTGGAGCGTGGGTCGCGCAAGCCTGACCGAGCACCTGGTCGAGACCTGGTATATCTATCTATAGGAGTTGAGCGCTGACTTTGTTCCTTTTCCAAAGGGATACGACGCTGTATCGCAACCTGACAGTGCGTGGATACTGAGAAGTTGACTGCACTTTCTGGGGCCTAACCGCTGAACAGTTTCGTTGATGTCCAAGACGTCGCGATTCCACCTTTCCATTTGAATCTTGGCGACAACTCGCATCCTCGATGTCCAGTACACAAAGAGAACGAAGACGTCGGTATCATCACTGAGGATTCGGATGGTCTGGGCGTCTTCTGCCACCGCTTTCAGCATGTAGCTGCAGAGAGTGACGTCTGCCTCATTATGGGTAACGACACAAGTCCAGCATGTTGACGAGTTGGATGTTGTGTGGAAGGGGATAGCTGCATAGAATGTTGTTAAGCAGATTCTTGTTCTTGGAATTATGAATAATAACTTCTCGAAGGAGGGTGTTTGGGGTTAGACGTACGTCCTTGGCTCTTCCTCTTCCCGTCCGCTCATGGTCCTTTGCGCTGGGAGCATCTTGGTCATATCTGTCGAACAGAATGATTTTTTTGAAGACAGGAGGATAGTGGGCCAGTCGAGTGCCGGAGCTTGCAGCCAGGTCTCTTGTAGTCCCGGAGACTGGCCAGACGACGTGGTACAGAAGCTGGCCGGCATCAACCAGCACCACGTTTGGAGCACATGGAGTCATGACAGAGACACTGAGAGACTTGTCACCCTTCCATGACAGAGACACTGAGAGACTTGTCACCCTTCCTCAAGCAGCCGTATTCATCGATCAGGGCCGGAGGGACTGGACTCAGTTCAAACTGGAAGACATCGGCTGTATCAATGCTGCGCTGCTGCCCCACGACTAACAGCCGACTGAACAGCGTCTCGATGTCGTAGATGGCCTTCCCTTGACAGTGACTGCCTTCTTGAGCAACTCCATTGTTTTGACTTTCTTCTTTATTGTGTTGTGTAATTCACTGCTTAGCGAAGCGGAGAACTGCCTGCTCTGCTCACTCCCGATGGCCAATGCGTTCTGAACATTCACTGTGTCTGGCGCCACTTGGCCATTGCAGATGTTATAGACACCTGGTTGCTGGTCATTGAGGGGGTGACTGTACTTCTTCAGCTCCACCGCGATCTTCTTCCGATCGACCTCGTCCAGTCTCCTTCTTCCCTCTCCTTCCTCCTTGTGCTTATTCTTCTCCTCCCCATCTACTTCACCCTGTGGCTTCTGCTCCTCCCCAGCTTCATTGTACATATGTTCCATGGCGATGTCAAGGTGGGCGCACACACTGAAACTATTCACCCACACAGCCACTTGTTCGGGGCTCGTTGAAATGCCCTTCATACCTCCAGAACCCTTCCCTCGCTTGATATATGTCTGCTCTCCGAACTGATCTGCTGGCACTGCGGTCCCCCCATCCGAGTGCCGACAGACGTGCGCACCTGCCAGTAGGTCCTCCTTGGCACGCTGGGGAAGGTGCTCCATCTGACGCACATACCAGCTCAGGTAGCGTTCATAATTGTGGTGACCTGCTGCGAAGAAGTATGGCAGCATTGCCTTAAGACAGTGCTGCTGGAGGAGGAAATCACCGTTCCGCTCTCT
>OZ024857.1:49283917-49291417 GCA_964017155.1 Oasisia sp. SBJ-2009
TGAGTGTCATCCTCCTCCTCAGTATCGACCTCTTGAGTGTTGTTTGGATTGTCACAGTTTTCAGTTTGGCAAGGTCCAATATGCAGCAGTGCAGGGGAGTCCATAGCGTCGGCAGCTGCATCGACAGGATTTGCATCCCCCCGAACAGTTGCAATGGATAATTTTCAAGAGTTCGTCAGGCGCAGTTAACTGATCATTTTCCTGTTTCCATCCCCATTCAGTTGGGTTCATTTCTTTTGCCATCCCCATCCATACCATAATTTGAAAGTACGCACGTAGGCTGTGGAATCTTGTTGCAGTGATGTTGGGGGAAGCCGTTCAGGAGTGACAAATTCTTGAGCAGTTGCCACTTTCTTGATGAAAATGATATGGCGCAGTGATGATAGCGTATCATTAGACTTGCCACCAAAGAGATCAACCATCAGGTCTTTGCCAAGATCTGATATGTCCTCTTGAGATTTGTTTTGAAGGATGAATGCACTAGCACAGCAGTTCATGACAGGATCAGATTTCACTAATTTCCAGAAGGCTGACTTTTCCGATGCCATAAATCCTTGAAGTTGAATCACAGCCTGAGTAGGCATGTACAAAGAGCAACTCATTGCACACATCGTCTCCCAAAGTTTCTTTCAACAGGTTAATGTTTTACACTCTGTGTTCTTTTGACTGCTTGTTTGCGTCAGAAAGGAAGTAGATGATCTCATTGTCTGTTCTGGAGTAATGAAGGAGCAAGATCAGCAAATCTGTATCCTCGCCGACCAATGTTGTGGTGCAATGACGGGATCGTTCAACAGTTGCCTTAACGATATCAACGTATGTGTCCCTGGTGACTGAATGACATGGCATCCCCTTTTAGTTAGTGCTGTGCTGATGAGAGCAATCATGTCTGCCTTGTTTTTGTCACGAGACAAAAAGTCATCCTGTTTGCCTGAAAACTCTGTTTCTGCAGTGAAACTAACAATAGGGTGCAGGTTTTTTCGTCGTCTTTGATGTGTGTTGTCTTTCATGGAGGGACCTTCACCATAGCCATGGAACACCACTGTCGCTTGTCCGTAATGTCTCACAGTGAAGTCTGCATAAGACTCAGCTATTGCATTATATGAATTACCTTTCTTCCACGGTAAACAATGGAGCAAAGAGCCACCATCAAGCACGTAACAATCTGTTTTGGGAATATAGTTCATCAGAGCCTCACTTGATAAGTCCACAGCATGGTATCGAATTGCCTGAGCAAGCTGAGGTTTGTCTGCTTTTCGAAGAATGTTCCTGGTCTCAAAGAGGGCTGGAGGGTAGGGGCTTAGTTCAAATGTCAAAACCTCTTCAAGGGAAAGATCTCCTGACCTTGAAACCACAAGGAAACACTGGAACAGAAGGGCAGGATCAATGGTACGATCAGGAGCAATCTTGACAGCAGAGATATTCCCAAGGGTGTTGACTCTGTCTTTCCGCTTGAATTTGTAAGTAAATGCCGACTTTCTGATTATATCTTCAATGATCTTGTTCCCAACCGATTCAAAGTCATGTACATTAACATCTGGCCCAGCCACTATCCCGTGGACAATGTTTCTCATAGTAGGATCAGATGTGAAGGGTGAGCAGGCTGCAAGCTATATCCGAATTTTCTCGAGATCAGATGCATCTCTTTTGATGCGCGCCTCAGTTGAGTCTTTGTGTTGCGGGCTTGTAGTATAGGTTAGGTTTGTGAAATCCTGCATCGCAATGTTATACTCGGATGTTACAGGTGCAGATAAGGTCCAAATGTTTCGCATGTCCTCGGTCATCCAACTGCCGCGAGTTAGACCACCAGTGCTCTTTAGAGAGCTCATCAACGTTTGTTCAATGACAAGATCACTACTAAGTAGTTGGTATGGATGGGGATGGCAAATGAAATGAACCCAACTGAATGGGGATGGAAACAGGAAAATGATCAGTTAATTCCAATTATGACCCAAAACAATGCTGCGCGTGACGAACTCTTGAACATTATCCATTGCAACTGTTCGGAGGGATGCAAATCCTGTCGATGCAGCTGCAGACGCTATGGACTCCCCTGCACTGCTGCATGTGGCCCTCGCCAAACTGAAAACTGTGACAATCCAAACAACACTCAAGAGGTCGATACTGAGGAGGAGGATGACAATCAAAACTGAACGCTCTTAAACTTATTTTATTGACAAAGGTGTTTGTGCATTAGGTGATACTGGACAGCTGAAGGTCATGAGTTCAATATCATAGTGATTGAACAGCTCAGTGATATCCAAAGTTGTCTTAATGTGTTCCTTGTCCCCAAAAACCTGAGGATAGACATCAAGATCATCAAATTTGAGTCAATAGTTATGGACTTGTGGTCATTTGGAGGTGTTGGCGGCCATTATTGATGCCATATTGGATTTTTGTGTTACATATATAGGTCAACATCATTTTTTATTATCTTAATATGTTATTTGCCCCCAAAACCTAGGGATAGACACCAAGATCATCAAATTTGAGTTGATAGTTACATAGTTATGATCATTAAGAGGTTTCGGCGGCCATCTTCGACGCCATCTTGAAAAAAAAACTTTTCCGGGGGTCCTACTTTGGTAAACTTTTAGTATGTTATAAAGTACACTGAAACCTACCAGAATCAGTTGAGAAACCTTTTGTAGCAATTTTTTGGGGGTTGAGTGGGTATTTTCCATATATCGACCTGACTACTAATTCAACCATCACTCACTGTAGCAGTCGAACCTACCTGGTCGCCATTCGGCCTCATTTGTCGCCGTGGAAGAAGGTCAGAGAGAAGGACGACTGAATTAGGCTGTTGCAGTTACACAACTATCAAGTCTGAGGTAAAGACGTCATGGCAAGATCGATTATACACGCGTGCATCCTGGTGTCTGTCATATACGTGACAGCCGGACAGAGCACTTCGGCCGACCCGCGCTGTGTCTACACGTTCAACGTTCCGATCAGTGACTGCGGCCAAACTCCCGGACCTATCGTCGACGACCAGCTGCTGAAGAGCTCAGTGATCGCTCTGCAGGCTCAAGTCAAGCAGCTGGCGAGTGACAACAAACAGTTGGCGAGTGACAACAACATGTTGATAAATGATATTAGAGCACTGCGTGAACACAATGACAAACAGGATGGTGATTTGACAAATTTGAAGAAAGACCGTCCAAACAGTGATGTAAAACAGCTGATGAATGACAACAAGCAGCTGGCGAGTGATGTAAAACAGCTGATGAATGACAACAAGCAACTGGCGAGTGATGTAAAACAGCTGATGAATGACAGCAAGCAACTGGCGAGTGATGTAAAACAGCTGATGAATGACAACAAGCAGCTGGCGAGTGATGTAAAACAGCTGACGAATGACAACAAGCAGCTGGCGAGTGATGTAAAACAGCTGACGAATGACAACAAGCAGCTGGCGAGTGATGTAAAGGAGCTGACGAATGACAACAAGCAGCTGGTGAGTGATGTAAAACAGCTGACGAATGACAACAAGCAGCTGGCAAGTGATGTAAAACAGCTGACGAATGACAACAAGCAGCTGGCGAGTGATGTAAAACAGCTGACGAATGACAACAAGCAGCTGGCGAATGACATCAGAGCACTACGACAACATAATGGCAAACAGGATGGTGAACTGAGAAACTTGACGAAAGAACGCCCGAACAGTGATTCAGATAGGACTCACTCCTAACAATTCTTTAAAAATTGTAATTCATCACAACTGCGAATGAATTATCAAAAGAACATTCCATATAATAACACTAATAATAATAACAGTGCAATGTTTGGCGTAGGACGATATCTGAGTTTGAATTAGAGTATTTTAGCTTAGATTTTAAAGTGTTCGTGCCCTGGATTAGGCGTAGATCTTCCGATAGCCCGTTCTAGACTATAGAACTCGTTGCGACTTCAGAGTGTTGGTCCTGCACACTTGAACGAACGACGCCCGTCGCGTTAAAGGTTAGGCCTGAAGGGTTAACAGCCGTGGTCAGTAAACCGTAGAGCGCGGTACGGCAACTATGGCGTGATCGGTGAGGCGAGATACGCCGGCGCCCGGGCCATAGAGTTGTAAATAGATGCAAGAGTGACTTGAATGTGCAGTTCAATAGCAAACAACGAAGTCACCCAGTGTTGTCGTGACGCTTTGTCGGTCACCATGGCTACTTAGGACGACTGCTGCACCATATCATATCCTGATATTTAGAAACTTGCGGATGTTGGTAACTTGATCCAATACGTGACGTTACTATTCAGAACAATGAGCAGGGACACCATGAAAGCACAGGGCTGTCATAAATGTGTATATATCGACGCATCGGATCGTTAAAAATATGGAATATACATGGGACACGACGCTATTATTTGCATCGCAATTATGCTCCTGGGATATTAAGTCACCCAATAGAAGCACGTTTCTCAAAAATCGCTACATAGCATATCTTTCAAGTTTGTATCCATAGTATATGTTACGTATATCGTTATTTTTGTTGGGGACAATTCTATGAATGTTTTGGCTGATATTTCTCATTTAAAATAAACACGTTATTCACAATGGTATTCGTCACTGGGACCTCATAACAGTGAATGCATGTCCGTTGGGTTAACTTTTTTCCAATTCTCGTCCCCACCCCACCCCTGTCGGTTGTAGATGCACTAACTTTATATATATGTATGGGTGCGCAATCTATAGTTGCATACCTCTACCGTAAATCTAGGGACACATCTAAGAAAGAAAGAATGTTAAGATAATTGAAACCTGCCCAAGCAGTTGCCGATATATACCGAAAGATACACGATAGGTAATCGTCAGTGCTGCGGTAAAAACATCTTGTTCTAGGGAGGTTTCTTCAAAATTCCCATAATCTATGCCTTTGCTATGGAAATTATGTCTAACGTTGACCTGTATTCTAGGGAAAACATGAGGAAAACGTATCATCGAGTCCCTAGCTTCCTAAATCAGGCCCTTGATATAGGGAGCCTTAGTCAAAAAGGAACTTTGAAGTCGGTACATCCACAGTACTACTCGGTAAAATAAATGAGAGTGCTGTTAGTGTTGGCGATTACCTCTACCCCAGAGGAAACGTTGCATTACAAATGAATTTAGATAAAAGTGTTCTGGTATTTAGAAATAGAATTATCAGAAAAATATCGGGTTATATTCGACGACACGTATTTCATAGAGGAACAAACATTAAAGAAAATGTGACGTAGCGACTCTGGAGAAACATAATTGATATGAAGCCCGACGCCATTTAGAAACTCGACATCTTTCGAATTGAGTTAGAACGGAAAGAATGAGGTACCACAATAACTAATCCGACAGAGGGCGCTCTGACACAACTAGGGTCTTTGTGCCGTCTTTTACGTATTCTTGACATGTGTAAAATGCAGCACCGTTTTGCGGAACATTTTGTGGAACGTTTGTTTAAATCATCCTACAATCAGCTGTTGAACTCGCATGACTCCGAAGCCTCACACCTAGCTAAATATGGATACAGTCTGACATGTCCGTCAATGTGAAGGTATAATATGTATATTAATGAACATTTACAACCGATGGAACGTCGACTGTTGGCCCGACGACAGGTGCGCTGACTCGATGCCGGAAAGGATGTTTAAATCATCTACAGCTCGCCGTATGCACCACACGAGACTGCTACGTCTTCACATATAGTTAAATATTGATATAGTATAACATGTCCGTCAATATGAAAGCATAATGTCTACATTAATGTACATTTGCAGTCGATGAAACGTCGCGGGACGTTTGATTGAATTCAGTGCCAAGATGGCGTTGTTTTGGCTGTTCTGTCTATTGAACATACGGCATGCTGTTCTGTATATTGACCACACATACGGCATACCCACATACACTATCGCTGGCTACGCGCCTGCACGGTAAATAGCTAATTGAGGATGATTTAAACAAGCCTTCAGCAAAACATGCAAACAAATCCACGTTATTCGCTGCAGGCGCTGATACGCAATTAGGGTGTAGTTGCGTATTAGCGCCTCTAGTGACTGACGTGGATTTGTGGAAGCCCATTGCGTTGTGTCGTACGCTTGACGGTGAACATCAGACAACACCAACGATTCGTCATTTCCAATGCGCTCTTTAGTTCGACAAGTTCTCTCTTTAAGTTGGCAAGTAAATTGATGAGTAAGCTCAGCAATCAAAACAAAAAGGAAAGTACAAAATAATTATAGCAATTACGCACCACAACACATCCATAATACATATACAAATGAAATAGTTTCGCCCCTGCGTGTACTGATATTACAGAATGCACATATATCACAAACATCATTATCTCAACAAACAAAAAGGTGTTCACATTTGTTTACAAAATGTTTTGCTAATTATATGCATGTAACATATGGTAATATTACTAATAATATACCTGTAAACTGTCATAGTTAATATACTAACTCAAATATAGAAAGGTTACAAGGATCAAACACAATGGAAAGTAAAACGTTCTTCCATAAATTCATGACGCTTATCGCACCACAGTTACACCACTGCGTGACCGTGTATAATCACATCATCCTATACCGCTGTACCTGTGTATGTGATTCTACAACCAACTGTGAAAGAAACCTTGTGATTACAATGAGCATAACATTATAGTGGTTACAATGAGCATAACATTATAGTGGATCAACATTACAAGACAAAGCTATGACTAACTTATCTAATTATATAAGTCATGCTACAGTGTAGTTACAGTCATGCAACGTTTTAAAGCAAGATTCAGCATAGAATTTCCCATAAGCAGTCATTAATCTACTAAACCCAAGCTACAGTGTTTGCTGCTTTAGCCTTGCGTATTGTAACATCCGAACATTATTTACCCGTGGTTTGGAATGCAGTAGTTGTTAAATGTCGATGGCTTATATCTTAGATATATTTAATAATAAGTAACCCATTGTTTTGGAGATATATTATTATAGTGTATATAACGTATTAATGAATGGCCCTTACCCACCTCTGGTACATTATATCCTAGATGTAGGCAACTCACCGGAAAGCTTCCAGCCACGCTGCCATTAAGACGCGAAGGACCACCATTCATACAGAATTAGGCGCTAAGGGGCACCTGGTACATCATGCCCCCAAAATAGATGTCCTGTCTTGTTCTGTTGCGTGCTCTCCATGCCGCCACCGCCACCGCCACCGCCACCGCCACCGCCACCGCCACCGCCACCGCCACCGCCACCGCCACCGCCACCGCCACCGCCACCGCCACCGCCACCGTCACCGTTGATGTACCGATATCCCCTACAAACTACTAACGGCCAGTGATTACTAGAAAGATACTTTATCTAAAGTTTTAGTTATAACATAGTAAACATTATAATTACTACTTAGCCATAGTATAGGTACACATCATATACCATTGTAGTGCTGTAAGTTGTTAAGTTACCAAACGTTGATAAACTTATGAAAATTAATATGTATCCAGTGGTTGCCCTGAAGAGGCGTGACAAATGATAAAT
>OZ024857.1:49296417-49298917 GCA_964017155.1 Oasisia sp. SBJ-2009
AAGTTAGAAGAATACATATTTAAACTAGATTCCTAATGGCTGCGAAACATCGATGTGAGCCTAAATGTATTAGCTGTTTGAGAAGGAACCTCGTATTAATATAATATAATATAATATAATATAATATAATATAATATAATATAATATAATATAATATAATATAATATAATATAATATAATATAATATAATATAATATAATATAATATAATATAATATAATATAATATAATATAATATAATATAATATAATATAATATAATATAATATAATATAATATAATATAATATAATATAATATAATATAATATAATATAATATAATATAATATAATATAATATAATATAATATAATATAATATAATATAATATAATATAATATAATATAATATAATATAATATAATATAATATAATATAATATAATATAATATAATATAATATAATATAATATAATATAATATAATATAATATAATATAATATAATATAATATAATATAATATAATATAATATAATATAATATAATATAATATAATATAATATAATATAATATAATATAATATAATATAATATAATATAATATAATATAATATAATATAATATAATATAATATAATATAATATAATATAATATAATATAATATAATATAATATAATATAATATAATATAATATAATATAATATAATATAATATAATATAATATAATATAATATAATATAATATAATATAATATAATATAATATAATATAATATAATATAATATAATATAATATAATATAATATAATATAATATAATATAATATAATATAATATAATATAATATAATATAATATAATATAATATAATATAATATAATATAATATAATATAATATAATATAATATAATATAATATAATATAATATAATATAATATAATATAATATAATATAATATAATATAATATAATATAATACAGTATAACTTGATAACATCGTGGTGGTGGTGGTGGTGGTGGTGGTGGTGGTGGTGGTGGTGGTGGTGGTGGTGGTGGTGGTGGTGGTGGTGGTGGTGGTGGTGGTGGTGGTGGTGGTGGTGGTGGTGGTGGTGGTGGTGGTGGTGGTGGTGGTGGTGGTGGTGGTGGTGGTGGTGGCGGTGGTGGTGGTAGTGTGTGTGTGTGTGCGCGCGCGCGCGCCCTGCGAGCCTGCATGCTTGCTATAACTAAAAAAGGTTTGTCTATGGTTCTGTCTATGGTTACATCAGGAGTTTGTATGTGGAAGTGTCGCATGGAACGGGTTCTTGAATGTTCCCACGACTGGGCTATTGCTAGTTGTCACCTAGCGAGAAAAAACGTGTTAGCTGAGTCAAAGTCGCTCAACCATGACGTTGTGCAGTGAACCGTAATGCGACTAGTTCACAAACGTGGCACAAATATAACTCACCTGTTAATAACAGTCCCGGAAGTCTAGCTGGTTTAAATGTGGAATATTCCATGCGAGACGACCCGGTCATTGCTAGTCGTTCGATGCGGTGAAGTGGTTGTGTCTTGAGCGTACTCTACACTCGAATATGGCAACCTGTCGTGGACTCAGAAGTCGTCGTATGATTCAGATCTTACTGACAGCTTTGATAGTCGATATTGTGGTAGATCGACGCGCCTCATGTAAGTGATAAGCGAACACTGCAGTTGTCGTCTGTCCAAGTATTTCACACCGCGATTGCCCGTTCAACTTGTCGGTTCCACATGAGTCAAACTAGTGTGCTGTCACGAGCCGGTCTGCCCAGTCAACCGTAGAGTGCATGGCTTATCAATATGACACAAATAGAAGTCACCTGTTCGTAACTGCCCTAGTCGTCGAGCTGGTTTAAATAGGGCACATAGTTTAAGCGAGCCGACCCCGTCTTTTTACTTGTGGACCGTTGTTGAGCAGGTCCAGCTAAAAGATGCCACTGTCTCCGGGTGGAACGCCGTAGAGAGGACAGTGGTTGATACTCTGGCATGGTGTTTGTTGAGCCGCACCGCAGTTACAGTAACATATTCATGTTGACCCCTGTGGTACATTTTATCGTTCGAGTTCTATTCGTAGGCGTCTTAGCTTCTCCTTAGCTATCTCGGGAGTTTGGACCCAGCAAAATGTCGATGTTTCTTAAATGAACCTATATGTAGGGAGGTTGGTTTAGACAGTCAGTCCTCTATCCATTTGACCAAGACCAGTGCGTTGTTGTTTGATTGGGAGCCAGACGTATCATGGGGTCATGTATAATATTATGGTTGTTGAAAAGGGGCGTGACATCAGACGTTGTGTAATATAACGTTAACATTGTCCTATGACGGCTTTCCCCTCAGCCGCAAAATGTTCACGAATCAATCTACGTTCTCATGAATAGACCGGATGTAAATCATATATATTTTCAAAATAGCTAACATATCATTCGTCCCACACGTTGTAGTATAAATCAGTTGTTCGGAACCTAACACTCGCAGGAATCATGCGGACGCAGCAAATACCAGTACAATCCTTGCGTTGGC
>OZ024857.1:49303917-49321417 GCA_964017155.1 Oasisia sp. SBJ-2009
TGGGTTATCATTCCGATAACCTTGGGGAATTTTTTTATGCAAATTAGTGCTTCCATTATCGAAAAATCTATTTTATTCAATATTACAATACAATACAATACAATACAATAAAACTTTATTGTCCCGAACCGGGAAATTCATTTTGCAGCGTTCGTCGTCATAAAAATATAAAATACAGAGTAGAGAAATAAAAAAAATGCTAATAAATTCATTATTAAAACAGTAAGTGAACATCAATCATAATAAAATACAAGATAAATTCTATAATATAATTTTAAAGTTAAATTGTAATTGTGGTCTTCCTTTTACAAATAAAAAAATAAAATACAACATACACACATAACGCCAGAGGTGATTATCGTTTTGAATTTAGGAGTCGTACTGACATTGGGATGAATGAATCTCGCTTTCTGTTTGTTTTGGATGTTATTGTTCTGAACCTTCTGGACGAGGGCAGAAGGACGTACTCGTTATATAGGATGTGTGTGCTGTCGTTAATTATTTTATTGGCTTTACGGAGAACCTGCTTTTCGTACAAAGCAGTGACAGAGGTTTGTTTGAGGCCGGTTATTTTGCTACTAATATTTACAACGCGCTGCAATTTATTCTTGTCTTTCTGGCTAACGTTCCCAAACCAACATACAAAAGAAAATGTCAAAACACTCTGTATACAAGATTTGTAAAACATGGATAAAATGGTGTTATCAATATTAAAGGATCGAAGTTTTCTAAGGCAGTAAAGACGCTGCTGGCATTTCTTGTACGTGACACTGCAGTGGCGGTCCCATTTCAACTTATTGTCAATTGTTGTGCCGAGGTATTTATACTCGTCAACTACCTCTACCTTGTTATCGTGGATGACAGTATCAGACTGGGATGGAGGGTATTTCCTAAAATCAATGCACATGTCTTTGGTTTTTGTTGCATTCAGACACAAATACGATCTATCACACCATGCAACAAAGTCGTTTAACACAGGACCATGGCCAACTTCATCGTTAGACAACAGACTGAGTAAAGCTGTATCATCTGAGAATTTAATAAAGTACCTATTCGGACGGATGCTCCTGCAGTCATTTGTGTATAAAATGACTAAAAGAGGGGATAAGACACATCCTTGGGGTGAGCCAGTGGAAACAACCTTCACGCTAGAAGTTGTGTTATTCACTCGAACCTGTTGGGGTCTCCCCACCAAAAAATCAAGCACCCATAGCGCCAATTCAGATTCAAGCTTAAATTCGGAAATTAATTTCTTAAACAACAAGTGAGGCTGCAGCGTATTGAAGGCAGAACTCATATCCAGATAGAGAACTCTGGCATGGGTTTTGGCGTCCTCAAGATGACAAAGTACATAATTTATTAGAGTAGCGATTGCATCCTCCACCCCTCTCCCAGGCCGATATGCAAATTGCAGGGGATCTAAAAGATGGTCTGTACGGGTCATGATCATGGTTTTAATGATTTTTTCAAAACTCTTCATTACGTGCGACGTCAACGCTACTGGACGAAAATCGTTAGGACTAGCAGGACGAGATTTCTTGGGGACAGGCACGACAATAGACGTTTTCCACAAGGTAGGGACTTTATGTAAGCTAAGGGAGGCCTGAAAGGTGGAGTGGAAGATACCGGACAACTGAGTGGCACAATTCTTCAAAACCTGACCAGAAATACCATCAGGTCCAGGTATTGTTGAAAATATGCATGATACTGTCACACAAATGGTGTCCATACCTATGTTTTCAGGGTCAGTGATTAGGATAAACAATATTTGGAACTATTAGCATAAATTATATAGTTATTACGAATATGCAAATTAGCCACCGCCATTGTCGCAAAACCTGGTTTCTTCAATATTTCTGACAGCATGCACGATAATGAGATAAAAGTTGTATCTACAACCACATTTTCGTGGTCAAGGATGATGATAAAGACAACTTAATAGTTATAAAATGCATATTTTTATTTTTATGCCAATTAGCCAATAGCATCAATTTCCATTTTTTGCGTGCGCAACAAAGGAAACGCCACTGTCTCTAAACAAGCTGCTACTCAGATTCGTCCTCTGCTTGTTCGTCTCCATTCTTGTGAGCATCGTCCGTCATTGTGTATGGGTTGCAACAACCATCGGCTGCTGCGCATGCACTATAGACAGTGCATGAAACGTTACTTTTGTGGCAGTTACAACTCTCAGTGCTGCATGCTTTCCTCTCTGATTTGCAGCCACAGTTTATGACATCAATGAGACCCTGGGGAGCGGGAACACCAGTGTCAACGCAGGGTGACGGAATACAGCCATTCACCCCCAACCAAACTGTGTGATGTCCACCTTTTGAGATCCTTGCTGATCAGCTGCCTTCCACAGCATCATTTGAAGTTGTGCTCTGCGAACATGGAGATATAGGTTCGCTTCTGTGGGAGGTAATGCCGTGATGCGCATAAACTTTCCCGTCTTCATTGAGTAACCTGCCTCACTCATCGTGGTTCCTAGTGGCTGGCCATACAAGGCTGCGAAGAACCTTTGACCTGTTTCCATAAGGTCTGAATGTGTGGCATCCTCTTCACCCAGCACCTGGCAGAACCCAGGAAAATCACCTGCCTGAAGAGTATTCAGTGCACTGGTTTTACCCTTATTGAAGGGGTAGGACACAGAGTCGCATCCACTAAGAACATGCATACTCATTAGCTGTAAACACCTAAGACCCAGCTCGGTACAGGATGCGTTGATGTTCACAAACACACCATTCCAGTGCTCCATCTGCACACTACAGTGCAATTGCATTTTCCAGACCCAGTATACTAACATCACAAAGACATCAGTATCATCACTGAGGATTCTGATTATATCCTTACCAAATTCTGCAGCTTGTAGCATGTATGCTATCATAGTGACATCAGCCTCATCGTGCGTGAATGCACCATCGTCTCGACTGTCCATTGTTACACTAGGACCGATTTTGAATAAGGACAGCACCCGTGAGAGTTCCCGCTTGTTGTGCTTGCTCTTGAAAATGGCATTCCGATTGGGTAGTCGACTGTTGGCGGTCAGGTTGTAATTTGTGGAACCCTCGCCAGCACGTCGCATTCTTTCTTAATCTTTAACTGACAGATCGTCGTACCTATCGAATACTAGGACCTGCTCTGTACCAGCACAGTAACAGGATAGACGGCGCTTGATATTTTCACTGAGGTCAGAGGCGTCTCCGGCGTGTGGCCAAACAATGTGATAAAGCACCTGTTGCATATCCACTATGCAAATGCCTGGATCGGGAGCAGAGACTTGTTTTAATCCGAAACGATTGGCTAGGATAGATTTGTTCCACTTCCGTAAGCATCAATGAGCGAGGGAGGTATGTTGCACAACTCATATTGGGTGCCAGTTGCAACTGTCGCTTTTGTCCACCCATAAGCAGACGAAGGAAGATTGCCTCCAAGTCAAACGCTGTCTTGTCACCAACGTTCATGCCTCGTTTAAGCTGCTCCATCGTCTTCACTTGACTGGAAATCTTGGCACGGAATCCAGAAGGAAGGGGGTTACAAAATGAATGTGCCACCAATAAGTAGGGCATCGCTGACACTGACCTCATTTGGAGCTACCTGACCATTGAAAATATTTTTTTATTGTTAAGTACATCACTGTTGGCTGAAATGGATGGGAATATAAAATGGTAAATTTTCAGAATAATTATGGAAATTCATAATGGTAGAATGGTATTATCGGTCATTGTCAATTAGTGCAGTTGGTTGGCATTCTTTTTCAATTGCATAGTTTAATTTTAATACAGATCATATCATCACCTTTTCTTTAATTAATTTTGTTATTTCGGTATTATTTCTTATTTCTTTTGACTTTACTGGTCCCGCTGTCTAGTAAGTTAAATGCCGAAGTTCTACCCTTCGTATAACTTCAACATTGTACCGAGTTGTGGTAGAAATTATACTTTTCAATAATGATATTATTTTGTAAAATGTATGCATGTGCTTATATTACATTTATATTTATCATAATCCTTGACCATGAAAATGTGATTGTAGACAAAACATTGTTCTCATTATCATGCATACGTTTAGAGATTATGAAAAACGTAGTTTTGTTGTGACATTATCATGCATACTTTCAGAGATTATGAAAAGTAGTTTTATTAAATAATGACGGGGGCTAATTTGACTATTAGCAATATCTATTTACATATTACTACTTTCTAATGGCGCCTATCGAAATCTTTCACCATGAAAACATAAGCATAGCATAATGTTCGTGATATTATCATACATACTTTCAGATATTGTGAAAAAGTAGTTTTTTTAATAATGGCGGTGGCTAATTTGCGTATTAGCAATATATATTTACATGTTACAACTTTCTAATTGTGTCTATCGTAATCATTCGCCATGAAAACATAAGCATAGACATGCTTTTTGTAACATTATCATGCATACTTTCGACAGTATTGGATAAAATAGATTTTTCGATAATGGCCCTACTAATTTGCATACAAAAAATTCCCAAAGGTTATCGGAATGATAACCCAACTGGATTTCATCAGTGACCCCATGTGATGATAAATCCACCAAAAAACCTTACACTATAGAAAATTAATATGTTCACCATTATAAGCATAGGAGCGGCATATGGACTAGTAGGCCATCACAACCAGACAACCATAATGCAGAACCAACTCCTCATGGCTGAACACTGTGTAAGAATGTTTGGACAACCGCCTACCCGAGAAGCACTATTTTCATAGCTATCACATTATTTGAGAACACTTGGTTGCCACAGAAAACGATTCAAATACACTGCTAAGTATTACAAGAAGGAAGGCCAAACAAAATGACATAAATACCTGGGAGTATGTCTCTGCGGACCGCCTACTTTAGCGCCGTAGCATACACCAGGCAACGGCCAAATGTAAGATAAACCGACTATTTCACGAGGCGGAGAAACGGCAGAGGAAACATGAGAGGGAGATGTCTCAACATCGTCACATCTCCCTTCCATTTGGCACATCCTGCCCACACTGCAGCAAGATACACATATCAAGAAACGGGCTCTTGGGTCACATCAGGACACATGACAGACATTTGGTAGACGTCATCCTCGATTTGAGGGACCGCTGATGATGATGATGACAATGATATTCGGCACGCATTCATTCATCTCGCATGCACGCGGGCATTGTTTTTAATGATTATTTGATTTAATGATGAACATCTTTATAAGTCTCACGACCTCAGCTATGTCCTACGTTTACATAATATTTGACAGGCTCAAACATTTTATTTTCAAATATTTCGCAGCGTGTCGATACTGTCCTGCCACAAGTGCATGTGATGAGGTCATCGGCTGTGATGCATGCGATCCAGGCAAACAGCAGCCGGACTGTTTGAAAGGTAAGTGAGACCTAGATGTATGGATGAGAGCAAAAATAAACACGAAAGGTGACCTGTCACATGTTATGTGTATGTTTGTCTTTAATAATGTTTACCTGTGTGTTTGTAATATACTTAATAATATATTTTATTAATGCATTTCGTGACATGCTGCCAAGACTAGAGAGAGTGTTTGTAGACGTGCCGCATGCATTAACTGCATGCCGGTTTGTCAAATGCATGATTGGCACTGATTTTAGTTCGAATTCTTCCTCTTAAGAAAACAAATTGCTCTCTTTCTCAAACCGTGTGTGCATGCGACGTCCTGACACAGTGTTCACATATGCCACTTATATATACATTTACTCAAAACGTGGATGTAAGCATATCAATTATCTATTTAAACCCCTCTTTGACGGTAGCGAATATACCGTAACATATGGCAGTAGATGTGGATTATTCGTCGCTTCCTGCAGATTGTGCTCCAGGGAACTACGGTGTCAATTGCCAGGAAAACTGCGGACATTGCAGACATAGTTCGGACTGCTTGGCAACGAACGGAACTTGCCCCAGTGGGTGTGACAAATGGTACCTTCCGGAGAAGTGCAACGTTCACATTGGTGCGTGTAATTGCATAATTTGGTTTGTTCACCTTGGGATAATTCGTGGCATATGCCTTTATATAACAGACTGTTTACAGTGCGTGTTATGAACTCATATTTATTGTATTACCATATTGTGTGTGTGTTTGTATGTGCATATATATATATATATATATATATATATATATATATATATATATATATATATATATATATATATATAATATATGTGTGTGTTGCTGCTGCTACTGTTGTTGTTGTATTTGTGCCTGCGTGTCTGCGTGCCTGCGTTGCGTGCGTGCGTGCACTGGTCTTGTTCGTGTTCGTCTTCTCATTGACCTACTGCTTGCACATTGCTCCGGTGATAGTTTTGGATCTATGCGTTTATGTTGCCATTGTTAAGACTGGTGGCGTCACTGGCGGGTGTCTTCGTCTTGAACAATTCCTTTGTGTAAATTTTGTCGAGGTTGGAACCAACTGATCAGCTATTGTATTTATGACTCGTGTTCCCAGTGTTTAGTGAGCTCATCGCCTTGGGGTGTTTCCATTGCTACAAGACAGATAAACTTGACCGTCAGTGGCGGAAGGACTTCTTTGCAGATGTGTATACATAGAGCGATAGGTCAAGAATTAGTAGAAATATACCATCATTGCTGTTTTTTGACAAATAGCATTATACGATCATTTTTTTCTATACCAGCGAAGCCACAATTCCGCACAGCAGACCAACTGGCTGTTCTCGACGTCACCAGTTCTTCTATGACGTTGCGGTGGCCTAAAGCCGAGAACGTAACGACAGGTCTCGAATCTCACTACTATTATCTTATACGACTGCACGCCGGTGGTGAGACAGAGAAAACGATTACTCGATTAGCTCGAGAGACAGACAACATTTTTATAGAAACACAGATCACTGGGCTGACTTTCAACACGAACTATTCCGTCACTGTGATTCCTTATCGTCAGCACAACGAAGTTCGTGAAAGCGGCGTAGGCACAATTGTCACTCGCTTCAAAACCTCCTGTATAGGTATGACGATATTTTCTGTTGTTCTAATAAATAAATGTTTGTTTGCACTGCATAAACAGTTAAGTCAATGATGTGTGTATAATATATGTATATGTATATGTATGTATATATATATATATATATATATATATATATATATATATATATATATATATATATATATATATATATATATTATACTCACCTCTCTCTCTCTCTTTTTATCTATCTATCTATCTATCTATATATATATATATATATATATATATATATATATATATATATATATATATATATATATATATATAGAGAGAGAGAGAGAGAGAGAGAGAGAGAGAGAGAGAGAGAGAGAGCACATATATATTCCGTTCCTGGCTGGAAAGAGCGCATGTTTTTAACATTATTGCACTATTGCGGACATTTTACATGTGTTCCACTGAAGTGAAGCTGACTTTGCTTAAATCTGTCTGCTCTCCAATGTATACTGCTCAGCTGTGGTGGAATTACACAGTAGCAAGTATACATAAACTTCATGTGGCTTACAATTTTGTGCTTCGCTTATTGCTAAATCAGCCTAAATATTGCAGTGCCTCCACCATGTTTGTAGAATACCGTGTACCAGATAGTAAAGCCGTAATTAGAAACCTTGTATATAAATTCATGCGGAGCCTTGACGCCTCTTATACTAAGTTGGTAATTGCCATTATCAAAAGTGATATAAAATGGCAATCGACATTGACGACATTGGTTCAAAATGTCGTATATACATAATAGTTTTTGATTGAATGTACCATTGTGCAATGTTTTTTCTATTTACCATGTGCAATACGTTTATATTTTTCTAGTCACTTGTTTTTTTTATGTTTATGTGGACATCTGTATGACAGTCTGAAATTGAATTGAATTATGCATTGGGCTTCCACAACATATTATGCCTTCATATTGACGGACATATCAGACTATGTCCATATTTAGCTATGTGTGAGGCTTCGGAGTCATGCGAATTAAACAGCTGATTTGCCGCTGATTGTAGGATGATTTTAAACAAGCGTTCCGCAAAATCTTCCGCAACACGGTGCCGCATTTTACAAACGTCAAGAATACGTAAAAGACGGCACTCAGACCCTAGTTGCTTCAGAGCGCCTTCTGTCGGATTAGTTATTGTGGTACCTCATTGCAGTGTCATTCCTGTAAGTTTCCTGTTTGATGTTGGCCGTGCTGTTGCAGTTCCAAGCCCTCCAGAAATTGAACAAGCTCTCCCTTTGAAACATGAATCCACGAATGGAAGCATCATCGTCATCTGGAAGGTAGGTTTCATGTATTTGTAGCGCTGTTGTATTTTGTCTCTCTCGTGGCTGTCATGCCAGCGCATGTGTCCATGTTTATGTGGTTCAACTATTATGCACACAACGTTCTACACGCACACAACGTTCTTTGACACCTATCGCTGACATACATCCCTGTCGCAAAACCTACCGTTATCATTCATTATTGTACACACGCATTGTGTCCAGTGGTTGGGAGAAGGCATCAGCATGCTGTTTTCATATCTGCTTTTCCTATGGTATCAACTATCAGATACCCGTCCATTGGTGTCCAATTGGTGCCAATGTTCACTTCCGTCTTCTGTTATGGTTGATCACAAATATGAGTGTTGCCTTCTTCTGATGTGCTTGATCACAAATATGACTTTTGCCTTCTTCTGATATGCTTGATCACAACTATGACTTTTTGCCGTCTTCTGATATGCTTGATCACAAATATGACTTTTTGCCGTCTTCTGATATGCTTCATCACAAATATGATCTCTGCCTTCTTCTGATACTGCTCCATTGTTCATATTTCGTTGCGCTGATTCCACCTCCCAAACGGTTGTCTCGAGTTCCTATTTCGAATCAATGGGAATTGTGGTGCTCTATTCATTGTCGTACAGTCTGGTGTAGAATTCCTGCTGTGTTCGTTTTATGATCTTATCGTGACGATATGTTCTCTATCCTGCATGTAGTCGGTCTCTCTTAGGCTAGGACCTGCAGTTATCAGACTTTTCTCAAACTGTTTGATGTCATAATCGTGCTATGCTTGATCTGTTAGTTACATTTCCCGATACATTCCTTCGTTTTCGTTTTGACAAGACATTGAATAAATCCGTAACATGGATAAGTATTATTTCATGTATTACACTATGTTATTGTATAATTTATAACATATATTATATGAGTCAATATTGGGAGTGCCCATGATGATTGTCAAGGACACGACATGTTGGTTTTATTACAGCCACCTAGTCTGAGCGGGTGCGATGGAATTGTGTCTTTGCGGATATGCTACAAACGCCAGGCACAGAAGATGGACACGTGGTCGTGCATAGAAGTGCGAGAATTCGCTAAGTCGCAATACGCCATCGTCCAACTCGACCATGGACTGTATGACGTGAAAGTGGTCGCCATTAACAACGAAAACCTAAGCTCAGCCAGCAAGACTGTAACGGCAAATCTGAGTACAGGTGAGTGCTTGTCATATGTAACTCACGAAGGTATCATAACGTTGGTTTGTATACTATAGTACTAGAGATTCATTTTCAGATTAATTAGCCAATTTACCCAGCGATGTTTGGTAAAAAGGCAACCACTCGCGCTAAACAGTTTGACATTGTTTTAGTGTGTCCCAGAAATATTATTAGAATTTTCGCGTTGCAAACGTAACTAAATTATGTCTTTTTCGCCTGTGCCATTTCCATTTCGACGTTTCTGATATGTATTAAAATAAATATGTAAAATGACTGAATAAATAAGAAAAAGTATTATAAAAAATAAAATTAATATCATTAAGATCCATATGGTAAAAACGTTGTTAATTCTGTAGCAAAAAAGTTCATAAAATGTGCTAACATTTAATAACAATGGTTCATTTCAGCGAGTTTTCATTGTATTATTATATAGAGGTTCCTTACCAACTGTTGTCATTGTTAGCGGTCGAGTGCTCGACTCGGCGGAACACCGCAGCGTACGTCCGATGACTGACGGAGATATTCATATAAATATACGCAGATAAACACTAATATATAACATAACATAGATGCAGATGTTAGATCTATTTTCATATTCGTTCGTTGTAGCTGACACTCTTGGTGCATCAGAGGCTGCTGGCATGGGGACTGCGTCGTGGGTTGGCATAGCTGTTGGGACGATGTTGGTGGGCATGCTTCTTATGGCCGTGATTCTAGTATGCCTTTACAGGTAAGTGATGTCATGGTTGTGGCTGTTCAAAATGTCACAGATACATATACACCGGGGCACGCACGCACGCACACACCCAGACACACACATACATTCATACATTCATACATACATACATTCATACATACATACATACATACATACATACATACATACATACATACATACATATATACATACGCGTACACGTACACGTACACGTACACGTACACGTACACGTACACGTACACGTACACGTACACGTACACGTACACGTACACGTACACGTACACGTACACGTACACGTACACGTACACGTACACGTACACGTACACGTACACGTACACGTACACGTACACGTACACGTACACGTACACGTACACGTACACGTACACGTACACGTACACGTACACGTACACGTACACGTACACGTACACGTACACGTACACGTACACGTACACGTACACGTACACGTACACGTACACGTACACGTACACGTACACGTACACGTACACGTACACGTACACGTACACGTACACGTACACGTACACGTACACGTACACGTACACGTACACGTACACGTACACGTACACGTACACGTACACGTACACGTACACGTACACGTACACGTACACGTACACGTACACGTACACGTACACGTACACGTACACGTACACGTACACGTACACGTACACGTACACGTACACGTACACGTACACGTACACGTACACGTACACGTACACGTACACGTACACGTACACGTACACGTACACGTACACGTACACGTACACGTACACGTACACGTACACGTACACGTACACGTACACGTACACGTACACGTACACGTACACGTACACGTACACGTACACGTACACGTACACGTACACGTACACGTACACGTACACGTACACGTACACGTACACGTACACATACACATACACATACACATACACACACTCACATACACGCACGCACCTTGCTTATGTGAACGACAAGCGCATATATATATATATATATATATATATATATATATATATATATATATATATATATATATATATATATATATATATATATTACCATCAAACTTAGATAGCTTGATGTAGTATATATGTCATTCCAATATTCCGTTTGGCTACGTATTCAATAATAAGTGCTGTAGCAGTTTATTTGTGTTTAAGAAGATAATGTCGGTGTATTACAGAATGCGGGGAACCAAGCGCCCGGCCAAGCAACAGCAGGAAACAGAATTGCGTCCGATAGAAAACAGAGGTAGTACATGTAAAATAGTGGTTTGATAAATCATTTATTAGTGTTAAATGTGGATATGGGTGGTTTAATGCAACACATATGATGATAGGTCATGCACATGTCTTTAGTAATGGCTTTCTTACTGCATACACAAAGGGCACTTTCTTAACCTTAAGCCTATCTATGCAAACATACTTAATAAGATGATGGATAATTTTATCTCTCATTATTGTGTAAACTAATTCATAATATTAATATAATTATAATGTGCTTGTAATTTGTATTCATGAAATATGCAACATTTCAGCCCGATACATGCAAAACTGACGGCGATGTGGATTTACAAACATACATACAGCCAAACACCGCTTTAAAATATAGACAATATTGATTGCGGGTGTCAAATGCGTTGACCATAATTACTAGGACTGGGCCGTTGCCATTACCCTTTTAGATATAATATTAAATTTCTCTGCAATATTGTATTTTTGTCAGGTGTTTCTCACGACGCATCAGCGTACGTCCAACCACCGAGACGTTCTGGCAACGGCGAGAGTAGCGACGTCTATGACGTCATTCAAAACTGATGGACTTCCGGGTGCTACGACGCAAAATACAAAACATCGAGGACTCGTGTCATTATTTACAACACTGGACACAATACGTTCATATCGTGGACGAGGTTCGGTTACTAAAAAGGTCGCTTTTCGCTAGTAATGGATTGTCACAACTAACCTCAGCAATCCAACCAGAAGTGTAGACCCTCACTGGAACTAACGCGTAAATGTTATCGATATCGTTTAGTTGACAGTGCACCTACACCATTTTTAAACATAATATTTTCGGAAGTTCTCGATTTAGTTTTTGTTATGTTGTAAACAAAACACACCTCACAATGTACACAGATTCGGCCTCGCTTTTTAGTTCACACCGTTGAATGTATGTGCTGTGTGACATTGTTAGCATTGGTTACACGTCGGCTAATTCGCTTTCTAGGACTAAATCGTGCAAGCTCTGAACAGTTTCACTTTTGCTTTTTCGCTTACATATCAACATAGGAGCTTACACTGTTGAACGTACTCACTTATAACTGTAGAACAAATTAGCATATTGTATTGTATTGGTTGAGGCTAAGAGACAATTGTTCACGTATGTAGAAAGAAACAAACAGTCTGCAGCTATTTAAAGTGGAGATTGAAATATCTAGCACAACATTAGAAACCATCGAGTTTAATAATAGTGTTACGCATGACTAGATCCCATGATGCTATATAAACTGGGTGACACCTAGAATGTCGTGGTGTGCACAAATCAACAGGAAACTAATCATGACGCGGTGCATTGTTGGAAAAGGGTAAAAGTATGAACAGATAACGTGAGACTACCACTGTTACAATATCGTTCATGTCTTTATATATTCAATAAAAGTTAACAACTACTAAAAATATAATAGTTCGGTTATGAAACTATGCACAGTCTTGTTGCACGTTAACAATGTATTTAACGACAACGTATTGCTAACATGTTTGCATCAAATAGTTTAGGTTTTTTTATTACAGTATTTGTATAAAGCACTGTTATATAATTCGTGAGTTGATACGAAGATGTATAATATTTTTGCACGACTTATGATTAAGGAACACAAGCAATGTCTTGGCTTGGTTTGTTCCTTTTCTCACATACCATGTTCGTATAATGTTTCTTATATAAGTTAGACTTGCTTTGTTCCAATTCTTACACATGATGTTTCTTATACACTACCTTTAGTGCGTTGAACGAATTGTACCAAACAACATTAGTAATAGTATTAGCAGCAGCAGCTGAAGAGTAGCAATAATCGTATCATATGTAGTATTTGAAGTAGTTCTGCTAACCGATAGTATTTTACACGGCTCTATACTAACGATACGTACTGCGCTCTTTGTAGCAATATATATCATATAGTAGGAACTATTACAGTTGTGTACATATTCGAGACGGAGAAATGAGAGATGATCCCTCATGTAGATGGCACCATTGTCAACTAGTGACGTGATGCTCCGTGTGTGTAACCTTGTTTAATAAAGATGAATTAACAACGGTTATTCATTCCTGCATTCTCTACATCAGTAATTAAATGTCCACAGTATGTTCGTTCTCCTTTCTGCCAAGACCGGATGCGTGCATTTACAAAACATTTCGCCAACAACAAGGGTGCAATGGACCATGAGAACAACTGCAGAATCAGCAAAGCCTCCGTAGCCTTTAACCAGTTCAACAAGATATGGACAGTCAAGACCAGGATGCGCTTTTACAACACCAACGTTATATACATCTTGCTCAATAGCTGCGAACCTTGGCATCTCAAATCAAGCCAGAAAAAGAAACTGGGTTCTTTATTCAGGATGCATAAGTAAGACCTTGGACATCAAATGGAGCGACTTCATTACCAAAAAGGAACTCCATTGATCAGTACGATCTGCAAGCGGCACCTGAACTGGCTTGGGCATGTTTTCCAGCCTCCACTACAAGACTTGCCGCCTACAGATGTTGTAATTGGTGCCAGAAGAAAGAACGTCGAGCAGCCGGCCTTTGAACTGGCACCAAGCCGTCGAGTGAGATACCAATGAGTAAACTTGAGTTTGAGTGACGTTAGAATGCTGACTGCATGCTGACCGATCCAACTGGAGAACATCGACTGCCTCATGCGTCGCACGACGCGGGACCTCCCAAGTAAGTAAAGTACGTAAGCGGCTCCCAAGTAAGTAAAGTACGTAAGCGGCTCCCAGGTAAGTAAAGTACGTAAGCGGCTACAAAGTAAGTAAAGTACGTAAGCGGCTCCCAAGTAAGTAAAGTACGTAAGCGGCTCCCAAGTAAGTAAAGTACGTAAGCGGCTCCCAAGTAAGTAAAGTACGTTAGCGGCTCCCATGTAAATACAGTGCGTAAGCGGCTAACACCTGGAACCATTGCAGCATGCACTCACGGCTACTAAATCACATTACAATCACAGCGTATACTTACGAAATTTGCGTCCTATACTTTGGTCATTCGCAGTGTAATAGGTCCTTGTGACGGGGAAATCGTTAACCATAAAATGAATACTAAAATTTGGGAATGTTTATTCAAAAACGTTGATGCAGTTGTATTGAGAGTTGCACGCCGTTACTATTATTATTATTATATAATTCGCCATTAATATAATGTATTTTATAATGCTTATGTAGTCACATGCTTATGCAGTCACAGCCTAAAACGAATGAAAAATTGCGATATCAGGTTACATCCCTTCCCCCCTGAATAAGACTCGTTTCTGGAAAAACGCAGTCTCCCGCGCTAAAACGTTTGAAAATTGCGTTCAGTATGTCCCTGAATTACGTCGCTCGGTCATTATGCAACTAACTGTCCACGTGTGGCAGCATCCATGCTCAGCCTTACGAAATTATCAGCCCTCCATCTCCGAGAACAATTTTTTTGAAAAAGTATAAATATGTTAACAATCCATGTGGGCATGATAGATCATATGCAGGCGGGCGGGCGGGCGGGCGGGCGGGCGGGCGGGCGGGCGGGCGGGCGGGCGGGCGGGCGGGCGGGCGGGCGGGCGGGCGGGCGGGCGGGCGGGCGGGCGGGCGGGCGGGCGGGCGGGCGGGCGGGCGGGCGGGCGGGCGGGCGGGCGGGCGGGCGGGCGGGCGGGCGGGCGGGCGGGCGGGCGGGCGGGCGGGCGGGCGGGCGGGCGGGCGGGCACGCACACTCACACGCGCGCGCGCGCGCGCGCGCGCGCAGACAGATAGTCTATTATACCCCTATGTTGTTCTATTTACCCTGGCTTTCTTGTGCCACATGAATCGTTTGCAAGTGGCTCAAATATCTGACATAAAAGTAAGAAGGTAGAACCAGCAATATGAAGTAAAAGGTTTGTTCTTACAGAGAGCGAAATGTCGTCTTCTTCATAGCATTTTACACATCACCCCTTGACGGAGCTGTTCATCTCTACACCATCTCTACCAGTGTTTATAGCAAGGTTATCATTACTACAGCTTTGTGAACTTGATCAATGTGGACTTCGTTCAGTTGTCGTTGAACGCTCGGTCCGTGGTTGTCGCAGTCAGTAATTTAAAAAAATTAAATGCAGTTTTGAAGGGTAATTTCTAAAACTGCAAAAATATAACACTAATTGTCTGAAAGAATAATGTCTCATGAGAAATATTAATAAAGTCATAATGAATGTTGTTTTACCATTGCTTGAGACAGAGCAGAAATCAGTGGTATTTCAATTTTTGGAATTCCCAGAAATGAAATAGTAATCCTAGTTTGTAAAAGGCAACGTCACCATTGTTTTAGACGTTGTCTTACATGCCATTAAAATAGCGTTGTTTTGATTTGCTTCAGGATAGCATAAAAGTTCTTTTTAATGACCACATACAAACAGGTATTTTATTTGAGTTACTTTAAAATTTGACCTCCACCTAGACAGGTTTGCGGAACGCTGATCTAGGCGTGTACTTCAGTCAAGTTTAAGTTTACAGCTACGTTTCGCGCATTGACATTTGGAATTGATCAGCAAAAATCTTGATAATGGTAACCATGTAATCGTTGACAAGGTGTTATGACTAAAATGAATTAATAAACATTGTCACCATTTATCGCACGACATCGCGGTGAAAAACCTTACATAACGGACCTACTTACACGTCGATAGTAGTAGCTGTAGTTTTTAATTGTCTTTAATGATTCCAGCATTCTGGTACGATCGCATTGCCGTTGAATTCCGGGTTAATCCAACAAGATGTCGAGTGATAGATATAGGCGGAAGTGACGTAGTGATCGTTACGTTATTAACGTTGTAATTCGTCAGCATACCACTACACGTCGCCCCTCCCTGTCAATTATTGCGCCAGTAACAACTGATGAAATTAAATTCCTCTGGTATCTCATTCTCTTAGCATTTTCGGTAAGATGTTTCCACTTTCTCATATTAATAATACCAATAATACATTACAAATGTTAGAGTGAAAGAAACGATGGCAGTAGTTAACTACTTGTCGGCATCGTTCAGTGTGCTATATTCGTACTTCGTACTGTCCATAAGTTCTGACTAACTGTGTATGTTGCGCCACTCATTCACGACGGTTCAGTTGTTAGGTTAATGTAAGTAGGCCCCAGTGTACAATAACAGAAACTACACAGTATCGTCGAACCTCTAAAAATATTAACCGGGCCCGCGCACTTGCGAAGGAAATTATATGAATTAAATAATGTCATAATTATTATCTAAGTAAACCAATGTGCTTTTATCGACACAAATACATGACTAACTAGTAGAGACCCAGGAGAGATTGTCTACATATCCAAAACGTACATACAAGATAACGCTGTTCCGGCCTCTTTCTAAACTTCGGATAAAGAAATGCTAAGTGGACTGATTTTAATACGCAAAAGATATTACTTTCTTCTACTCTTCCGCTTCTTATCAAAGCTAGACAAATAGTCAACAATTAAATTATTTTATTGTTCAGTTTACTATGATAAATCTAGCTGGCAAAAGTGTGAATAATTAATTTTGAAACGTCCACATTAAAAGTGAATTTGTATATTTATTTCAAACGAATTAGCTCTTTTATGTTTAGGTTTGGTGATCTTTGGTTTTTCGGTTCCTCTGTTATCTACGTTAGTGATCAAATGTTTTCTGCAAACTCTTCAAGTTGGCAGTTTCGGTTACTATTTGTGCTTATTACAAGGTAGTTTTAAATCAGTGAAACATGACTCGAATATGACGACATGGAATAAAGGGTACCACCGATGTTGAGCTATTCGGTGTCTGTATATTTCCGTCAATGGACGACTAAGTATTGTACTTGGGTATGATGCGTTGTACGTCTTTACAAAGCATACGAATAATGGTAAATATAATGTTTTAATCACTTAGTAATAACAAATATCACTATTCGTTTACACAAACATATACATCTGTACTACATAAGCTACGTAAATAGTTAGTAGAATCAAAATAATGTCTGTGATAATATTCCAACAATTACATGTTGACCACTAAATGCGTGCTTTCCATAATCTAACAA
>OZ024857.1:49336417-49601417 GCA_964017155.1 Oasisia sp. SBJ-2009
TTACTATGCACAACCAATATATTATACAGATGTAAGAAAGCGCTGTGAATCTCTCACTGACTGGAGTATCCCTTTAAACCACATTCTTTTAGACGCCTTTTCAGATCCCTACATCGAGCGATTCAATTTGTCGCATCCGCATGACGAAACTCATCCGTACGTATGTTTGGGATAATTTCTAATAATTTCACTATATTCATTGTTTCGCCACATCCCGCATCCGCATACCATGTCCATACACGTGGAAGCCTTTACTTACTGTTTATGGACCACATTACAACGGGTTGGTTAAGTAGCTAATTTATAGGAACGTACAACTTAATTGTTTAGTATAACTAAAGTAACTCCGCCCTTTTGACTTGTCCATCTCAAAGTAGACGTAAACATAGTAACTGGCAGTCATGTGGTTTAGTTTAATACAGGAAGGAAGGAAGGCATTTGGCAGAAACAGCAACTCTACGGCAAATATTTAAATTTGTCAATGATATTCGTATTACAATAATAGTCCTACAATCACGAACCAGAACTATTTCCAGGTCATGCTAGAACTGTTTCGATACCTGCATTCTCTCGTATTCGCCAGGTGGCGGAACTTGAGTACCCGCTGCTCACGCCGACCGCGTTTACAAATGGCGGCGTCACATTCTGCGCATGCGTGATCAGCTGCTGTCCAACAATCGGCCCGCGCCCCACCTCCACCGACCTCTCTGCTCCCCATCGAATCCAGAAGGCGCGGTACTCGTTGCAGTGGAGAATTCCGTGCGAGACCACGCCTGCTATTTCACCGACTTCGAAGGTATACCCAAAGGCCGTCCGAGTGTTGTCTTCAATGCCCAGACCAACTTCTAATGTGTAATCTGTTGTCCATTCCTAAAAAGAAAAAAAAACGGAAGTCAGAATGGATGGACGGAATTGTATTATAATTATCTACAAATCAACACCTTTCTTGCCGATTTTTACCTGTCATGACTGCCCACCATTGTTTATCTTTCTTGATTTAAATTGACACATCTGTACGACGTGACCTCTCGTCGAATTAATCGCATATCGTAATCACGCTTAGCGTAAGTTGGACTTCAGACTGCTTTGCGGCAGTGATATTTGAGTTGGACAAATCTGGATGCAGATAAATGTTTCTTCATTCGTGCGTGTTGACTTAACAGCTACTCCGTTATCTCACCATGTATGTCGACAATGCTACAAATGCGTTGCCGCAACTTTTCACTTCGAACACGAACGACGTACGGTCCTCGACGGCATACCAGGCGTGGTTGTAGGCATGGTCTCCTGGCGTCATGATAGTGGTTGGTTCTCCTGAAACATGTCACGAGTTGGTTGACATCACTGGCGCTCGAACGACATTAACATCGGGGAAATGAGCAGACCACCGTGGCTTCAGTATCACTCTGCCGTTAGATCGTACCATCGGAGGAAGGGGAACGGGAAATTTAGTATGTGTATGGGGCAACCGTTAGCGTAAGAAAGTCCTGTTTGTAAACAAATACACAGGGCGTTGTTGGCCAAAAACCTCCATATTTATATACAGGTTAAGTGAATGCAGTTTCACATGTCTGCCCAACTGCAAAATATCACGCCCTCACTATACCCGAAAAGATGGTGCAAAATGCCCTAATTTAATAATATCGGATGCTGAGAAAGGAATTCTTCAGTTTGTTCAAACTTATTTCACAACATTATAGCTAAAAAGAGAGGGGGCTTTTCATCCATCCACCTTAATACAAGCCATATAATTGTTTGGAGTAATCACTACATTTCTGGTTGCTGGAAACGTGGAGCCTTTGCAAATAGTAACAACTAGTTCAGTAAATGGTTTTGTCAACGTTGTGATGCAAATATAAGTTTAGCATCACCGACTCCATGTAGGCAAGACCTGTATAATTTCAGTGCCTCTTCCAAAAGGCACAAAAATGTGGGACAAACGAAACTCACGATGTTTCCATATGGCAGAAGATGAGCTGGAATGACCTATTGTTCTATACATTTTCTGTAGCACAATACGACATCAGTTCTTGTACTCTATGTTCCTCTACAGACACATACCTCCCCTGTATATCTTGGGCTGTCGTGGAGGCGTCCATTGCGCGCTGTATGACACAGAACACAGACTCGTCCACACCAGAACACCTGCAGTCGCATAAACCGTACGATTGATACTATTGTTATTATAGACGAAGGGCTAAAATCTGTTTTGTACTGTGTAAGCAACATGAACGAACGTGCTTGTGTACGCATGGACGTACGAACACTCAAACATGCATACGTGCATGCGCCCTATGTATGTATATCAATCATATATACATATACAGACATATATGTACATACATACAAACATCCACATACATTTATACATACATACATACATACGTATATACATACATACCTCAATTATCTCATTCATATATGTGTGTGTGTGTGTGTTTGTGTGCGTGCGTGCGTGCGTGCGTGCGTGTGTGTGTGTGTGTTGTATAGAGTATATATATATATATATATATATATATATATATATATATATATATAAAGCCATTGTTGTTGTTTGACCTGTGTGTTGTGACGTCTATTAACTATGGCAAATCGAGACAGTAAAGAACCTACCTGGCCAAATCCACGACATGTAACCCATTGCAGCTACAGAAATATGGCGACCGAGAGAGTTGGTGACAGGCGCGGCTGTGCTATCAGCCAACACGACTCGTCTGTGCAACTCTTATCGGCGATAATTTCTTTATCTGCGACGTCCCCCACTAACCCACGTCGTGCTCCGACCGTTGAGGACACAGACGCACCGAGCTCGTTACACGGTGCCTTGGTGACGTACCTTTAACTTTTGTTTGTTGGCAGATCACGATCTTTGTCAGCCGCTAGTGAACATTACACTAGACTGGTTGACGTGATCAGTGGGATACTATTTTGCACTGGAATGTTTTGCTCAACGCTGGAATTACTCCATGAAGACTGTTGGTGAACTTCATTACCACTTGTTAGATATTCAATCATACTGTTGAGTGATCTGGAACAACTCGGAAAACATGAATATAATGCTCGAAACGGCAGTAAATGGACTCGAATACGGAGACACTCGACTGTGATTGACGTTCCACTCACTTCGCAACCCCGTCTTACGAAACTAATTACTAACCCATTACACCATGTAACGACAAAAAACATTCCGTTGCACCATCTAACGATTAAAACCGAATATCCTTCTAAGGATAATAAAGTGAATAAAATAAAATTAGTATTTATCGTAATTGGTATTGTCAGTATTAGCATTATTTCATGATACCTAATTTTACTAATTATATATAACTTGTACTGTTTTTGTTACAATGTATTTTATTTTAATGTACTATTATTTTCCATATATGTAAAGCTCCAAGAACTGTTGAATGTGGCATTATGGAAAATATATAACTACTACTACTACTACTGCTGCTGCTGCTGCTGCTGCTGCTGCTGCTACTACTACTACTACTGCTTCTGCTGCTGCTGCTGCTACTGCTACTGCTACTGCTACTGCTACTGCTACTGCTACTGCTACTGCTGCTGCTGCTGCTACTGCTACTGCTACTGCTACTGCTACTGCTACTGCTGCTGCTGCTGCTGCTACTGCTACTGCTACTGCTACTGCTACTGCTACTGCTACTGCTACTGCTACTGCTACTGCTACTGCTACTGCTACTGCTACTGCTACTGCTACTGCTACTGCTACTGCTACTGCTACTGCTACTACTACTACTACTACTACTACTACTAATAATAATAATAATAATAATAATAATAATAATAATAATAATAATAATAATAATAATAATAATAATAACATTATTATTATTATTATTATTATTATGAGTACTAGTAGTAATAGTAGTAGTAGTAGCCACAGTATTTCGAATAGTATATAACTCTCACTGTTATTATTAGTAATACAGTTTCGAAGAATACATATTCGTAAGGTAAACTAGTTAGCTAACTATGTTTGTGTTTTACCACAGCATCCAGTTTATTCACTATTTCATCTATGCTAGAAAATAAACCAGAAAATAAACGGTGACGCATTCCAGCCGAACGCCTACGATAAAGCGAACGGGATTAGACCCCCGTAGTGGAGCCTCCACTTAAGGACGTCCATGTTGACACAATGATTGCGTTGGTGACGAAATATATCTGGCAGAATAAACGCTACGGCTGGAGATTTAGTGTCTATTTTTATATAGCGGATGTTTGTCGTTTGAAATAGCACAGAAGGCAAACAAGTATCTATAATCTCTTCTCCACGTTTAACTAGGTGTATATTTTTATACACATTGGCGACAGGTTGATCCACAACTTGTTTAAAGTTTTGAAGACTTCCAACAAATCTCTAACACTCTCCCCGTCAAACACGGGAAATCTTACACAACTAGGAGTAAACCAATCTCAAACACTATGCGGGAGGCGTGTCTACGTATATTCTTCCAGTGGTACACCTGGTAGCAGTAATGCGTTGATCGCGGCTCCGACACTGGTCTCAATCTCCCCATTTTTTAAACATTCCGACGCCTATTTGCGAAAAACGAAACTGTTTTGTCTGTGTGTGTGTGTGTGTGTGTGTGTGTGTGTGTGTGTGTGTGTGTGTGTGTGTGTGTGTGTCTGTGTGTGTGTCTGTGTGTGTGTCTGTGTGTCTGTGTGTCTGTGTGTCTGTGTGTCTGTGTGTCTGTGTTTATGTGTGTCTGTGCGTGCGTGCGTGCGTGCGTGCGTGCGTGCGTGCGTGCGTGCGTATGACACGTCACAAAACATCATTAGCTAACCGCTCAGTGAACAAATGCACGTTCACCTCCAATAATAAATAAATAAATACAAGTTCATTTTTTACTACTGATATTGTTGTTGTTGCTGCCGCTGCCGCTGCCGCTGCCGCTGCCGCTGCCGCTGCCGCTGCCGCTGCCGCTGCCGCTGCCGCTGCCGCTCCTGCTGCTGCTGCTGCTTGAAATTTGTGTGGATATCCACGTATGTTATTTAGAATGTTTATAATGTTCACAGTTAACAACACATGTACACATCTAATATGGCGCCGAAGGAGTCCAGTAAACACGTTATACTTCACCGCCACTTCCTAAGCACAACGCCTGGCTTCAACGCTGCGTTTGTGAACACCAGAATCGTTGGTATTTCACAAACTTTGTAATCGCGCTGAAAGGTATATAAAACTAAACTTTATGTAAACGTGCATTGCTAAGTTGTCAGTCTCTTAAATTGTATAGTTACGTTTCAATTCGTTTGACTATTTACGAAGGCAATAGTTTGGTGTGTGTTCATAGTGCATACTGTATACACTGAGTACCCATTCCTCACGAGCCTGCGCCAAGTCGAACCTGTGATTAGACCTCAACAGCTGTGACGTACCATTCAATTATTTAACATCATCTTTGCAGTCAGATACCGACGTGGTGTCGCGTTGCGTTAATTGGTTAGATGACGGTGTATAACATCAAATCAAAGTTAAACCCTAGACAGGCTGAAGACAAATAAGCATGCGACAGAGAAAGGAAATCGTTATTAAGAGGATCTGCTTTAAATAAACACATATTGCATGATTTACGATACTTGTATGGCCTGACCTGAAGCGCATAAACAACAACAACAACAACAACTCAACGTTGAAGTATATCTGTCGTGCCAGTCAGCGAGACAAACATCATCGAAATAATAGTGTCTGACACTTCATCGGAGAATGTTGTTGACCTTCATAGACACTCATGCGGAAGACGTCCGCCTGTCGAACCAACGAAGTACTCTCTTCAAGGCACTATATCATGGTCAACGCTTATTTTATGCACATTTATTTATATGGAATTTATACAGGAAAGAGTAAATTATAATTTCCCATGTTGTTATTAGTAATGAGGGATGGGGGAATGAAGAAAGAGCGAATATGAGGGAATGAGAAGAGTAGCATGAGGGAAGGAAGAGGTAAGGAGGAGGGAAAGAGGTAGGAATAAAGAGATACATTAGGACGGAAGGCTGTTGAAAAACAAACACTGTAACGCTGCAGATACTTGACAAGTAATATGCTTGTCGTTACAACACATATGACTAATGTTAGTACATTTCTTTATTAGTGTTAAACCTGTAACCCAATTTCCAAGTGATTCGTCGACATTTTATTTTGGATAACCACTCGTTAGATATTTTAGTTTATCCAAATAAAGTATAGCATGCGAGAAGTAAAACCCTTAACGTTATCATACTTACTCGCCAAAAAAATGAACAACTAGCACCCGATGAGTACACCCGATGAGTACACCCGATGAGTATGGTGCCATATGGCACCCCTAATCTACTTTCTCGTAAAGACGTCAGCATTCATCCACGCATTGTATTTGCCTGGACTTGCAGCCGTTCCTGTGGAATGCCCTGAAGAAGATGGGCTTTGTCTTGTTTTCTTCCATGCACCTCGTCCACTCGTCCATACATTCCTTCACACACCTCGTCTCGTGTGGACCGGACACCCATGCGCGGCTCGTACAAACGGTCAACACCACCACCAGTAGAATCTGGGAGAGACGTACAATAATAACTACACATACTAATAATACCGCGGAGATAGGACGAAAACTATTTATTTTATAACTAACTGAGCAGTATTTCGAAAAGAAATTACGGAAAACATTCAACGTATTGTAACCATACATACGAGTGCGTGACTACGTATCATTGAGTTATAATATAATATGATACGATATGATACGATAAGATCAGATACATCACATCACATCACATCACATCACATCACATCACATCACATCACATCACATCACATCACATCACATCACATCACATCACATCACATCACATCACATCACATCACATCACATCACATCACATCACATCACATCACATCACATCACATCACATCACATCACATCACATCACATCACATCACATCACATCACATCACATCACATCACATCACATCACATCACATCACATCACATCACATCACATCACATCACATCACATCACATCACATCACATCACATCACATCACATCACATCACATCACATCACATCACATCACATCACATCACATCACATCACATCACATCACATCACATCACATCACATCACATCACATCACATCACATCACATCACATCACATCACATCACATCACATCACATCACACCACACCACACCACACCACACCACACCACACCACACCACACCACACCACACCACATCACATAGTATAATAGCACGGCACGGCACGGCACGGCACGGCACGGCACGGCACGGCACGGCACGGCACGGCACGGCACGGCACGGCACGGCACGGCACGGCACGGCACGGCACGGCACGGCACGGCACGGCACGGCACGGCACGGCACGGCACGGCACGGCACGGCACGGCACGGCACGGCACGGCACGGCACGGCACAGTATAGTTCATATCATATCGTATCATATTATACCACGTCACGTAATGTCATACAATACAATACAATACAATACAATACAATACAATACAATACAATACAATACAATACAATACAATACAATACAATACAATACAATACAATACAATACAATACAATACAATACAATACAATACAATACAATACAATACAATACAATACAATACAATACAATACAATACAATATAATATAATAAATCATTAAAAAAACAAGGGAAGAAATTATCCAGTTGATTGCCAAGTACGAAAACATATGACAATGAATGATAAACGATGTAACAATATGACATGCATAATCAAGCAACGTATTGACACACTTACGCTCATCGTTGACATTTAAGAACTGTAAACATCAATACTCATTGACCTCTTATATTTGGCTACTACTCGAATCGATACCGCATTGTAGGCAAAGAGCGTTATATATATATATATATATATATATATATATATATATATATATATATATATATATATATATATATATATATATATATATATATATATATATATATATATATATATATATATATACATGTGTGCATGTCTTTGTTATTTCTATACATATACACTATTTACTTTATTAATACATTAATATAATGGATAATGCTGTTGCAGTCATCATTTGTTGACCCTATTAAAAAACTAACATTTAATATTCTTTGCTATGCTGTTTGTTATGGAACCAGCATCGTTTGCATCATCGAAATTGTATATGTGGGCCATCAAAAGACGTGAAATCATTAAAACATTTTATTGTATGATTTAACTTACTTTTGAGCATAACTTTGTCGACGAGTACGACGTTTCGACCCGTCAGCTACGGGCAATATTATATACAAACATAAATCCTTATTAGGGCTATATTTGATTATCAGTGAAAGGATCCACTCAATCGTAGCTTCGCCTCTAGCATTTGTACACAAAAAGGTTGCTTTGGCCCACTCATCAAATTGTCGTTATGAGCTATCGTACGTATAACTTTAATAACAGAATGATAAAACATACAAAGTTAACTTAAACCAAAAGTTAGCGCAACACTCACCAGAAGTTGTTTCATACTGAGGAGGGGTTTCACCGTTCCGTTGTTCTCCGTTCTTCTTCTGTGGCTACAACGCTAGCAACTCGCTCTCTGACTGAGACAATAGACTCGGTGTACACTTATGGACAGTAGAAAACGTGACTTTGCATCGATTGGAGAACAATTATGTTTACGATCGCGTCTAGTTTCATAAGTAGGCACTGTCTAAGTGGGAGGCTCTAGAATGGACTCTGGACTCTAGAATGTCGAGACGAGTGAATCAACACTTCATGGAGCAAGCACATGCACCGTGCAAAACGAGGATGTTTAGTCAGTTACGCCTCTTTGACCTTGTGATCTAATTTACGTATAAATCGTGCACATGTATAGCAGCCCGTCCTCGCCATGATAGTCTGTCACCAACCAACTCCAGATAAATCTAATGTGACCTCATATCGTTCCGGATGCCGGGAGAAAAACTAGTGACAAAATAGATATCGGTCAACAGTTTCCTTATTGTGGTATATTATTGTTTTGGCGTATTGTTTTCAATTAATCATAACAATGTAAAACAGCGCAGCTATACCTTCACAAATACGTTATTCGTCGGCGATAAAAACAATGTTCTATTTATTACGTTTAGTCGAGTTGTTTGATTAGTGTAATTGCACGATTAATAAAATAAAGTGTGTGCGCATGCGTGCATGTGTGATCCCATGTATGATCCGCGGTGATGTTGAAGACGATGCTATTAATGCCATGAGAATATTGAAATTGCTTTCGCGCCGCTGATACATCTGTATGTTCCCAATAATCACGACTTGTCAAGTTGCATATATACCGTATGATAAAACACTCGTTAACCATGTAAAGTACCATTGATAATCTGTTGCCAATATCCTACGTCTACAGTTTGTTGTATTTAGCTGAGCGTCGGGAGGGGTTGTGCAGTTGGGACGTGGGGAGCGGTGGTCACGCCGCTCACGCGGTAGAGCGCCGGACTGTCAATCAAGGGGACTATTGACAGTCCGCCTTTTCGAAACTTAGTCAATTTCGTTCACCCCACATTTGTCTGTGTCTTTCGGAAGAGAAAATAAAAGCCGGTGGTCCCTTCTATCTGGTGTCTATGCCAGGGGAAATAAAATATCCCACACAGGGGGTAAATGTGTAACCTGTAGTGAACTCACTAATTCTAGAGAGAAGGATAACTCCTGCGTTAGTCCAAGTTTGGGCTGTTTGGGGGTAAACCACCTAAGACGTGTACTTGATAGATATCACGAAGGCAGGCCAAGAGTTTGAATTTTGTGAGCCTCAGTGGGATGCAACTAGGAGGTGTCTATGAGGTGTGGTTATGGACAGGTCTCTTCAAATCACCAGATTGTGAGATATATGTGCACCACATATATCATCTGTATGGCTTCTCTCCAGCACGGATGTATCACATTTCGCTTAATTCAAATTATCATACCCTGTAAACAATGCACCACATGTATCATTTGTACAGTTTCTCACCAGAATGAATTCGGATGATTGTCTTCAAAGTACCACTTTTTGTGAATTGTGCGCGTCACACGATTCACACGTGAAGGGTGTTTCCCCAGTGTGAATACGGATATGTATCGGTAAGCCATTATTGCATAACTATGCTATCCACGCATGTCACATTTGAATCATTTCTCAGTAACACGAATGGGCACATTCATAGAAATAGTGTTAATACTGACGGTTCTAACCTGGTCCAACATACATCGTAGTTGATCACGTCGATTCACAGTTCTTGTCGAACTAATTGTGGGTATATTAGCAATGTACATTACAACTACATGAGAGACAGAAACTACAGGTTTCTCATTGCATTGGTAGGGGTTTCACCAGTCGACCATCAGCAACAATAGTTTGCACAAGTGTCGCGTGTGAAGGGTTTCCCCAGTGCGACCCACATGTGCAGGCTCAAAGCGTTAATCTAAGAACACTGTTTTCCTCATATATCAGCAGTCAGAAAATCAGCCTTCGTACTATTATTCTACAGAAACTTCACATCTGTGATATCCCCAGCTTGAAGGAGTTGGTTCTCCTGAAATTTCCACTGGAGACAGTCATACGTTTTAACAAGAATAAACACCGGCTTAAGCCCATGTCTTTCGAGCTGGTTGAACGCATTCGTTGTACTGTCTCAAGCCTCTTGGTGTAATCGACTGACTAGAAGGCATTTGAACTAATGAAATGTGTGACCATAGGGACACAAACTCGTTGGAGCTGGTGTTCCGCTACATGTTACTGCATGCAGTCTACCCGGGTAACGGGATAATTAATAATAAAGTAAAGGCAATAACAAGTTCTTATATAGCGTAGTATCCGATCCTCAGGACTGCTCAAAGCGTTTTTACACTTTACTTCCCTGACAGACCTGCTCAATCAAACACCATCTCAATTTCTCTGGGAAGCATCCATCCACATGCTACAATTAATGCGCGAAGGCTGCTCGTACACATATCCACCATTGTCTGTAGCCAGGTACTAATTTGTATAGCTGAGTGAACTGAAGCAATATGTAGAGTGAAAAAATGTGCCCAATGTTTTAACACCGCAGCACAGGATTCGAACCCGGGTTCTCTTAGTCGAGAGTCCGAAGCTCTACCTCTGAGTCATTGCGCTCTACAACTTAAGCTCTATTAGAGAGTTTTACTGATGAAAGAAAACAGCAAACTAGCGAATTATAACTATGGCCCTGTTAATACATGTGTATGTTGACTACGTTCGGTTCAAACGTTGTTTCGCTACGGAACTACCACATTAAAAAGGTGTCGTCGCAACCGCCATGCACAAAATTGCACATTCAATGGCGCTCAAAATACTGTGCGAATGTCACCTACTGCCCAATAAAAAATACTTGACGTTACATGCTACCACCTTGCGATTGTTAACGTGTTCCCATTTGCCTGTACACAATTAATATAGCGGGCATAGACAGCCGAGCAAAACCCAAAGTTACGTCAATGTGGCGGCTATTCTTTTTTAATCTCCAGCCGCTTTTTCCGATTTCGCAGGCGGAGACAGCATAACACTGGAGAGGCGCTTAAGCTCAGGATCAACCCCTCTAATACTGCCTTTACACAGATCATAAATAGCTTAGCTTATGTCGTCATCATACTGAAACCTTTAAGATTTATTAAACCGGTACATAGTTGTTCTCAATGCCACGCCTACTGTGTCTGCGTAGGCCTATGTGCAATGTTCTCTCGCTACATGAAAGTCGCTTATTTAACATGCTTATGTTCTGTATGAAGGCAGCATCGTGTCCTGCTCTGACTATTTACTGTTGTCAGTGTATATTTATTCTTAATAATGCATATATTTACTGCCTATCACTATATTAAATAACCCCGGTATGCATTCAAGATGACACCAACGTTTATTCAAGATAACACCAACAAGATAAAAGTGAAAGTTTGTATAAATGTAAGAATGATTAATTTTCCAAGTTTAACATTGATATAAACGTACAATCATACATACATACATACAAACATATATACATACATACATACATACTTACATATATACATATATACATGTATACATATATACATGTCATTTCACCAAGTTGACAATAACATTTCCTCTGCATCATACTATAATCATGACAAATACAGCGCAACATACAAACGTATATATACACAACCAACACAACTAAAGTTTAAATACACAGGTGCCCCCAATTCTTCTTTGTTGCATTTGATAGGGCCATTATTGGGACCATTAGACAGCCACCGTACGAGGAATTAAGCTGTGTCTAGGAAGTAACATATCAGCTAGCAGAGCACGCACAAATTCATTCATTTCGATTGAATTGACCCCTTCTTTTGATGATAGCACATAATATGTGATCGTAAACTCTTCAGAACATAGCATCTTCATGGTGCATCACAAGCAGTTCTTTTTTTAAGCGACTCTAACCAATATGTTTATTTTTTAATCATCACCTCTTGTAAAGATTGCACCACAAATGTCATATACATGTTATTCCCCAGTAATGCTATATACTACAATATTTTTCGAGTTATCACTGTCCTGCATTTGTAGGGTTTCTCCCAGTATCGGTACCGGACTACCGGTACGGACATAATGTGCCACATTAGTGGCGTTACCCCCGCATGGATTCAATCGTGTATCTTCAAATTAGTACACGACGTAACACTTTCGAATTTGTGTAGGAAGCACGCTAGTTAACGGTAACAAATGCATCTTAAAGTGGGTGTGTCGACTCCGTTACAATGTGGCTAGTGGTCCCATTGTGACTTGGCCTGCGGCTCCCGTGTGCATGCGTCCGCGTGTATGTGTGTGTGCGTTCCACAGTTGTCAAATTGATATGGATACAGTCATACAATGGTTCTCCTTTCTCCGTGTGATGACTCACACTTCTGAAATCATACTGCCCTAGCAAAATATCTCAAAAGTGATAAATAACTATTTCTTTTGGAATTTGCAACACATGTATATTTGCATGGTTTCTTCACGTGTAAATGTTTCTTCAAATAATATGACTGACGGTCTCTTTTAAACTATGTTCCACATATGTCACATATAAAATGACAATATTGATTTTTTTTCCTCTACACGGTTGGGAACATGCTTTTTTTCGTAGTATCACTTAATTTTGAATTTTTACTTCAGGTTTTGCATTTATAAGGTTTCTTCCGGCATGGGTTTAGACATGCCTCCTTAAATTACTACTAATCGAGAACCTTGCACCACGCGTGTCACATATGTTGGGTTTCTCCCCAGTGTGTCTACGCAAGTGCGTCTTCATATGATTACACTCCGAAAACTGTGCTCCACAGAAGTCACATTTATATGGTTTCTCCCCCGTATGAGTTCGAATGTGTTTCTTCAAAACACTACCCCGGCGAAACTGTGCACCACAGGTGGTACATTTGTATGGTTTCTCGTCTGTATGTGTACAGACATGTTTTCTCAAATCGGCTTTCCGTGAGAAGTTTGCGCCACAAAGGTCACAACTGTGGGGTTTTTCACCAGTGTGGATGCGATTATGTACTTTCAAATCGCTACACTGTGAGAACTTAGCACCACAGGCGTCACATTTATATGGTTTCTCCCCAGTGTGGATACGAAAATGTATCTTCAAAACACCATTTGTTGTGAAGGTTGCGCGGCAATTGTCACATTTGTACGGTCTCTCCCCAGTGTGGATGCGAATGTGTGTCTTCAAATTACAACACTGTTTAAACTGTGCACCGCAGGTTTCATATGTATAGGGTGTCTCCCCTGTGTGGATACGGACATGTCTCGTCACATCACAACGTCTTCCGAAGTTTGCACCACAGGTCTCACATGTATAGGGTGTCTCCCCTGTGTGGATACGGACATGTCTCGTCACATCACAACGTCTTCCGAAGTTTGCACCACAGGTTTCACATGTATAGGGTGTCTCCCCTGTGTGGATACGGACATGTCTCGTCACGTCACAACGTCTTCCGAAGTTTGCACCACAGGTTTCACATTTATAGGGTTTCTCCCCAGTGTGGGTACGAATGTGTCTTTTTAGTTCACCACTCGTTGGGAAATGTGCACAACACGTGTCGCATTTGTAAGGTCTCTCCCGCGTATGGACACGGAAATGTATCTTTAAATTACCACTTGTTGGGAACCTTTCACGACAGATGTCACACTGATAGGGTTTCTCCCCGGTATGTGTACGGAAGTGTGTCTTTAAATTACCACTTCTTAAGAATTTTGCACCACATGTGTCACATGTGAAGGGTTTCTCGCCTCTATGAATGCGCATATGTACCAGTAAACCACAACGCCATGCATAGCTTTTTTCACACGTGTCGCATTTGAAAGCTTTCTCAGCAGTACAAATATCACTATTCATTTCCATATCTTAGAAACTCCGGCTCAAATCGGGCATAAAATGTGTTGCTGTTTATTCCAAGACTGGTTGGATGTGCATAAATATATACCAGGCTAAATTACAGTCTGAGCGTTTGTGTGCCTTTAAACTGCCACTTTGTGAGAATTGCGAAATGCAAGCATTGCCTCTAATTCTTTTTCATCGAGCACCAGTTTAAGCAACCATTTTTCAAACACAGTTTTGCACAGGTTTGTCATTTGAGTACTTCCACGTCAGTCTGAGAATGTAACTCATGTCTTTAAATAAGAACTCTGTAAGCATTGCTCCACGCTTGAATGATTCGAGGTCCCTACCAAAATGCATATAATAGTTCCGTTTCTGTTGTCAAGTGTTGTCTCCGACGCTATTATGGTCCAGCCAACATAACGTGATGGTTGTTAATTTTTCGAAGTGTGCAAGTCTTTGCAGTAGCGTTATTTCATCGTACGTATTTCAGATATAAACATCCATCGAAAGACACGACAGTAATCTGAAACAACAGCCAACGCTCCGCATTAGAGGAGTACAGTTAGAGATACGGTCAAGTCATTTGGGATTCGGTCTATGAATGCATCATGTGTTGCGTTCGTGCGTGCATTCGTACGTGCGTGCGTGTGCGTGGTGTGTGTGTGTGTGTGTGTGTGTGTGTGTGTGTGTGTGAGTGTGTGTGTGGTGCGCGCGAGCGTACTGCGTGCGTGCGTGTTTGTGTGTTGTTGGGCTTATCAATGTATGGGCCTACCATTGTCGGCATGACATCGTAGTCGTTGCTTTTATGAATCAAAATGATATGCGCATTTTGCTGATGTCTAACTTAATTGGGGACTTTATATTTCATGTGGAAATATATGTTTCAACTTATATTATTTTATAAGTGAACTATTATTTTCAGTAACTGAACAGATCCAGGCTGACTTAAATTAATTCACTGACAGCATGTGTTATCCATTTGTTGTCATTTTTGAATTTTTGGTAGTGAATGACAAAGCAAACCGCTACGTACTGGATATATCAATTCATTGTTCAATACCTGCAGAGAACGCAAAAAATGTCGTTTCAAAAACAGTTCTGCCACCTTGCGACTAACACGGCAGTTACATTTCATTGGCTACACGCGGACACGTGTGCGTTCGTGCTGGGGAGACCGGGACAGTGTGGGCACTGTGACAAAGTGAACAACATTATCTCAAGTGTCCAACCAGTGGCTAACAGCTAGCACCTGGTAGTGTATTGTCATGCAAATGTATACCACTTGAGTGCAATGCGAACTGTTTACATACTTAAAAAAGTAATTTATATTAATGTTTACGATAGTGAAGCATACTTGTTATTTCATTGCTTTTAAGAATATGCATTTACGCCAAAAAAGGCTAACGCAGGAGTCACTGAGGATGGTCACTGCCAGGGTGCTTGTCGTCCTCAGTGGTTCTTTTACGTCCCAAATTGAGACGGGACCAACATTAACGTGATTCTCCGATTCACGAGGGATACACAGTCCCCAATGTTGAGAGCCAGATATTTATATCACAACTGCCGGGATCGAACCCGTGCGGCCGGCGTCAGAGGTGGATGTGGTAACCACTACACCACCCGCGCTCTGTTTGTGTGTGTGTGTGTGTGTGTGTGTGTGTGTGTGTGTGTGTGCGCGTGCGTGCGTGCGTGCGTGCGTGCGTGTTCGTCGGTATTAAACGGTATTAAAAACTATATATAAATCTTTCAATGAACGCATTCGTTCATCCATATTTAGCCTTTTATGTCGTATCCATCAGTCTGAAAACCCTCTTTTTTATTCATTACTTCCATACGGATATATATATTTTTTTAAGTTCTATGTACACATAGAGGAGATACCAATTGTACACATGATATTTGTATTATATTTGTATATCATATTTTTTATTATTATTTTAATCACTTTAATCAGTTTTTTTCATGACCTATTTATTTTATAACCCACTTATTTATTTATTTACTTGTACCCCATAATTGCTATAATTGTATTTTATGTATTGTCCTTTTTCATTTTTTTGTTTTGACTTTTTTGTCTGAAATAAACATTATATAATAACACCACATAATTATTGTGTAAGACATTCGGTTTCTCGTTAATAATGCTGGGGGCCATTTTGCTATAAATTTGCCTTTTTACCGTTGGTCATTGTTGGGTCATGACCCCTGGTGACAACAATTTTTTTCTTCAAGAAAGTTCATCATTAAATATGTTCTCCACAATGATCAAGTCTTTAACAGAGTACAGTACTTGGTTCATACGTGCATTGTTCTTCATCATCCCAGCTGTTTACCTTTGATTTTGATTTCTTTGTTTGCTTTCTTTTTTTCTGGCTTTCGCCCGACCACACTTGGGGGGGGGCTGCAACAACAACAGCACTTAGGTGCTTTCTTGTGTGCTTCATTCTGCTGGTTTGTTTCTTTTTTCCAAGATCTTGTCAATGACCATCTTCTTATATGACGAGGAGATCAACGTGTTGGCTGTGCTGGGGTATGATTTCTTTGGTTGAGATGGGCTCCATTTTGGGGATTTTTAACAGTTCTTCGGATACATCTTCCCCTTTTTACTGCAGTGACTGCTCCCTCTGTATCAATCCCAGGGTCTACCGAGGGCACAAAATGTCTGTGTATGTCACTGGTCATGTAAGTGGGACAGTACTGCCAGTCATGATGACGACTGGACCATATTCACATTACATGGCGTGGTTGACCGAGAACTGCAGTGTGACAATACTCAACATATGGCAATGTTTACCCAGAATTATTTTTACCCAGGATAACACCAAGAGTTTCTCAGGAAAATACCAAGATTTAATCATGGTAACATTGGCATTTCACAAAGATAACACTGACATTCATTCAGGGCAACATTGACATTATCTCGAGACAATACCAACACTTAATCAAGATAACATTGGCATTTCATAAAGATAACACTTGACAATTCTTCAGTATAACACTGACATTCATTCAAAATAACACCAACATTTTACTCAGGATATCGGTGACAGTTCATAAAGGTAACACCAATATTTTCTTGCTGTTACACTGACATTTACACATGATAACACCGTCATTTCACTAAGATGACACTGCCGTGTCTTCTGAATTTTACCAACTCAGTTGATTAGAACATAACACGCAACCATACACAACAAATAATATAAAAGCCCATAAGCCCCTCAGATCCGACTTGTTATTTTGGCAATCCTTGGTAATACAACCAGCCCATCGCATAAAGATATAGGTCCAATTAATGTTGACACAATGGTCCCCCATTTACTTAGAATAGTACTTGCATGAACCAGCTATAAAATATTTACTATTTTTATGAATGGACCATACCATCAATAATGCCTTATGCTGTTTAACAAGTGATAATATAAGTTTAAATTGTACCATACCGACACATCCAGTGTTTCAATATGTAGGAAGTTATTGCAAAAAAAGTGTGCTTTTTGTCACCCTGTAATCGACATATTATGATCATGTGAACAGGCAAAAATGATGTACACAAGTAAAACAACGTTTTGTCATTGCTTCTAAAACCTGACATTTCATATTAATAAAATCTTATTAAAATACTCATTTAAGTATTTAATCATGCTACAAAATTATTATATATATATATATTATAATATTAATATATATATACATACATTATATATATATATATATAATATTATATATATATATATATATATATATATATATATAATACACCAGGCTGTTTCAATAAAATCACAAAAACAAAGAAACCAGAAATTCATGACAGAAATATTAATAACAAAACTTCAATGTTACTGGTAGGATGTAACGAGTTTTATCAATTATTAAATTTAAAGCTAAACAATATTTATTTGATAGTAAAATGCACCACCAACAAACTGGTATAGTCAATAACTTATTTGATTCTCTAAAGGTGTTACGTTGAGCCTGCTTGAGAGGGAATTTGGAACAATTATAAAATGTTGCATTTTTAAGCTTCAAGTGCCTGTACCATACATATACAACTTCAAATACCTACTACCGGTAGTTAAAGGGAAACCACCTGTTACTTTACCCAGAAGTAGCCAGTGTAGTCATTTATAACAATAAGTTTCCTATTTAGTAAATTATTATCTTCTCAACTCAAGAAACTTTTTTGTTTTCTCCGCATATTTCGGCTGCATCTCAGACTTCTTCAGCGGACTGATTTTTATGGCTGTCAGATGCAGCAGAAATATACAGGGAAAACTAAAGTTTCGTGAGTTGAGAGGTAAATAATTTACTAAATAACAGGAACCATGAAACCATACAACTACATTCAAAGAATAAGTTTGCTGTCTGAAACATGGAAAATCGTTGAGCATCATTGAAGATCACTGTTAATGCTGTCTGCCTCTGCCTTTATTTTGAAAAAAAGTTGTTTCGTTTACAATTTGAAACTATCGCAGCTGGAAACTTGTACACTGCAAACATTGTATGCTGCCTTTTTATCACAAAATCATGTTAATGTTATACTACATAAATTAAATTTGTTGCTTCACACCGACAGTTAAAAAAGTTTTAATGAACCATTTTAGTTGGTACAAAATGAATGACACTTTATCACTTGTTTTAAACAATCGGATCCGTATTGCTTTTGGATGTGTGATAGGCATGCCTCGGGTTGATCCAATTATTAATGAGACAAATTGGAACTTATGTAATTCATCTTGTCATGTCTTGTCAAGATGCATGTTGTGTTGATAAGATTCACTGCAGTAACATGATCTCAAACTAGTTAATTTCACAAATGCTGACAAACAACTGTGGCAATTTGAGTGACGGAGCAACAGTTGTTATAGACATTGGAAGGTTAAATTATGTGGCTGTTCTGCCTCACTAAAACATATTTGGGCTGTCCATATGATTGGATAGAACAAAGTAATACAGTATATGATTATTATATAATAACAACCAGCAGGCAAACTAATTTTAAAAAAAGACAGTCGGCCTTATTTTAAACACATTCACATATCACTGCCAACTCACTTCAGATCAAATTAATTAATTGATAATACAATACACACAAGCACACGGTTACAACATAGCAGACTGCAGTTCTAACAAACACAGCACCATGTGAATGTCATAAAATATGTACCAGCCACATTGAACATAAGATAGAAATCAGAAGTGATGAAGGTTATCTTGAAGTGCCATAATAACCACAACTGGTTGTAATTACTGAAACCGGACTGGTGATACGTTTGACCAAACAACTCAGTATTTTCGCAATAATTCCCGTACTGAAGGATAGAGCAGCACGCAACTCAGATCAATGCAAGACCAGTGTAATATCACAACATGACTGTAGATATAAATACTTCTTAAACACCAATTCCCCTGCAGTGATAACTCAGTTGTTCTGCAGGCCGGCTGGATTCAGGTCACGATTTGCAAATCCGAACGAGAAGGTGATTTTGTCTGCGAGCCACACAGGCAAGAAGGGGAAGACTGTGACTAATGTGCCGGCCCCTCGACCCACGTAGTAGCGTTGCCGCGGCTTCATCGACAACAACCCACTGCGCATCGCTCGAACCACAGGGCTCAGGTCTGTGGCGAAGTAGCATAGTGCAGCCTCAAAGTTCTCATAGCTCTTGTCGAAGTACTGCCGACCGTACACGGCCTTTGTCTTCTCGTCAAGATTGTCCCAGATGTACTCTTTCTTTTCATTGAGGCTGTGAAGTTCCACTGCATCTGTAGTCAAGGGACGATAGAAAAGTGTAAGTCACACGCTTCAAAGTTCGAGAACACAACTTCAACTGTCTTGTAGGTATATCAATACGTACAGAAAGGAGACCATTGAACTACTGTAAGGATTTGCAACACGTTACAATGCAACTGCCTCAACAAGAAGCTTACAAGAGTTTACTTTTGTCCCCAAACTGTGGTCTTATTTTCTTGGAAGTATTTTCTTCAGTTAGACATTTGACTTTGTTCTGAAATATTTATTACTTTGCCAGTGTTGTGTGAAATGTAGTGATATGATAGGGCATAGGTATGAAGACACACCAAGGCTAGCACTGACATGAACTTCAGGCAAAAGAGTAACACAACTTACAAATAGTTGATTTCCAATTATATATATATATATATTTTATTTTTTTGAGACTGGAAGACTTCAGTTTTTATGTACCACATGTATTCCAAATATTTCGTCATGGTAAGTTTTAGTTTGCATTGCAATTGTTAGGACTATATGTACCATTTCAGAGTCTCATGTCTAGGTAGGGAAGGCACCTTCCACGAAACAATACACAAACCCACAAACAGACATTTGTTAGACCAATTGATTTCGTGAGGGTAATACTGTGTAACATATTTTGCAAAATTCCAAAATCAGATGTTAGTTATAATAAAATCATTTACAGCCTATTAAAATTGCCTTGCTGTACCTTAGATGGTTCTGTTTATCAGTAACACAAATGTACAGACATGAAAATACGACACAAACTGTACCTGTTTTGAAGCCAACCGGTTCGACAATAGCCACCTTGACACCCCACCTTTGCATTTCCACTCTCAATACATCTGAGAAGCATTCCATGCCTGCCTTGGATACGCCGTAGGCAGCAAGACATGTTGTAGGCACTCGTCCTGCAATGTCACCACTCAGTTCTAGGTTAACAACAACAGATCTTCAGTGTCTTGTACAGTCGTGATGACACTTTCTAAATGTCAGAAGCGAAGTTATTGGAAATGACATAATGGGGAGACGTGGAACATGAAAGAATTATGTACAAAATTTCAACAAATAACTATATATATATATATAAAGTAAACACTAGTCTACATAACACACTTTTTAAATACAATACTGACCATATTTCAACATCATAAAATTGCCATTATTTCCCATCATATCTCCACTCTCCATTTTCCTTTTTGAAATGGCATTTCCCCCAGTTTTCAGCAGTTTTCAGCTTCTCATACAGTGTTCTCTGACATTTGGTAATCGGATTCTGAATGTTACATTTTTTATTTCTAACGTGGCTCCACCTACCTGAGACACTGGAAGTGTTCACTATTCGGCCTTTGGACTGGCGAATCAGAGGAAGGAATGTTTTCGTCATACGAATGGTTCCCATGAGGTTGACTTCGAGAATCTTGCGGAACACTGTTTCCGGGGTGAGCTCTATCTCCGCCAAGTAGCACGTGCCTGCATTGTTCACCAGACCCCACAGGCCTGCAACAGGACATTGTCACATCACAGACCTGTGGGATACCTTTAACACCATGTGTTATCATCTATTTGCACAACATGATCACAATCTCCGCCATGGCTTTCCTGATGCTTCTGCCCCTATCATCTTCTGTGTCAACTGCGGGAGAAGCTTTAAATCTAAAATTGGACTATTCTCTCACCAACGAGCAAAGCATGTAAAGGATGAAACCTTACACTGATGTCATCATCGGGCACAATGGACAGCAAAGAAGATCATCTATTTATGAAGGAGTTCAAGGCAAAACGCAATTTATTGGTTTCTTAAAGATTCTCACTGGCTTCATTGTCTATTCATAATAAACATTATTCATTCATATTAATCTTACAAAATATAAATTTCTTTTTCCTGGAGTTGCGACTGTTAAATACTGCAAAGAATTAGAAATTCATTCAGTTGTGTTTTCATGCTGGGTTTAGTGTGTTCTACGGTTGCCTCAATGTTTTCACCACATTAATTGTGGCCAATCATACTCTAAAACTACTTATTCCACTTGCCAAAAGGAACAAATTATGTGTCTTTAATGAGGCAATAAAATGTGTGGGTCCTAAATTGTATGTGGTAAGGAAATGATATACTTCATGCAATAAAAATGCACATGGTTGAACGCGCGTATGTGAAAGGCAAACTCACAGTCTGATCGTCTCTAACTTAGCATGTGTCGTCACACACACCTGTCTATGCTTGAGGCAGTCCAGACAAATCTGAGCTTGTTCAGAGCTTAGCACGAGAGCACAGCTGAATGAATCTTTACAAATAGGCACACTTAGAAAATATTAACACTCACTACATGAAATCACAGTGTGCAACCCTAAGAGTATTATCTAAATCTATGTTGTGTGTGAGTGTGCGTGTGAGTGTGTGTCCGGGTGTGTGTGTCAGTGGGTGGTAGCAATAAGCTGAGATGAAACAGGATTTGACAGCGACTAAAGTGCTTACCTTCATCAGCCACCTGCCGGGAGATGAAGTCAAATGCTTGCTGCACCTCTGTGTCATTCGTCACATCAAGCTGCAGTAGCTTCACCCTGACAACAACAATGACTTCACTATTATGGTAACAAATACAATATATATATATATATATATATATATATATATATATATATTCGTGAAAATGTTCATCAAGTTGGAAGTATATCATTTAAGTACAATTTCTGATTACACAACTAATAATTTCTACTCACTTTGACGTTTCAACCACCATCGGTGGCCTTCTTCAGGAGCTGAATGTTTAGTTCCTGAAGAAAGCCGCCGATGGCGGTTGAAACGTCGAAGTGAGTAGAAATTATTAGTTGTGTAATCAGAAATTGTACTTGAATTTGTATATATATATATATACATATATACACCTGTATATATATATGTATATATGTATATATATATATATATATATATATATATATATATATCAATAACTTTGCTCTGACATTTTCACCTTCATTAGAAACTTCACTATGAGAAAGACATCATTATTAACTTTGGTCTTTGTCAGTGCTCAACAACCCATCTATGACAACAAGTTCACACAGAATATAAACCACCACCATACATCGTATAACAATTTCACTCTGGTATTAAAGTAGCCAAATATTAAAACTACTTCATTTTAACAAAAATGCTTCCCCCCCCCCATAAGTACAATTCCTCTGTAAAAACAATGTTGATCAATGTAATTATGAAAGTCTGATATATCTATGTGTATATATATCTATATATCTATATATCTATATATCTACATATCTACATATCTATATATCTATATATCTATATATCTATATATCTATATATCTATATATCTATATATATATATATATATATATATACATACAAAACTATTACACATTATCTTTAACACCATCGTTCATCTCAACATTTATTCTGTCACCATGACAACAAGTTCATACATGGTGGTAACATAAGCATATAATTAATTATGAGCCCTACTTGGCACTTGGTTACAAAACATATTTCCCACGCTTATGCCAACTAACCAATCTTAAATCACGCATGTCAGTTACCCTCTTCTTTGAATTTCTCCCCTTGGCTTGCCACTGTTGTAATAAATGTTTCACACACCTGCTCGAACAGCTGTGCTGTAATTTCAGTGCTCCTGGCCCATTTCTATGCAGGCAGCCCGCAAACACCTGCATTCCTAGACTGTCTAGCTTCTTTGCCAGTTCTTGTCCAAACCCACTGTCACAACCTGTAAGAAAACATCTATATTCATCTCTTGTTCTTCTTCAGTTATTAACATGTCCACCTCTACTCCTTTGGGTGCCGAAGATTACTATAAATTGTGCAACAGCAAAACAAAATAAAAACAACATTTTTTGTTTGTATCTATTTTGAAGAAGGTTGATCTCTATGGGTTTTTTTAACATCCAGCCCTCAAATGCTACATTTGAAAGATGTGAGGATGCTGGCTCAGGATATTTAATTGGGAATCATATTCCACAAGCAGAGGGCCAAAGGGAAATGTGTGGTGATGAGAGTTTGTTCTAGACTCTGACAGTGCATCTTGTATTTAGCCATTCTAACGCATATAAAAACCATACAACTATAATAATTTTTTTTAACAATAATCAAATGGAAGACAAATTAAACAAGTCACTCTTATTCCTAAATGAACTTCAGTCACTGAGCTTTACTGCAAGTGATGGTCAGACCCTGTTCAAAGTCAGTAATCATACCTTCATAAGGCATTCCTACTCGGGTTAACTTAATTAAACAGTTTGAGTAAGTTAACGATCAAGAACTCCAGATGGTGTTACAATTTAGTAGAAGCTGTAGATGAAATGGGCATACAACAACAGTTACTGTCAGATGTCCAATTGTACAGCTTGAAAAATAAATGCAACAAGCTGAAGAAAATGTACATTTAGTCTTTAGTGATATGCATTTTGTTATGTTCATGTCTAAGTCTCATTAAATTTAACTTTATCTTTCATCAGTTGGATGTAGGCCTATTTGCACCAAACCAATGCTTAAAAACTACAGCTAACCTGAGGTCTGCTAGATATACAAACATAAATATGAACATATTTTATGTACCCATCAACATAATATAATTTATACTAGCTAAAGAAGTCTATAATTTTATATTATCTATAATTCTGCATTCAAATCTACATGGGCTATATTATGCCCATAAACACACTATGCATGCGTAGTTGCACACACACACACACACACACACACACACACACACACACACACACACACACACACACACACACACACACACACACACACACACACACACACACACACACACATTTTATATACACACAATGCATGGACACATACACATATGTATGCATGCAAGCAGTCATGCGTATAACGGTATATACACACATGAAGGAAAGAAACTTTAACAATGATTTATTGTCATTTTAGTTCTATCATATTATAGATAGGAGCACGCAAACAACTATAAAGACAGTCGTATTAAATGCAACATTAATTTGTAAAACAAAAGCCTTTGGCCCAGTTTGGGCTTGATTCTGGCTGGCTTTCAATTGGAGTTGGCCTCTGGCTCTGTCTGGACTTTGACTTATAAACATGCTTCACAAAGACAGTAATTACTCACCTGTAATTAGAACCGTCTTGCCTGTCGCAGGTAAATGGCTGGCAGGTAAAATTGAGTAAACAAACAAGCAACCGACTCCAAACAGAATAACGCCTGCTGCTCCTCTTAACAGGAGGTGGCATACTGGTTCCCCAGTAAACAGAAGGCCGAGGCTCATCAACGATCTAAACCCGAACCTAAATTCGTTCGTCAGAAATTTTGACAGCACAGCCATTGCAAACACCACCGTTATCGACGAGTACAAGAGCGAATAAAATACGAAATCATCATCAACAAGAATGTCATTATCCATGGTGCTGTATTCCCGACGGGTGTCTCTATGATCCGATTTCGCTGTTATTGTGAAAGGAAAGCAATAATAATGTCATCCACAAATCCGCCAACATGCATGCATGTATTGCTGGCCGCGGCTAATATAATACAGCGACGATCATTTGGCGATTTTCGTTGTTACCACGATGCTGATTCGTTCACTTCATTTAGGCAAGATGGCGCTGTCCATGTCGAGGTTGTTGCGTGTTGCTTGGTTAGGCATAATTGCCATTTACGTCTGCGTTGTACGTATTGTTTGTTCCACTGTTAATTATTTTCATTGTTATTGATCAATCACATCTAACGGAGGGCCAGATGTTTAATAAATATGTATAATGCTACCGAAATTGCGCATCCCAGTACAGCCGAATACGGCATCCGCGAATACCCTCTCCAGTCCAGACTCCAGATACTGAGATAGTCTCCTCTGGACCTCTCCAGGCCAAACACTAGGCTGTCGCTGCAACAGTGCCTACGTTGAAATGTACCTTGCACTGTATCATAAAATTTTACTTGTGGGTAAACTGCGGAACAGCATTCAACGTGTGCTTTTCATGAGACTAGATCCATCCTAATGCCTACGTTATGACTTATCTTATGTAAACAGTAACGTATATAATCTGATTTAGTGATTCACTACAGCCACAGGCACACCACAGCCACATGCACGGGGTAGTGTCTAGTACTGCCTACCAGGCAGATGCTGCTTATAATCTAGCCTAGGCCGTAAACATTTGCCACTGACCTGATAGTTATACTTCATGATCATCATGTTAGTTAAATATTAAAGTTATACAACAGTAACATTTTGCTAATAATTGTTTGAACCACTGGTAGATGTCAATCGTTCCATCAACATTCCGCGTCATAAAAGTGTAATTTAATCTAACTAGTGTGCTATCTAAGTGTTGGACAGAATGTATCAAATCAATATTTAACTATGCTTGAATTACAAGTCCAGATTTTTCGAACAAACAAAATGCTGAAGATATTTTATATAATTTCAACCTTATTATACCTTTTCATGTGGTTTACCGACATCCCTTGTTTTTATATATATTTTTAATTTTTTTGGCAAAATATCATTCCAATGGTACTATGCTATTCCACCTGTAGTGGTGTTGATGACCACCTTTTTATTTTACCGATACTGGAATAACCTTCTAGCCAAGGAACCAAGTAATTTTAATTGAATTATGACAACATGAAGGACAGTAGACTGAGAAACACAATAACTAGTGTTGATCTGGATCCATTCTTATGCAGGTAAAGGCTCCTAAGGACAAGCTTAATATAGATACCATGTCAGTTTAGTTCTGACCAATTTTAATGTTATCCATTTTAGCCTAAATTTAGGGAGGATGGCAACACATAAGTAATACGTGAATGAGTACAGTGGTAATTCTGGTTGTTGCACCAATGTAATTGTGTGGCTAGTCTTATTATTCATTGATGCTCAATATAGTTCAAACTGTAGTCTATCAGTGCCATTTGCAGCACCCTTAATGCACAAATAAAGGAGTCCTAAACTACCTGGGATTTCTGTTGCTTGGCATGTCATTATGGCTTGACACAAGGTAGAGATTACCTGGTAGTACAAAGTAGGGAAATCTAAATTAGATTGTTCCTTGCTAGGCACGAGACCATATCAGGAGGGACTCCCTGATATGGTCTTGTGTGTGCGTGCATGCGTGCGTGCGTGCATGCATGCATGCATACAAATATATACACACATACACACCATACATTTGTTTCTTTAGCAGTATCCCTTGGTATATGATGAGCAAAGTGGGCCAGCTCGTTGTTTTTCCAATTCACCTCGCTGAAAATATGCCAGAATTGCCACCTCATAGGTATTTCTTGCTGTGAACACATGTTTACATGTTGCTACATTGTAGTTATGCATTTGTTTCCTCTCTCTTTTCTATGGAATAGGCTAAAACACCCTTCAGAAGGTAGCCATGCCCCCAGACCCACATCATGCATTCAGTGCTCCCTCAACCCATCCTACACCTCACCCATCATGTTACTCAGGGGAAGCACTGTTTAGTACCTGGTAGTTGGGAGCAGACATTAATGCAGGATAAAATGTTTCCGAGATGTGACATCGCTCTATATCATATGCCCATACATTTAACCAGTCCACAAAGTTTTCAGTGGACAAGGAATTACCTTAAGCAATGGTGGGTACAAAAAGGAACCTAATTTATTACCAATCATGCTTGACATAATGCTTATCCATTCGGCCCCCAGCCCCAGCCAATTCAGCCAAATGACCTGTTGACAAGTCTGAATTAGTTTATGGTTGAAGGCAATGGCAAATTGTTCACTAACAGGAAAGCATTCAAACCAGTGGACCTATGAAAAGTATACGTTTCTGACAATTTTGTATTACATGATTAATTTCAATAAAATTGCAATTCACACAAAATGCCAAAATAAATAATTCACAATTTTGACTTTTGATGTCGAGAAGGGTAAGAAGAAATGTGTCATTTAATGTGTGTTAAATGACACATTTCTTCTTACCTTTACTGTTGATAGGCTGGCCTAATTTTAGGATTGACCAGATTGGAATATTGTGAAATAGGCTATGAGATACTACAGGCTATACTGTAATTAACTTGTCCCATAGGCTAATTATGGGTTATCTAGTTGTTGGTGGTGAAGGTAGCTGTTTAGACCTTCCATTATCTGTGACACATTGATTTGCTTGGCTGGCTAGTGACAGATAGAGATATATGATATTCATTGTTTGGTTAAGTACATCGTTCTTGGAAATGGATGTCGGCCAACTGCAAACATCCTGCCAATTGTTGTGAACAATTCTGTAGTATACTTTGGGTTACCAAGATATGAGATTACCTGGTACTCCGTTTGAACCACACTTATATAGTATCCATTACAGTTCAGAGTAAATCCCACTATACTGACAAAAAGATCAATTTCAATTCATTCTAATTCAGTTGTAATCCGGCACCTGCAGTCGAACAATTAATTTATCTCACTTTGTGGGATTAAACATATACCACATCAATCTGTTATTTTTGATTTTTTTTAAATCACAAATATTATTTGTTCAATTACAAATCAACTTGGAGTTGAACACTGGTTTCAACCCAGTCACATGATTGTTATATTAAAAAAAAAAACGTCATCTACAGTGTTCAACATATTTAGTTATGAACGGTATACATGCTCACTTTCATTTGCTTTCAGCTGGCAGATGATGAATTTGAAGCAGAGAGTCACGCAACATTTCAATTAGAACATTCGTTTGAACAAGGTATGTAGTGTTTCACTGAAACCATTGCAAGATTCATAATCTGTGTACATGCATGTATTCATATCAGTATATATATATATATATATATATATATATATATATATATATATATATCAATAATTGCGTCGTGTCGCATGGATAATTGCGTCGCGAGGCTATTCCGCCTTTATGATGGGCCGATGCTTCCATAGTGAATAGCACTGGATGTAGTGCTCAACAAAATAAACATTGTTATTATCACCTCCCTTGTGCTGGGGTCAAATTGCCTCTTTCTACATTTATTGGCTTCCGTGGATCATTGGCCTCTGATCTAACTGTTGGCGATGCATTTCGAAAACCACAAACATTGTAACTTAGAGATATTGATTTTTTCTACTGCATGGTTATGCACTCCCCATATAATGGCCATTGTACCATAATTTAAGAAATACTGGTTATAATGGCTGTCTGTTGTTACTCCAGATGTGTTCTTATTTATATCAGTGTATGTTTGTGTCTTGTAACATTTGATAATTGTGACTGCAGGCATAAACCCACATTTCACCAAACGTGGCACGGTCACAATCCGCTCACTGAAGTCAGGAATGGCACATTTTACACCCGAGGGAAAGTTGTCGGAAGGGGACGTGGAAAAACTGCAGGTTGGTGTTGTGTTTGTACTCTGTAAGCATTCTGTGGATCAGATAGATTTTCAAAGGCTTGAATAATATTGTACATGGCTAATGGTAATCGATCTGGTAAGCATGGGGGTTTATGTGGACTTGTCGGCTTCAGTGTGAACGGTATCATCACATCACATCACATCACATCACATCACATCACATCACATCACATCACATCACATCACATCACATCACATCACATCACATCACATCACATCACATCACATCACATCACATCACATCACATCACATCACATCACATCACATCACATCACATCACATCACATCACATCACATCCATCACGTTATGTATTTACAACACATTTTATATGGGAACTGTTGTTATAAAACAGCCAAGATATTATACTGTATATTGTAATAAATCAAATGTCATACTGTTACAATTTCAGTTGCAATGTCACAGTCAGTGAAGCAACTACATAAATTATATTCATATCAACAAATCTTGTTATGAAGGAAGGCATGAAATACCATAATAATAAGAATAAAGACAATATGCTTCAATCTCCTTGAAGATTAAGCTCAGTGGCACGACAAAACCAAGAGATTAAGCAAACTTTTTATCGTAAACAGTGCGCAAGTTGTCAATGGATGGATGAGTGCTAGTAAGATAGCGAGCATATTCAGCATTAAACAGATAGGTTTTTAGATGCCTGCTAAATTAAACTACATTTCCTTCTAACTCCTACTGTGGCAATCAAGAAAGCTTGGGTTCAAGCATTCATTTTCACTTGAGGATTGTAAAGAAGGTTACTAATGGTTGATCGTAGCTGTCAGATTTCTTGCTGGAATTAGAATAGAATTCAGATACGCTTCAAACCGTTGTTTAGATGAGAGGGCTTGATAGGCAATTGTACAAATCTTGAAAATAATGCAGTAGTGCACAAAAAGCCAAAAAATACTAACACATTGGACGACCATACTAATAAATATGTCACTAAAGTTGTTGTGGCAATGGCCCATTCAATGAACCAATGAAAGTCATACATTCCTAATAAACTCATTGTTGTGTTGACCATTGATCACAGATTGTTTACCTGTGTGTGTTGATGACTTGATGTGTTGTAGAACCTGGTGAGAGAGAATGGAGTGTATCGTGTCCGTCTGCTAAGCAAGTCTCCCAATGGACAGACTCAGTATGTGTCATCATTTATAAAAGCGGTAGGTACTACTTTTATAGCAGTGTGCATTTGGTACCTAAGGTAGACACCCCACGGTGTATCTTCAAATTGTTTAACATTTGCTGGCAATATGCCAGCAAATGTTAAACAATTTGTTATCGATATGTAACATATAGAAATGTTGCCAATGTTTTGTGACATGAGTGGCATAAGTACCAGGAACAGATCACTATTTTTGTTCACACTCGGGGCAGAAGAACAATATCTCAGTATTTTTTAAGATGTCTTATTTCAAAGATTTGTTGTGTGTAAGTATGTCCTTGTATATGAAGACTAAGACATCAGTGCAGTGCACAGATAACAATATATATTCAAGAAACATTAAAAAACACATCTCTTCAAACAGATGATTGAATCACTTTTGTTTGAATGACATAGATATTTTTATGTTTTATTTTATCCATAATATTTTTAATGTAAATTTATGTGTTTATTTATTATTACAGTATTTCTAAATCTGCTGTTTAACACTATTGAACATTTATTTATCTATTTTTAATTAAAAAAAATTATAGTTTTGTTTAATTTATGCAGTTCTATTTAAAGTGCTCGAGAACATTTTATCTTAAGTGGATTCTAACACTATCAATTCAAATTAATTCATACATTATTATTATTCCATGAGTCAGGGACTGGACGATCCCTTGCACTTCTTCAATTGAGGGCACATCTGCAAACATATTACTGCCCACATTTTCTTTAACACAGTATTATGACGTTGATGTCATGTAGTACAATTTGTTGTTGTGTTTTGTAGTGTTCACTCTATGAATCCCTGCTGACTGACAGACTGACAGTCAACGTTGACCAGCTGGGTAACATCATTGGCATCAGCATCACTACAGCTTCCCCCTTCTGTCATGCGGTGACCATTGCAGCCTCCTCTCTCACCACCTTCAAGACGACAGTTGAAATAGTGCAGACAGTGGCGGGGCCAGTGTGAGTTGTCTTTCAACTCTTGCTGCGTTTGTACATCCAGAGATTGAATATTTTATACACAAAGAATATAGTGTCAGAAAAATAAGTGGTTTACTACCTGGCTTGCAGCCTTCTCCATGACCTTATGAATAATGAATGAGCCATTGAGCCTTTCTCCTTGATTAAAGTTGAAGGCCTGACATACTTTCTAGATTTCAAAATGCACACAAGTTAATGATGTTACTGTCTCTGTAACAGTATATCATGTATAGACAGTTTCACTATAACAAAACAATTCTGCATTTTATGACATTTTCTATGAAATTGCTAACAGGCCTTTTGAAGGTTGCTTTATAAATTGAAATCTCTAAATTAGTTACACAAATCAATTTTAGACAGATTAATGTAGGCCCTGTTAGACTTATGTTGTCTGTGAGCTAGATTTGAAATGGCTACACCATCCAGGCTTTCCAGATTGTGGTGTTCTTATATATAGGGTAAGCGTTATTGTGTTTGCAGACCGGAGACGCAAACTTACATTCAGCGAATGGAACAGGAAAAGGAGAAAGCCAAGGGCCAACAAGCAGACAACAGATCTTTCCTTGCCAAATATGTAAGTTCATGTGACCATTAGTTGCAAGTCATTGCTTATACCAGTGTTTTGAATGCAGTCGTCATAGTAATCCACCTTCTTGGTGATAAACAACCAAGTGCTATGTATTCTCTACCATGAAATCCTACTAATGCTTCCTGTGAGTGTGATTTACAACTTATTTAGGTGACCTGTTAAGGATGCACTGCTGAAGAAATAGTGGCCTTTTTCTCTTGGTTGATTGCAATAAACTAGTGCTTCCCAATCTGGGGATTCTGGGGTATATAAATTTTCTGTTAACAATAATTTTTATGAATGAACACCTATCTGATAATGGCAGTAGGTGTAGGGGCAACAAGTGTAGTGGGGGTCAACTTATCACAATCCGATCAACAAGTTTTGCAAAGTAAAATCTTTAATACCATATTTATTCTATTAAGAATAATTCTTACAGAAACATGCTTCTTTGGTGACAAAATGATCGCACTATATAGTGGCACTGGCATCGTTTTACTGTTTCCACGAGTGTCATCTACCAGGTGGAGACACAAAATCTGTTGTTTCCGTTGTAAACTAACACGGCTCCATAAATAAAATGTCGCGTAAAATTCAAGCTGGGATGGCACATGGTAATATAAATTATCTAGAAATTATTTATTCATCCAGACGTGCGATTATGTGGTCAAAGGGGTGCACAAGTTGCAGATATAGGTGAAATGTTTTGATGTTGTCACTAAATCAACAGTCACTTGTTGACAATGAAGTATTTACAATAAACTATTGATCAGCTATGATGTTTTTGTAATGTATTGATGTAAGATACCACTAAAAATGGGGGTTTATGCTTATTAGAACATATACGGCAGCTTGAAAATATTAAAAATAGCATTGGGTTGTGCTGAAATTAATGAATGTTCTCATTTCTGTTGCAGTGGATGTACCTGGTTCCCCTGCTCATATTTGTGATGTTCTCAAACAGCGTGGATCAGGCGAGCGGAGGGGGCAACGGAGGTGGTGGAGGAGGAGGGGGAGGGCATTAGGGGGCAATGTAGAAGGGGGAGGGTGCTAGTCATCACTCAATCTTGTTTACTTTCTGTGCTCCTTCAGTTCTCGTCTAGAAATACATATAAAAGTTCCAGATTTTGTTTGACAAAGTTGTATTTGATTTAAGGCATATTAATCACTAATATAATAAAGGATGTTGTAAAACAGTCAATAAATTGTCAACAAAGACAAAACAATCAGCTACATCACCCATAGCAGTGTTTCGACTTAAAAAAAAGCCAGATTTGTGGTTTCCATATAAAAAAAATAGCTTGTAAAATATGCATTTTGTTATATATTGTATCATGTTATATTGTGCTTATTGATAATATGCAAATGTAATCAATGATGCGAGGTCGCTTAAGTGTGAATGTATCTGTTGAAAGAAAAAGTGGTATTTGTATATGTTGAAATTTGGTGGCTGTTTTTAAATAACTTCAATTGTTCACTGAAATAAAAGACATGTAAACTATGGTGAGTTTTAATTTAATATTCATACATACACATTGTACATAGTAGTGCTGGGCTGCATTACACGATCATTAAATGTGAGACGCAGTAGGTTGGCAATTAGAAGTTAAACTGTTAACCCCCTAGGACTGAGGTGCAGCAGTTTAATTTGCTCCACTGTGTCTTACAGAGGAGACTAAATATCTAGGTCCCCACCCAATTTCTAGACCAAGACAAGAAAAAGTAGTTGTATGAAGCAAATGTATAACCTGCTACACTGCACCAAGTGTGCGTAGGACTGTTGCTGCATTGGCTGCTGCCAGTGTGCTAATTTTCTCATCGTGGGTTGCAATGCAATAATTTGGTTTCACGTTTCAACACGATGATAGCATTTAGTACAGGTACATCAAGTGTTCCAGCAACATGATACCTCAAGGCAAGGCAGATCCAGTTTTGCAAAACTACCAGCAGCAAGTGACTGATGCCATATGACCAACTTAATTAGACACTATCCTAATTTATGTGAGTCATTCCTGAATTCAGAAGAAACAAATTCTTTTATAGATACATTATCTGTACTCTTCACTGATGACACACAAACGGTTTTGTGGACATAAATGACTAATTCGGTAGTTTTCATACTTTTATTAACATGAAATAAATACAACACAGCATATGCTCTATATACATGTACAGCTCTCTCACTCAATTAACAACCCAACAACCCGTCCATATTCATTGTGTAACAACATACACACACATTACATTTGATAGAAATTTGATAGAATTTAATTTGTTCTCAGCAACTTGACAAATTATTATTGATAATTTCTGCCATGGTCATTTTATCTTGGAACGTCAGAATAGCATCGTTTGCAGGGACTTCCTCACACTCGCCATTTCTTGCTGTTGCTGAAAACATCAGTCAAAGCACCTTAGTCCACACAGTGAATATTTAAAGCAGCGCAATTAATAAACCAGAAGTGTATAATGGAAGGGGTCAGTCTGTTCCTTGGTTTTTATTTATGGATTAGTATGTTCATCTGACTATAATAAAACGTTTAAGGTATATTTCATTCCATATTATGTTTTGTATACTGGTAACAATATTTGAATGAAAAGTTAAAAAAACATCCATTTGAAACAAGCTTTATTGCCAATATTGCTTATGTGAGCTACGTTAACTGTAAATCTATAATATCCTTTTATGCTCAACATTTTCCCATCTTCACAAAGTCAATTCGCCAAACTTTCTGCTACAAATCACTGGATAATTTTGGGCTAAGGTACAAACTACCTCACCTTAACATTGTTTCACAAAAGTGAGTTACACATTGGGATTATACCGAGATATAAGGCAAAAGTCATAGAAGAGACTGAAGAAGATGGTGGGCACCATACCTCAGTAGAATATAACCCCCGACAGACATCACATGAAAACCTTACTATATAGAGGAAAAGCAGCGAGACGATGGAGAGACGAACAAGATTATTATTATTATTATTACAAGCATTTATAAAGCGCCATATCTCCGGGACCAGCCCGTTCATAGGCGCGTACACACATTACAGTAAAATGTACATAGAATCATACAAAATATATCTAAAAATGTATAGCATGGTATATATACATGTGCATAGCTAGGTATAGGATATTGTTTCTAAGATTGCGTAAATGTATATTTTATAAATAAGATTAATTTAAAAAGTAAAACATAATTATTATACAATAAAATAATAGTACCGAAATTAATATTTAAAATAAATAAATATGTATATAAAATAATAATAATAAATTTGTTATAAAATAATACTAATACAAGTAATGATTCATAAAATACATTATCATGAGAGTGTCACACAGAACAGTTCCTCATTGGTAGTACGCTAGTTTAAATAAATGTGTCTTGAGGAGAGCCTTGAATTTTGCTAAAGTGTCTGACTGACGAATGTTTTCTGGCAAACTGTTCCAAAGCGCTGGTCCAGACACCGAGAAAGCCCGCCTGCCGTAGCCCTCCATATTGTAGCGCGGAACCACGAGCAGACACTGATCAGCTGACCGGAGGTTACGGTTCGGCGAGTATGGTGTTACAAGATCTTGAATGTATTTGGGTGCAAGCTCGTGCAAGGCAGAAAACACAAGTACTAGTAGTTTATACTGGACACGCCAGCGAACCGGAAGCCAGTGCAACTTAATCAGTACCGGAGTAATATGCTGGTGTTTTCGCTGCCTTGCGATCAGTCTCGCTGCTGAATTTTGCACCATCTGCAACTTGGTCATGAGTGCCTCCGTAATGCCATACAATAGCGCGTTGCCGTAATCCAGCCGCGATATCACTAGGGCATGTACAATTGTCTTACACGCTTCTGTAGTAAGACAGTGTCTTATCTTTGAGATTGCGTAAAGATGGTAGTACGCAGCCTTGCACATGCACGACACCTGTGACGACATTGTCAATTCACAGTCGATCATAATCCCGAGGTTTCGGATGGTTGGTGATGGCACAATGTTACATCCGCATACACTAACACAAGAGACGTCTTGCAGATGTTTACGATTTGGCGCCGAGATGATAATTGCTTCGGTCTTGTTTTCATTGAGCAGGAGATTGTGGTCTGACATCCACAGTCTCGCTTCTTCAATGCATCGTTCGACGCGACAGACTGCATCAGCAGTTTCTCCATCCGGCACTCTACTCAGGTCAACATATAGTTGGGCGTCATCTGCATAGAGATGGTACTGAAGTTGATGCTTTCTGAAGATAGCACCCAATGGCAGCGTATAGATGGAGAAGAGGACTGGGCCCAACACAGATCCTTGTGGGATGCCTGATTCGATCAGCGTTCTATGCGAATTGTGGCTGCCAATGCGCACTGTGTGAGTCCGGTTTGACATGTACGATTCCAGCCATTTCAGTGCAGTGCCTTCAATTCCTATGCTGCGCATCTGGCCGATTAACACTGAGTGGTCAACTGTGTCAAACGCAGCGCTCATGTCGAGCAGCACTGTCAGCACACCTTTCTTTTTGTCGACGGAATTAAGGTGGTCGTTCTGGATACGCAGCAGCGCTGTCTCGGTGCTGTGATATTTTCGGTATGCACTCTGAAAAATGTCCAATAAATCATTGTTGTCCAGATGGTGGCGAAGTTGTATTGCTACGTGACGTTCCAGCAACTTTGAAACAAAAGACAAATTTGATATTGGCCGGTAATTGTTCATCAAATCTGGATCTAGGTTTGGTTTCTTGAGTAATGGTGTAATCACAGCATGTTTAAATGTGGCTGGCACGGTGCCTGATTCGAGAGACATGTTGATGATTGCAGCTAACGTCGGCGCAAGAATGTCAATGTTAGCTTTCACGAGCGATGTGGGAAGTGGATCAAGCACGCTTGTTTTTGTTGGACATTTCATGACTAGTGAGATAACACCATCTGAAGTAATGCCAGAAAACGCACTCACTGAGCAAGATGCTACACACTGCACATAGTCAGCATTGACTGTTGGCACGCGTCTACGTGCTAGCTGGCTGCGAATATCGAACACTTTCTTTGTGAAATACTCGAGAAAGTCATCTGCGATTTGTCCAATACCAGACACAGGATGTGGCAGTTTTGGAGCATTTTTTCTCTTCATCAGGTCGTCCATCACTTTGAATAGTGCTTTGCTGTTACGTGCACATTCTTCAATTTTGTTGGCGTAGAACTTAGCTTTCACTGACTGTATTTCTTGTTTGTACGATTCACGGTGGCCAGTGTAGATATCTCGATGAACTTGCAGCTTTGTTAATCTCCACTTCCGCTCCGCTTGCCTCAACTTTCGCTTAGCGTGTAACAGTTCAATTGTGTGCCACGGGGTGTTGGGCCGCACAGTAATTGGCCGTGTGACCAGTGGAGCATGGCGGTCTAACAGTTCTTTCAACGAAGTGTCGTACTCTACCGATAGGTCTTCAATGTCGTCACTCGGGTTTGTTATCAAGTGTGATAGTTCTGATCGGAACTTTGTAGTGTCAATTGCAGCATATTTACGATATGAGACGTGCTTCTTCTTCCGGTCTGGCTTCGGTGCTTGGAGAAGGCAATGCACAGCGTGATGATCGGTGAGCAGGGACCCCACCTCCACTGATGTCACAACACTTCCAGAGGATGGTGAAATTACAAGGTCCAGAATGTTGCTGATGGTGTGCGTCGGATCACGAACATGCTGCTGTAAGTTGGTAGAATGCAGAAGATCACAGAAGATGTGTGATTCTTTGTTTCCGGCCTTTCCATAATGAATATTAAAATCGCCCAGGATGATTAGTCCAGTCAACTGTGCTGCGAATAATTCCATGAGATTTGTGAATTCGTCCATAAACATTTTGAAAGAAACACCGCGTCTGCCCGTGGATGGAGGTCTATACACCAGTAACAGCCTGATGACACTTGATGTTATTCCAAATACCACCTCGAGGCATTGGAATGATGAGGCGTGCCATGGTCGCGATAAAATCAAGGTTAAACACGACTTGTATAAAACGCCGACTCCTCCACCCTGTCAGTCGGACCGAGGAAAGTGGACGAAGTTATACCCATCCGGGGTTAACTTCCTGATGTTTGCTGTGTCTTTTTGGTCGTTCGTTAGCCACGTCTCTGTGAGCGCGACGATGTCAAGATCATGCTCGTGTATGTAATCAGTGATAAAATCAGTTTTGTTCCTAACTGATCTTGCATTAAGTAGAGCAAGTTTTGCGCAGTTCATAGAATCGGATGTTAGTTTAACAGTAATCAGATTTTCATTTGTTTGCGAAGTGTTAAGTCGGCTTCGTTGTGGCAATGTCGCTACTCGTGCGCAGTGAACTATCGTCTCGATCTGTTTTGCGATTTTACGACCGCCGCGGTGTTTACGTCTCGTAGAGAAACGTTTGAAGATGCTGAGTTGACGAAGAATAAGATTTATACAGCCGGCCAGGCGAGATCTGGTATCCCTGGTTGAATTTCGGTCAACAGACAACAACTGTGACCTAGAATAACGCACTGTTGATGTCATTGTTGTTACAAACTCACTGTGTACGTCATTGTTGTCACAAATGCGGGCTGAATGTGCGTCATGCGTCACTGCGTACCATTTGCGATTGCACAAGTGCAGGCCGGGGTCCAATGGTCCAAATAGACCACAACGTTCTGCTTGACGAGTTTGCAGCCACTTATCAAACCAGACATAGACGAATGTCGATTTAAAATCTAAAAGGTCTGGCACCAGTAGCCGTTTTCAAGTAAAATGTAAATGTCCGGAATAATTACCGTACCTTCATAAACGCACTTGTGAAATATTAAAACGAACAGCGAGTTGAAACACGCCAAAAACGTGTAGCAATAAGACAGCTGTCATGGGAGCCGCTACCGAGCGCTGCACCAAGATGAGTACCAGAAGGGCACCATCTGGCAGAGGATAATGCAAGACTGATGTAGAAATTGTGTTCTGAAGCCTTCACCCGACCAGTTGATAAGTTGTCTGAGAAATGTTCAATAAACACCAGGTAGTCTTTATTGTTGTCATGCAAGAAAATACACAAGATTTTAACAAAATTGTAGACAAGGGGAACTGGCAACAAAATGATATACATTGCCAGATTTTCTTTTAATTGAATCATTATAAAACTTACGGTATCCATAAGAATCTTCTTTTGGAGTAGGGCCATTTCCTTCTTCAATTCCGTGTGGACATTCGTTTGTTGATCGTGATGACATCTCTCAAGGTCTTCAATTCCCTAAAGTAAGAATACATGATAAATGTTGGAGTCTTGCATTTGCAGACAATTTAACTATGATTTAAATTTTACGTAGTATTTTACATAACAACTTTAGACAATATGTACCTTGATAATCCGGACCCCAATAATCTGAAAACCTTTGTATTTGAACTTAATTTGACAGGAATGGAATCTACAATCACTAACCTACCCATTATGTCATCCTCGCACACCAGGATTCACTTTTGCTAATGATGTCAGTACCAGGCAGCAGCTGGACCGTGACTGATCCCTTTGCAAAACTCATAATTTAAATACAAGCTCAGAAATTGCCAACTAGGAATTTGGATGGTGTTTGATCATGTGATAATCTTAGGTGATTTCAGCCACATGCCAATTGTGTTACATACAATAGCAAATATTCAAATTCACAAAAATGTTCATCTGTTCATAGAATTCGGCAAATGGGTCATTATCCCACAATTCTCAAAAATTAATTTATTTGCCTTAAAATGGAGATAAGTATTTGCACTGGTCTCATGGCTGATGCAGTCTCAACTGATGAAGTCAATTGCTAGTTCAACTCCCATACTTTGCGTAGGGGATCAGCATGGGCAGATTTTGCATGGCAACAGCCCCGACTTGCAATGATGCAATGTGCATTATGTTATAATTCAAGTAATGTCCATCCAGGCATATGTAATGGGAAGTGGTGTTAATATTCACAATGTCCCCCTGTAAAAGTATATTTGTATTTAATCACCACCAGGTCGTCATCATGTCAGTGTCTAGTGAGGAAAGGGGTTGCTACTAAGTCAGAAGGAATACACACAGGAATATGTCAATCTGTTTCTTGCACCCATATACAGCTGTGGAATGGAATACGAAGCCTCTAACCTTTGTGTACTGTTCATGCAGTTGTCGGATTGTCTTCAATCTTTGGGACTGTACAATCCTTGTCTGTTGAAACAATTTCTGCTGTTGGCGAATCAAGACCTGCAAGAAATATGCACTACAGCAGCGTTAAAATTAGTTTTATGGTTATATTCAAAAGTGTAAAGCGCTTTGAGCAGTCATGCGGACATGGATAGTGCACTACATAAGAACTTACCTTTACTTCAACAACACCTCTCAAGCCTGACTGTGCTATACATGTTTTATGTGACTATCCAACGATGCAAAGCTGACCAAATAGTGGACTAGCTGGTTCCCTCATTTGATTGCAACCATCATGAATTGATGCTGACACATTTTCTTGCTGTTGTGTGTAATTAACCAATCAAATGTCATTGCTATGATAGGAGACCAGATGTTACGTAATCACTAAATGTCCCAGTACTCCCATTACATATTTAAAATTTATTTTCACAAAGATTACATAAGCTGGACAGAATACCTGAAACTTCTCTTCTTGTTCTCGACCTTTCTCAACATCAGCCTCCCACTGCTGGATGACTGTATTTGCTTGTTTCTGGAATTCCTCATTTAGCTTTTGTCTGCAGCATTATAACGAATACTGGAAAACAATTCTTACACATGGCATATTAAAAAAAATTGGATTCACATTATTAATTCATGTTTTGTTATGGTTATATTTGTGTGTTATTTATAGAAAAGACGTCCTAAGGAATTTTTCATAATTTTCTTTTGTGGACACAATTTATGATTCAGAAAGTATACACAAGTTCCATTATGCTAGAATACATTTAGTAAAACTAACTAAATATGTAATGAACACTGAACAGAATGTGGTCAAGAAAATAATTACTAATTAAGAGCTCAACAGAATGCTTTACATAAATAACACTTCCCAGTTGCTACCAAGTGGCAACCAATTATTATACAATTATTCTACAAACTATCTAAATTTATGGAGGACAAATCAATTTTGTGATATATACCTCTCATGCTGTTGTATTTTCCAGATATCTTCCACTTTTCGACTGCTTGACTTCAGGGAACTCTGGGTATACTGCTCCAACCTCTTACGCTTTGCAGCAACTGTCTTAGCTATGTCAGCTGAAGTCATGAAAGTATATCTATATTACAACATGATGCATGCAGTTATCTGTACATGTATGTCAGTTTGTTTATCTATAGCTGATTATCCATATCTCCTTAACTTTTTCATGTGTGACGCTGATATTTTGTTAGTGAAATCTTAAATATTTACTCCATTATGGGAAAATATATTAAATTATTTGAAATAAAAGACCTCATACATAACAGGTTAAATAAATGGTATAGACAAACTAACGTTTTTAAACACAAGCATTCCCAGCTGAAATGGAACATGCACAATTGTTTACAACTTCAGCTATAAATACTTACTAGCAGACTATGATTTCTTATAATATATTACTAGTATAGAAATCAAGACAGGAAGATTGGGAATGAACTGCCTCTCTGAATGTGCCAGTATCAGGTAACTCCCCACTGACTGTCCAAGGCTAACTGTAAACAAGTCTGGAATGTTTGAGGTTAGTCAATTACTGTACAAGGGAATGCAGTGTTCAGCTAACATTATTACATATCTATGCAAGAATACGAAGTCAAGTAATACTTACAGGTTAGTTTGTATTGCAACTATAGTGTTACAATTTACTACTGATTGTAGCCAGACCATTGTCTTTAATATATAACTGAGTAAAGCTGTTTTGTAAAATTTTAAGCTCAGATCATGAATTAAACCCATATTCTATCTTATAACTGTGGTACACACTTCAGAAAAGTATGCACAACATTGCTCCTATTGAACCTTGGTCTTATAATACGACGGGCACCTCGGTAGCAGCATATTTTGTTTACAGTGTTTTGGGCATGTAACTTTTTCGGCAGGCCAGTAACTTTTCAAATCTACTGACGGCCCAGGCACTTGGTTACAAAACCATGTCAAGGCCTGACAAGGGTTACAGATGGGGTATAATAGAGTAACTAATGCACAGCTGTGATTACAGCATTCTCATACAAAGATTACATAAGCTTTAATAAAATATCTTGTAAATAACAGTATTATTTTGTTTTATATGATATGTAAACAAATCAGACAAGTACCTCCAAAGCATTCAAACATTTTCTGCATTTCACATCCAAAATCCTGGTTCTCATTCTCCACATAGTTGCTGTTTCTCTTTCTACTGGTCTTGAAAGCTGCATCATCTTCTGAAATAAGCATGTAAAATAGCTATATGTAATTTAGCGTTACACGTTAGACGGTGCGTTTGTATATGCAAATATTTATAAACTTTACTTACTGAATTCGCATGCGCAAAATAGTTTAATTACATGTAAATAATGTAACAATAATTATTTATTATCATCTCTATGATCTGCAGGAAATTATAAGTTTTATTATACAGCTGTAATATAATATTTTATTTCATATAGCACCACATCCATAACTGTTTGTGGTGCTTCATAATATACTGCTATTAAAACAATATTTTTTGCAATAAGAATACTACCCACAGGTAATATTTCTAAATAAATAATAAAAATATGTGTGTCTATAAAATTAACTAAACTTACCTATTAATCATAAAATACATACTAATAATCAATCTAGCAAATACAGTAAAACCTGTCTTGTGCGACCTCTGTCATGAGCGACCACTCGTCTTGAGCGATCGTTTTCCTAGCCACGGTTCATTTATGATTAAAATGTTCCCACAGTGAACGACTACTTGACAAACGCAACCAGTGACCACACAAATTATTCATGCGATCATTGTTTTCGCCTGTTAGCAGCGACCGGATATGGTGCTGAACTTTACAATGATATCATTATTCAAATGGGTCATATTGTGACTTAGTGAAAATGAGTGCTGAAAATAACGTGTCAGCGGTGTGCACTACGGATATCGCCAACATGGATTGCAGTAAATCAAAAACATAAGTACTTCTGGCAAAAGAAAAGAAATTGTTGAATAATATTTTGTTATAAAAATATAAATATTAAAAAAATATTATTCAACAATTTCTTCTTCCAAAAGTATTTATTTTTGTTTATTCAAACTACTTCATTGCACAATTTGGAATATCATTTACAGAATAAATAATAAAATGAGACATACAATATTAATTCTTTTTTGGGACATATTTTCAAAATTTAAAGATGTTCTGGTTGTCATGGTTACAGTAATGCAAATAGCAGTGGGTTACCTTCTTTTTATACAAATATAATACCCTGCAAATTTGGCCAAGATACAATGAGTAGTTGTTGAGATATGACGTATACCAGTTTTACCCATTTCACGAGGAGCATATATCCTTAACATGAATTTACAGTAAAACATACATACATCAAATTATCTTGAGGTTAAATGACTAGTAGTTAAGAGTAAATGCAAACCTGTGCTGGAGTGCTGTGAGTCAGGCAAGATGTCGTCATCATGTACATAGTTGGCATCATGGCTTTCTGCAGTGCTTTTGCATGTAGCTGCAGCCTGTGGCTTCTTAACGTTTGCACGAGGCATTACTGCACCAAGGTTTACTAAAGAATACGAAGAGCATCATAAATATTCTTGCAATCAAATCACCAGTTATGTGTGGTCATAGTATTTTTTTTTACACAATCTGACTAGTCTGACAATCTGACTAACCTGATAGTCCTTGGCAATGGCCAGGCAATTTGTAGTTACTGTATTCGAAAAATTATTGAAATTACAATAGTGAATATATGCCACAGACATAAAACATTTGCGTATACATTTTGTGGAGAAATCTTACATTTATGCTACTTGTGGTGCATCGTTTGACCAGCATTTATTTACTTACCAGGTACATGTAAGATATTACATATGATATAATGACTGTCATGACACTAATTCCTCAAATTGTTTTTTATGTTATATGATCACAATTATTTTATTAATCTGTCGTCATTTTCTTAGACTGAGTCCTCCACTCAGTGAATCCACAACAGGTTTTTCCACTTGGGATGTCTTAATTTATTTCCCCAGGCATAGCCATATAGCCATGAATGATAGATAATGGCATAGCCATACCCCATGGCCTATACCATAGACTTGCGTCCAAGTATCGTAAACATAAAAAAAATTACAAGAAGATATATAACATCAAATCCCACCAAGATCCATGCACATGAGCCAAACTCCAGGAATCTCTCTCCTCTTACATTGTTGATCATCCTTCAGCTGACGCAGATGTTGACCAGCAGTGGGATGCACATAAATCCACCTTCCACATAGCATGTACCGAGACAATTGGTCACATCGCACGTAAGTACCAGGACTGGTTTGATGAGAATGATATGGAGACCTAGCAATCAAGACCTCCTTGATTGCAAGAGAAACACCTGCATTTGGTAAAATGACATTACTTCTCAGCAGAAAGAATAACTAACGAGACAATCCACCACATCAAACGTAAGCACCAGGACTGGTTTGATGAGAACGATATGGAGATTCAAGACCTCCTTGGTTGCAAGAGAAACACCTTCATTTGGCATGGATAGGACACTACTGAAGGATGACACGGCCATACAACAACGATGGAGGGAGCACTTCGAGCTGCTCCTGAACCGAGAAACAACCGAGAAACTGTTCATGACAGAAGATGCCATTGTGTCCATTTCACAGCATCTGGAGAAACCATCGCTAGATATGAAAAACCATAAAACTGGCATCCCTGCTAAAATCTTTAAGTTTGGTGGTGAGAATCTAGCAAGCAAATTTATAGAACTCATATGCAAGATCTGACAAGACAAGCAAATCCCGTCAGATTTCAGAAATGCCAGTATCATTACCATCTATAAAAAAAAGGAACCCAATCAGACTGTGAGAACTACTGAGGCATTGCCCTTCTTTCCATAGCTGGGAAAATACTCGCTCGTGTTCTTTTTAACCGCTTTCTCTTACTGTCAGAAGCCAGTGTGGCTTCAGGACGTCTTGAGGAACCATGGACATTGATCTTTGTGGTTCAGCTAATTCAAGAGAAATGTCGGGAACAAAACAAGGATTTTTCCATGGCTTTCATTGACTTTACTAAGGCCTTCGGCTAAACATGGATGAAGAAAGACCAAACTGACATTGATCAGTGTCTGGGAACGGGGACTGCGGACCATCCACTTTGGTGCCGTAGCATATACCAGGCAAATGTAACTGTACTCGTTTTGAGGGACCACTGATGATGATGATGATACGATAGCCAAAGGCATAGCCATTGTCAATCATAGTGATATAGTCATAGACATTAGTCAGACACAAGATAGAAGGACCAATGGCATCTTTTAACATGTCTTCTGAAAGACATAGTCAATGACCCACCAGTCATGTGGGACACTCAAGTATACCGCTAGTAATTATCGTCAGATATAACATAGAATGCGCAAATCAGGTACATTTGGCATCTACACAAATCATCTGATTTACAAGATGTAAAATGAGGTTTGTGAACATATATTTTGAAAAATAACTTAAATTACATGAAATACTCAATGGCCCACATTGTGTAATAGTCCCTGGCTGTGTAATGGTACCTCGAAAGGGCGGAAAATACACTCTAGATAATAAAAAATTATGGGTTGAACTCTCAATACGCCGATGGCTTCCTTGTCAACGACAGTGACAATGTCAATGTGCCATCTGGAGTTCTCAGATAGCAAACTTATTAAATCTTGTCATTATGACCACCACCGCATTATCATTTTGACTCACAGCACTGAAATGTGTCCACACCACGCAACTTTGTCTTGCAGTGTGTATTTTGTAAGTATTTAGCTAAAAGTAAAAATAAACCTTTTTAACCATTCGTTTGCGCAAGTGGAATAAACTAAGTGTTACCGATTTTGAATATTCGTATACTTTGCAAATGTTTTGAATTCACAATTTCATGTGTTCGACTGGCGGGATGGCCACTATAGTATAGATGCAAGTTTCGACACACTGGCCGAACCACCGGCCGACGGCACCAGGATTCGAACCCCGGACCCGGTCCCTCGGAACGAGAGTCCAGCATGGGCCATGACTAATATATAATCTGGTGAGCCTCCGTGAGGCTAAGTCTTACTCTTAGCCTTAGGCTTAGGCTGAGACCTAAGGCTAAGCCGCTCGGTAGACCACTGGCACTCTGACTCTGTCAGTCTGTGAGTGACCGCGTCCAGGAATGACACTGAGTGACTGACAGTGTCAGTGACAGACAAATCTAGCACATCTCGTGTTTTAATTAAATAATTAATTTCAACATTAACAACAACTATTTTCAAATGTTGTTGGACATTTTTACTTTATATTTGCTTGTGTGATATATTTTGAACATTTACATAAATAGTTAGGCAGACAGTTACCTATAAAATTCCTCAAATAGGCTACAGCGACTAGCGTTTTCTCTTGGCTTTCTCTTGCCTTGGCGCCTTCCACACGTTAGCAGACGACAGTCAACTAACGTCAATTATCCAAACTCCGTGGGGTGGCGCCACCATTTGATGGGCATCGAAGAACGCCACCATCGGGTAACATAATAATATAACATAATTTTTAATCTGTCCATAGCTGCCATTGATACACGGAAGTGTACTAAGCAATGAGCTAATACCGCCATGTAAATGTCATTACAGTTGATCTTCTTCTTTAGCGATCAATGTTATCTCTTGACCATAAAACAAAAAGCGACATCTGGTGGATTATTCACAATATCGACGACCTGTTTCGCGACCGGAAGAGGCCACTGCGTGTTGCGTATTGCTGCATATTTGTATGAAATAAAATAGAAAACTGCAGCTCTATAAAATGTAATAATAGTTAATATTAAATCGTTCCAGGATAATGATGTCTGTTAAACAAAAATAACCCATATACCATTTAGGCGGTACTCGGAAGAAGAAGAAGAACTCGAGTAAGTTCAAAGGTCACTGGATACTTCCGCGACTCCCAAGTAAGCACATGCGCATCAGTACCTTCGGTGCATCCGCTGCACGTTACTTGAGTGCGAAAAAACTGTTTTTAATCATTGTTGTGATAGTATTAATTGCTATCGACATGATACATGTGTTATGATAAACCCAACTTTTATTACAGTGAGTATGTTTTAATGTCACTACTGCAGTAAGTCCAATAAACTTAATGTATTGACCTCACCCGTCGATCACACGGTTTGCTGATCACTTGCACAAACACGAAACAGGAGACAGTGAGTGACACACGCTGACCTAGTCGATTGGAACACTGTCACACTCACAACAGGCAACTTTTGCAGCGGTCACTCGATAGGCGGTGCCATGACATTTACCGTCACTGCCTGAGACAGCAATGAACTTGCCAGTCAATTAATATAACTAATATAAGTCGATTGATTGTATATAGTATTTATAACCTTTCAAAGCCAAACCATAATATTCTGATGGAAATAAAAAATGGGACAAACCAGAAACACTAATATGCTATCCTTATAATGCAACACTACAAACACTACAACATATGTCTATAAGAATCTGAGTACACTCGCGCAAATGGCTCGAATCAGATACCAGTCAGAAAGGAGTATTTGTATAGTGTACATAGCACTGCATACAGAATACAGATTTAGATATTTCAGTGTATCTTTAGGAAGACAAATTGTTGTTTTTATTTGTTACTGTCTGTTTACCTTTAATATTACAGTTCAGTTTCTTTCAGGAAACTTCATGAGCCAACTAGATGGACGGCTACCCTTTCCCGTACCCTGGCGACCCTCGGTCTGTGACGCGGGCCACCATGCCACCACCGCCGCCACCACCACCGGTTATCTACAGCACATTCATGAGACACCCATCGTCGTCAACTCAGCAGACCTTCTACCAGACACACCCAGTGTCACAGCTGCCGGCGTACCCCGCGTCACAGCTGCCCTTCCCGACGGTGTTCATGCCGCCACATCTACACCAACAGATGCAGCAGCAGCAGCAACAACCTCCGCCGCCACAACAACAACATACGCCGCCACAACAACAACCTCCACTGCCACAGCAACAACAGCAGCAGCTGCATCAACAACATCATCATCCACAGCTGCAGTATCCACAGTTGGGGCAGTCACTACACCAGACACAGCAGCTTCAGCATCATCATCGTCCACTTCATCTTCATCTGCAGCAGCATCAGCAGCGTGATGCGCCACAGCCGGCTGCTGCTGCACCAGATCTGACAACAATGATTCGTCCGGCTCTGATGACAACGATGGAGCCAGTGGGTGAGTTAGAACATTATTTATTTTGATGTATATTTCTGCAACCAGTGTACCAGTGACAATTTTCAGATAATTGCAACCACAGAAACCAATGATTGTATATCTCTATACTAGGCTAGCGCTGTCGATCGCCATTTGCGCCATAGGCGAAACGGTTTGCTATTTGGCGAAAATAAATTAAAACTCTTCGCCAAATTGGCGAAACGTTATTTCTGTCATTATTATTGATGTCATCAGCAATACATGACTGCATTATTCAACACCCGGCTCTGTTGAAGTTGCCTAAAAGATCGCACATTCAACTGACCCAAATAACCAGTCGGCGTAACGTGACCCGCTGGGTAAACAATAGGTCGCTAATCCCTCTACTTAGCCATGCTCACAGACAATAGGGGGGCTTAAATCAATCAAGAATTGTGTTTACTAGACGATGGGGACATGCCTGATGGCACTAATTACAAGTTTGAGGCAAGTACAACGCTGTACCTAACAGGTTCCATATTATCACTCAGTATCGCCGGCGCAGTCATATGGCATTGTCAATGATTAATCAATGTGCCATCTGTAACTATTCAATAAAATGCCCATATAGATTGTAATTCATGTATGTTTGACAAGTTTCACCACCAGAAATATTACAGATAGAAATATGCAGGTCAAAAACGTGTTTTATTCATTATAGCCTACGTCACCCAGGCCAGGATTACAGTCGATCATAGACATAGTATGGTGAATTACTGTATTCAATTGATCAATTACTGAGCAGTCAAATTATGTTATTTTTAAAATACACTGTTTAAATCACTGCGGGGCAGCAAGAGTAAAGTATACGGTTCTAAATAATTTTGCCTTTTTAGAAAAGTGTATCATTCAATTTATGTTATACACACCTGTAATGTGAATTGTATTACAATAATAGTATGTGTTAGGTGCTGTTTCTATATATTTGGCAAAATTCCCAACAGTTGTTCAGCTTTCATTTTATGGTTAAACAATGTTTAGTTAAATATATAAATGTTTAATTAATTAAAAATGGGCATTTTTTCGTGTGAATATTGTATAGAATTTTATATTATATTATGTCTTGTTTTGCATTTTTATACCGGGTAATTTAATTGTTCTAAAAAAATGGCTAAAGAGAATCTCATTTGGCTAAACAAATTTCTGAACTTTAGCCAAATTGGCTAAACAGATTTTAGGCACAGCGCTAGCCTAGTCTATAGAAAGATACGTAACTTGCACAGTCCCCTGTAGGCCAGCTGTGACAAATAATACAACCAACAAATTTAGCGATGAACGTGTGACGGGACATAAACAAAAACACATGGCCTACTGATTTGACCCTTGCTAAATTATCCAATCGATTTAACTGCGCCTGGCAGCCACCATTTTGATGCATTCAATGACCGAGTTGTTAAAATAAAAAATGGCGGCTGGCACTTGTGTAGAATCCAGACCCACCTATATTTTGCTATTTTTGCTTTATAACTGAAATCTTTGTATATTTGCATACATTGGATAATTCATCTTTTAGAACCCTAAACATTCAGCATTCCCTGTATATTTTTTTTTTTTTTTTTTTTTTACAAATATTGCATCTTATATACATTTATCGAGTCGGATATCGATGTTTGCAACATGAATAATGTCAACAGCGATCACAGTAACCTGTTATCGTCCATCTAGGGTGTCTGTGTGACTTTTCATTGTTGAGATACAAAAAAGATGACTCGTCGACGGCATGTTCATTTCGCCGATATGCAGCCATTTTATTGATCGGAACACCGTCCGTACTTCATTTGATTTATTTATTTTAGGGTATTTTATGGTCACATTGCTTCTGATAAGGGAGCATCTATAAATGTTGTGAAAGGAGTGTGCTATCTTTTGTTATTCGAGTGTTGATTTTACATACGGAAAAAAATTACATTCGATAATATGATCGGTAAACAATAGCCATTTTGTAAATTATGGCATGATTTTTGTCTTCAATCACGTTGCCGTTGTTTACAAAAGCAATTATAATTTGAAAACTAATCGTCAAAATTTGATAATTGTTTTACTACCTAGGATAAAATTAACATACATGTCTACACAGGATTACTGTTGTGTGTTCTAAGATTTTTTTATAACAGCGTGATGAAGTTGCTTATTTATTTTGTCATCATAATTGTTGAAGTTTGCTTCAAGATCTGAAAAACAATTGATTGCAACACAGACATTTTAATAATATATTTTATTCGCACTATCAATCCATGTACAGTGCAATTAATTTCATATATTTTCATGCATCGGTTGTTGAGTTATCCAAATTTTAATGCAAACAACATGCAGCGTAATTCACAGATGGCTGCCATCTTAAAATTGTCTGCCTAAAGCAGGATGTAAAATAAGAAGGTTGTCTACCCAGTAGAGTTAATGAAATGAAATATCAATTAATGTAGGCAAAAGTTATGATGGCAAAACTGAGGTGGGTCTGGGTTCTACACAAGTGCTTGACTGGCACTAGCAGTAATCCAGCCGAATCCCCGTAGCATCGAGTCTGGGGTACTCGGAGTAACAGAAATATGGAATACCATTAAAATCGAACCCCGATTGAACACAACACAATATGTTTAAATTGTATACAGTTTTAAATTTACAAAGATGTGAATTACTTGATATGTTTTTTGAAATTTACCTTTAGTAGCATTTGACAAACTAGTTGTCATTGGTGCAGGATTAACTGTATCTTTGTTAACAATAGGAAGAACCACTGGGTGCCTCCATATTCCGTTCAACTTGCATTTGGTTTGACTAGCTCACTATGATACTATCTATCTATCAAAATGTTTATTATGTCAACAATGACTCAACATGTAGAACTATAACTGTGTAATGATGTTTTCTTTCTAAATTATTAAATTGGAGTGCTGTCTTTGTGTGTTATAGTTAATTAAAACGACTTTGTATACATGAACATAAAACATTCTAAATAAGTATAACAATAAACTACACCCAGTGGTATACTTATTTCGATATTATATATATATATATATATATATATATATATATATATATATATATATAAATGAAGGTATGATATAGTTAATAGGTTCAATTGTTCTCTTCTTTGTAAGTTGTCATTAAATAAATAGGTGTGCGTGTTCAAACACTTGTGACAATATGTTTGCATGCATGTATCAACTTGCTGCTAATATCAAGCTGATGTGATATGAATTATAATTAATACGAACAAACATTGGATTTGAAACACTTTGTGTATGTAAAGAAAAATTATTATAGAACTGGTGTTCTGTCGTGACTTCTAGAATTGTATCTAATTGTTTAGAAGTTTGCAGACTGGGGGAATTTCCCAATACAGAGTCGTAATTTAGATCAAGAGATCAGTACTTGGCCTTTGGCAAGATACCGCTTATGGTAACATAAAGCCCACATTCACCAGTGGTTTTGAGTGTCGCCAGGCATGAGTGGTTCTGAATTGGCCGTCTTGTGTTTGGAGCTGAGTTTACGCACACTGCTGGATAGTGCTGGTGCTGGTGCTGCCTCGGTTGTGGTTCATGTGACACAGGTTTTTATTTTAGCGTCCACTGCCAGTGTATCAGAAACGGCGTCTCTCACACAAGCAGACACCAAAGTATCACCGCCCGTAAATATGGAGACAGCATGCGTTTACAGGTATTTATTACGATGTATTTTATTCACTGGTTGTTAGTTGTAGTGTCAATGTTACATTGGTTCAGTGTCAGAATGTTGGTCTGTCATACAAGGTTGTTACAGTATGCTGGGTTTTTCCCACAGCTGACTAGACATTTTATAAAAAGAACCTGCGGTGCTGTGTTCTGACATATCGACTGTTAACTTGTAATTGTTATTTTGTGATATTGGCTAAATGGGATCACATGGATGCCGTGTTGAAGGCCCCATGTGCAATGACTTGGCAACGTTTTGTGATTTTGTGACAAATTATGTATACATAAGGTTCCCTAAACCATGTTTCTTGACAAAAGTCACAAAATGCACAGCTGATTAAATGTACAATATTGGAGAGTTGTGAAAACTTGTGATTGAACAATTGTCTTGTAATTATATCAATATATGTACATGTGTGAGTGTGTGCGTGTATGTGTGATGTGTTCTAACAAAATTATTTGTATGTCAGCTAACTTGATTTCGAGAAAACACCGCATAAACATGCAACAATGATTTCCGACAATTTTGACGTTTTATCACCAAAGTATACTTTGGCTGTGTATGAGATAGGTCCATGATTTTTCCACTCTTGGAAAGCTTAATAAATCTTCTTTCCAATGGTGTAACTAACTCAATTAATTTGTTTACATATGACTCATTTCATTAGAACACATCACATATATATATAATATAAACAATGTTCTAATATGTTGACTGCACAGATGTTTTTGATAATGGGGGATTATAATAGATATATGGAAAAAAACTTTCCAGTATGAATCTTTCTTTACCATCTACAACTCTGAGAAGCTGCCACTAAAAAAACAAATGAAATCCACCATGTCATATCTTTTATTAATTAGCTTAACAACTTCTGGTAATTAATATTTATATTTTTTTAATGATGTTTTGCATTACATTTTTGGTAAGTGTAAATAGTTAAATAATGTAGTATTTCTACATAGAACGGGTAATTTTATTCATATTCTCTGAAGATCTCGCAAGCAGCAAACAAAACTACCCTTTTCGTTCAAATTTTTTTCTTGCTATAGTGACTAGATACGATTTCTCATCATCATTTTTCCTAGAAAAGTCAAGATAATATTTATAATATGGGTTATTTTGTATGACCATGCTCTTCGGTTTCACATTACATTTATTTTCAAAGTAGTTTAGGGGTAATTAACCGTAATTCCCATTTTACTCAGCTCAAATGTCAGGTGACTTGTCATATAATTTTGCGCTTAAAATCCAAGTTGTTGTTGTCATGACGTATTGAAATGTTTCACTTATGATCTTTGAGAAATGACTTTTCATCAGTAAATATGAAGGTAGTAAAGGTCTGAAAGTAGTACCGGATGTTTTTTTTTAGTAGTCACATAGAATGGTCAAAGGCAGCAGAAATGTTTCCAATTTAAAGTTCATTGCAAAGAATTGAACACGGCACTACCATGAGAAATTTAATTTAGTCAGAGAAAAAGGGTTTTACTGGTGTCTTCCATGTATGCCACTAAAGGAGGATCTTATTTATGACACACTGTGCAGATTCTCACGGCTGGCTGCTGCTGGTTTCAGGAAGTTCGGTGAGGTGATCGAGGCTGCGGGAGAGATTGAGGCGACAGACGAGGTCGTGTTGAACGTCTTCCTGCAACTGTCGAAGAAGGAGCGCAAGTTGGTGATGGCAGAAGGCAGCATCCGGAGCTTTCTCTCCAAGTGTTCCTACATCGCCGTCAATGGCAACACGCTGTCCATGACAGAACCACTGCCCAAGAAGTGAGTGTCGGTTAGTCTGGTCACATCACCAGCCACTTTCTCACAGGTCGTTCACACTTTAATTTAATCCACAGCAAAAACATATTTCAGGGTAAAGGCTTTGGTCGCCAGAGGGCAGCACAATTCTAGCATTTTTTGTTGCAAGAATTAATTGGTTTATCTATATCGATTACTGTCACCATTTGGAAATAGCAGTTATTTTATTTTATAAAACATTGAATGTTTTTTTGTAAATGTTGTGTTGGACTAGCCAAGAAAACACCGTTTTTACAGTTATTTGGGGGCCCACAGCTCCCCACACCCGCGACTGGCTACAACTTGCTCTAGTCATTGTGCATGTGGTACAGCTTTGGTCAGATGTCACTGTTGACAGTAGACCTTAGTAGAATACAAGTAGAATAAAGCTGTGTTATGTCAGGTAGTTTGGGTTGTGAAAGGCATCATCGTAATCAGGGAAACGACCTGTGAAACAACGTACGTGTGTGCTTTGTAGATTGTGCATCACCTGGTCTGTAAATAAAATCTGTTATTTACTAATAAATAAGCACAGGATTTTATTTTTAAATATTTGACTCACTGTGTCTACATATATATATACATATATATATAATATTCTATGCATAAAATACAAGGCAATCGTGTTGTGATTTGTTGGTAGGCCACAAGAGTTGAAGAAGGAAGTGCCTGTGTTTGACGAGCGTGTCTTCAAGTGTAAGGAGAGCACAGTAGAGCTGTTTGAGGACCGGGCCTACAGATGTGGGATCTCGCTGGAGAAAGAGCTGGAAGAGCAGCAGGAGGAGGAATGCTCTGAGCCAAACTCACTCAGCAGTCACTCTCAGCCACGTGAGTGCAGTCATACCTTAAATGAGGCTGTCTACTCAACGGTTTTAAAGTTGTACTTAATGTTATGTTCTTGTGGCTATGATGCTTATGTTGAAGGCAAAGTCTGGCAAATTGTGTTTGGTTACTGTTTTATAAACAACGAATACAGTTTGAAAGTTTCCACCACACAACATGTTCAGAGGGTACACAAGACGTCCAGTTTAAAAGCAAGTTTTATTCGCAGTAATGCCGAGGTGAACAACTCTGCTCTTTGATGTTAAGTGTTGCCATGTTCTACACAACAGTTAGACAAATGTTACATAGACATTGTGTCTAACATGCATGAAACATTTAATATGATATGGCTACTAACTATATAATAAAATGAAACATCTCAAAAGTTAGTACGTCATTAAGCAAAACTTGCATACAAGCCTAGGCCAAAAGTATAACAAATATTCGTAACTGCATGACCTGATGTTTGTAGACCCCAAAATGACTGCGGCACGCTGGCCGGGCCAGATGACCAATGGCCTCGGCACCAGTGTCTGCACTACCAAGTGGTCAGTGGCCGGAGGCGAAGTGACTGAAACTCCGCTTACCCACCAGATCTGGACCTCTAAAGACCAGAATGCGAACACAACCAACAGGACTTCCACTACACTGACATACGCCGACGACTACAAGAACAGGTTGTCAGACTCAGGGTCCCCAGACGAATTTGTCACTCGCATTACAAGTGACACAAGCCCAGACACAAGGGTTGCCACTGGTCACTTTGTTGACATGCGGTCAGCCATAGAGCAGTTTAAGGAGACACTTTTTGTGAAATCATCCGATTCCGTAGACATCGTAGCGAAGCGGCTAGTGTACAATGCCATGTGCGGTGCACTGGCAACTGTCGCAAAATCCATGGCGAAGCGAAATCATGTACTGCGTGTCGAGAGCTCGACGTTTGTGCCACGAACTACATCCGGACTGACGGTCGACGTGAACAAATCCAGCAATCGGTTGAGTGCCAGTAGCCCGGAGTTCAGACCCCGGAATGCGGTGTCGGTGGAGCAGGGGACCGTGAGAAGTGCAGTCACACGCCGTGGGGATTCCTCACCTGCGAGGCGTGGCATCTGTACGGCACCGTCACTCCGCCTACAACGCTGCGTGTCGACATATCACTGTGGAGTGCAGACGGAGACTCGGCCTACGAGCAGCGTAATGACAAATACAAGGGCCCGCCGAACGAAGGACTGCGCAACGCAAACACACGATCTGCCCAGAGCCTGCAGTGATGTCGCCATAAACACCGTCGATTCGATGTTCGATCACCGGTTCAGGTACCGACTGATGCCCGTCGTTGCGACAAAAGACGCATGCGTCGACACACCAAAGATTCACACACGTAACATGAAGTCACAGTGCAGGGTGGCATGTGAAGATGGCAGCACCATGACCGCGCAGACCCGACAAAGGGCCACGTCAGAGGTGAGTGATGTTTGTTATTGACGATAATTGATTTTAATGCAAAACAGTTAACCATTATTTGATACTGTATGGCTGATTGTTTAGCCGATACTTTGATTTTATGTAATTTATAAATGGATGTTATACGATTATTATTATTATTATGTATGCATTTTAATTTATGTAAAAGAGTTACTGTATTTTATTGATTATGCATTTAGCAATGTTGTATAAATAAGCACCTTGGAACATACCTATACCCTGATATATGGTGCTATTTAAAATATAATTATCATTTGTCATTTTGTGGCAGTTTAGGTCAGTTTAACAAACTGCACTTCGTGAAAATACATGTGTATGTTCTTATCTGGGTAACCCAGTAACAGATCATTACTATATTTTTAACTGAAAGCAAAATTGTGAAGTTCAAATAAGCTATTTGCATATGATGTTAACCAATCAACCGTGCCATGCATAATATGTTGGTTTCTTTTCCAGTGTGCCCATTGTTAACAGGTGCACTATGTTGGTGCATACTAGCTATATTTTACCATCCAGTTTGACTGAATAATGGTCCCGAATGCCATAAACTCAAAAACTATTATTGTTTACAAGAGAAACGTAACAGCCTCAGGTGACAATTGACAACTCGGTAGAACAGCTCCGAAGAATAATGTTACATCATGAGTGACGTATTATTTTTACCATCACAGGATACCAAGTGAAACGTGTTTGTTTATTTGATCAGATGGAAGACAGCGATATCCAGAGTGCAGCCACCCTGATCCGACGGGACTCGGAACAGTCGACTGACAGCACAGAACCACTCGAGGTCTCTGTCCAGCCTTCCTCCAAGTCCTTGAAGGAAGTGGCCTATAAGAAACAGCCGCCTGGTTTACCCAACATCCAGGTAAGGACAGTATGCTCACCTGGTGGATGCAATCCCTGCAGTGTTTTGGATATGTCAAGTCAACGAGTGCTTACAGTGTAATTGAGTGAAATGTACAAGTTTCATAGGGTTTCATTGGTTAATTTATATTAATTTTATTTGAAGGTTTGATGATCCTCCATTTTGTTGATAAATAACCAAATGTTGTGCATTGTCTGACACAAACAATGCAATTTTATTTTTAAGGATATACAAGTTTTTTGGAATGAACTGGACTATTTTTTTTTCCACTTCATGATACAAAACCAGGGGACTATTTCACTACAATAAAGGGCTCTGTAGTGCAAAATCGGGTTTGAGATCTTAACGGCTTTAGGAAAACGGTCCCCGAATGTCACATAATCGATAACTTTCCCAATAGTCGTTACATTTCATTTGCAGCAACCTGTGAAGAAATCGAAGAAAGCGAAAGCATTGAAGGCGAAGACGCCAGCAGTGAAGGCCGAAGTCTCGCCGGACGAGATCACGGATACCCGCCCCGCCAACACGGCCACCGTCCTGCCTACCCACCCGGTCAAGGCCGTCCAGTCACACCGACCAGAGCCACACGTCACTGACCCTGGGTATGCAACAGAGGTCAGTGCTGACCCGCAGCTGACCCCACCAGCTGACATGACGGTCAGCACCGTGGCGCCACTGCAGCCGCCGACTGACCCGTTACTTCTGCACATGATGCGGATGCTGGAGCAGGCCAACCCCATGCTCTCCCGTGACCCTCGACTCCTCCAGATGACGGCCATGAACCACATGATGGCACTCCAGCAGATGCAGCGGCAGCAGCAGCCGGCCATCGAACCACAGCTGGATCCACAGCAGCAGCCGGTTGTTGAACCACAGCCGGATCCACAGCAGCTGCTGAAGCAGCAGCAGCTACAGTTGCTGCAGCAGCGACAGCAGCAGATGCAGCTACAATGGGCGAACACACAGCAACAGCAGCGACTGGTCGAGATGAACATGTCATCACAGGGTGGTGTGGACGGCATGTCCGCTACACTACCCACCACACCTGAGACTGTGGCCCCCCAGGAGCCATCAGAGCCACAGCCAGCGCCTGCTGACCCGTCACACTCAAGACCTCCTCTTCACTGGCCGACACAGATCAGGCCCGCTGAGGTTGGGCAGGAAGCAGCACGGCCTCGTCCCATACAGCAGCCAGCCACACCAACGCAGGTGAAGCCGTCAAAGCAGAGGCAGGCAGCTGCAACAGAAGCATCTCAACGCCCTGCCAAGAGACCCCCTAGTCCCGCACCAAGGCCTGCACCGAGCACTGACAAACAGCAGGTGGTCTCTGCCGCACAGGACGACACCGTGAAGCCTGCAGCCAAGGTTCCTGGGTTTCTCGGACGTCAACGTAAGACAACGACGAACACGGCGACAACGAATGTGTTCGCCACCAGTAGACACTATGGTAGTAACGACAGCAGTGACAACGCAGCAAGCAGTGACATGGGCGGAGAGAATTGGGACTCGGAGGTGGATCCGTATGCGACCACATGGACCTGGGGACAGGGCACCACCCAGGTCCCGGAACCAGTGAAAGAACCTCCGAAACCACCGATACCCGGCCTACTGCAGAAGACAGCCAAGAAGAAGAATGCCACGACCCAGGACGTGAACCCCGTTAAGGTGACGCAGGCGCCATCGATACCACCAACGCAAGCGCCGTCGACGCAAGCGCCAACCCGCCCGGGAAACTTCTTCAAGAAGCCACCCACTCCCACACTCATTCCCATCACCCAGTCGAGCTGGACTGAAGCCGAACCACAGCTGAATCTCACCGACAGTTCAGCCTTCCCAGGGTTGCCGTCGCATCGGCAGCAGAAGAAGGCCGCTGTCAGCAGCTCCGTGTCGGAACTGTCTAGCATCTCTCTGAAGCCAGCGGCGACCAACTCAGTGTCGGCACTCTGCGATATACCCATCTCGTCGACGTCAGCGTCAGCAGTTGGATTCAGCGCCGCAGCAGACTCAGTCTTGGGTGGTAAATATATATATATATCAAAGTGTATTGTCAACATGGTGCTTTTTATTGTCAAAACATGATCCCTAAGTCAAAGGTTCTCAGCCTATTGACGCCAATAGAAAAATGCAGCAAGACGCTTTAAAAATCTGACATTTGATTTTTTCCCAAAATATTTTTTCAACTAAACAAATTAGTAAACTGGAATGCCAAGTTGATATACTAGGGTAATTAATCCAAGAGTTCTTGTTAGTAATTTGTTTGCTTTTCTCAGAACTGACAAAAGGTGGCTCTTGTGCAGTTGCAGTTATAGCATTTGCCTACTGACCTAGCAGGTTGATACTTCAAAATGCTTTACTTTGACATATCTAAAATTTATTTTACTTGCAGTCTGAATGCAACCCAAACAAAGGCCTGTCAGGTAGAAATTGTTTGTGATGTGTCAGAATAAAATATTGGGAATTGAAAAGAACTATCCCGAAGAATTTTCCACATTACAAAATAGTAGCTTGATGCCTGTGTGTGATTGGTTTCCAGGCAAGCAGGCAGGAGACATGCTCGACGACTTTGATCTTACCACTCGCGCCAACTGGCAGCCGGTGAGACCTCACTGCCCTCTTGACATTGTCTCTTCCACTCCCAGTCAATTTTTATAACCCTCTTTTATAATCACTACTTGGACACATAAATGTAATTATATTCTCAGCTGTCAAAAAGGTACGGAACAATTTTAATGCTGCCCACAGGCACACTTATTACGTATGCATTTAGACGGGTAAAATAACAGGTGTATGAAAATGTACAGTAAAGGATTATTTGTCATGATAAAGTCAGGCTAGCCACTCTGTCTCACTCATGTAGTGTCACTCTCATCGACTTATTCAGTCAGGGGCATTGTCACTATCCAAATCCGAATACATACATTATACGTCATTATGGTAATAGTCATTTATCAGTTGTGCTGATATACTGTGGAAGCTCCAAAACGTATACTAACAAACACTTGCAGTACTAATATTGTTACATGGTAGCACATATTAAAACACAATGTTTGATCTTGCTAAAATCAATATTATGGCGAGCATAGATAAATAACATGAGTGTGTAAAGTTACATTTAATTTGCATTCAGTGCCAATTCATCGATTGTATTGGCCGTTGACTTATATGGCCCGTTGACTGGCAAAACATGTCGTGCGATCACTGACATTTGGCAGGCTAATGTAGTGGCAGGAGAGAACTTTCTCCCGTGTACAAATGCCTTGTTATGCGTGGTTTGATATGCAAAAGAGATAGGTTTATGGTTAGGTTGAAGGTTATGCATAGAGTTGGGATGGAGCTATGTTCGGCATGAAGTGTTCACATGCAGTTGTACACGGGGGTAACAAGCAGCCGTCACTGTTCTCACAGGTGGTCGGTAAGAAGAAGAAGAGTGAGCAGTCTGACAAACAGACAAACAGTTTTGACAAACTCGTGGCAAAGTTGAAAGATATGCACCCAGAAGCATCCCAGTAAGTGCAGTCCTTTATTCATTAGTGAAACCTCTCTATTAAGATCACCGTCAGAATAGGGCCGAAGTGACCCAATAGCCAGATAAATGTATTGGCAAGACTACCTTCTTATACTCTACTGTTAAAATGTAATTTGGGATAGTTCCAGATGCCAGATTATTTTGTAATTGTAAAGATCCAGGGTGCCCTTCATTGTGATATGGCCCTATTACCAGGGTGATTGTAAAGAGAGGTTATAGCTGTATTTTATATATATATATCACCATAGCTTTTTGCAGAGACCCGTCCACCCGTCATTTGGACGGGTAAAAACCCTTGTGGGTGGGTAGAAATATGGGTGGACAGGTAAAAAAATGACGGCGCAAAAAAGGTCTTCCCAATCCATAGATCTGGTCAGTTGTGCCTTGGAATGTGGTAAATCGTGTCTTGGGTGTGTTTGTTGTCCATTTCAGGTCATCAGACACATTTTAAAATTTGAATACTGGCTTAACCGTTAACATCCATGTGTCCACCAAAACATGTGTTACTGGCAATAATTAGGTCCTGCATAAAGCCCTGCATGTCACACTCATTTTCAACTGACAATATCTATGATGTTAGAAGACTCTTGCTCCTTATTTTGTTACTTGTCCACCGCCCATCCAAGGACATTTCTACCCATCCAACCGACAGCAGACGGGTGTCTAGTTTTCACATAAAGCCATGTCTCACGAGGCTGGTGTTCGTGTTTTCAGGGCGGTGCTACATGACGCCATCAAGCAGGTGAGACAGAAACACGCCGGCCTCAAGGGTGTCCACATGTCACAGGTGATCAGCGACGCCTCCAAGATCATTGGTTCAGCCAGAGCAGTAAGTCATCATTTATTTCTCGTCCTTGTAGCTCATTAGGCAGGTTGTTCAGCCTTAGGGACATTCTGTTCTAAAGTGTGTTGTTTGGGTCTCGGCAGGCCCAATGTATGTGTCCTCTCCTGCCTGTCCCTGGAAGTTCTATTTGTGAACCTCTACCGGACACGTCTGACCACTTTGGGAGCTCTTAGAGTCTCTGTGGTTAGGGAGATTTCCCTCATGTCTGTCTTGGGAGGCTCTCCTTGTCTCTCTGCCTTGGGAGGCTCTCCTTGTCTCTCTGTCTTGGGAGGCTCTCCTTGTCTCTCTGTCTTGGAGGCTCTCCTTGTCTCTCTGTCTTGGGAGGCTCTCCTTGTCTCTCTGTCTTGGGAGGCTCTCCTTGTCTCTCTGTCTTGGGAGGCTCTCCTTGTCTCTCTGTCTTAGGAGGCTCTCCTTGTCTCTCTGTCTTAGGAGGCTCTCCTTGTCTCTCTGTCTTGGGAGGTCTCCTTGTCTCTCTGTCTTGGGAGGCTCTCCTTGTCTCTCTGTCTTGGGAGGCTCTCCTTGTCTCTCTGTCTTGGGAGGCTCTCCTTGTCTCTCTGTCTTGGGAGGCTCTCCTTGTCTCTCTGTCTTGGGAGGCTCTCCTTGTCTCTCTGTCTTGGGAGGCTCTCCTTGTCTCTCTGTCTTGGGAGGCTCTCCTTGTCTCTCTGTCTTGGGAGGCTCTCCTTGTCTCTCTGTCTTGGGAGGCTCTCCTTGTCTCTCTGTCTTGGGAGGCTCTCCTTGTCTCTCTGTCTTGGGAGGCTCTCCTTGTCTCTCTGTCTTGGGAGGCTCTCCTTGTCTCTCTGTCTTGGGAGGCTCTCCTTGTCTCTCTGTCTTGGGAGGCTCTCCTTGTCTCTCTGTCTTGGGAGGCTCTCCTTGTCTCTCTGTCTTGGGAGGCTCTCCTTGTCTCTCTGTCTTGGGAGGCTCTCCTTGTCTCTCTGTCTTGGGAGGCTCTCCTTGTCTCTCTGTCTTGGGAGGCTCTCCTTGTCTCTCTGTCTTGGGAGGCTCTCCTTGTCTCTCTGTCTTGGGAGGCTCTCCTTGTCTCTCTGTCTTGGGAGGCTCTCCTTGTCTCTCTGTCTTGGGAGGCTCTCCTTGTCTCTCTGTCTTAGGAGGCTCTCCTTGTCTCTCTGTCTTGGGAGGCTCTCCTTGTCTCTCTGTCTTGGGAGGCTCTCCTTGTCTCTCTGTCTTAGGAGGCTCTCATTGTCTCTCTGTCTTGGGAGGCTCTCCTTGTCTCTCTGTCTTGGGAGGCTCTCCTTGTCTCTCTGTCTTAGGAGGCTCTCCTTGTCTCTCTGTCTTGGGAGGCTCTCCTTGTCTCTCTGTCTTGGGAGGCTCTCCTTGTCTCTCTGTCTTAGGAGGCTCTCCTTGTCTCTCTGTCTTAGGAGGCTCTCCTTGTCTCTCTGTCTTAGGAGGCTCTCCTTGTCTCTCTGTCTTGGGAGTCTCTCCTTGTCTCTCTGTCTTGGGAGGTCTCCTTGTCTCTATGTCTTGGGAGGCTCTCTCTGTCTTGGGAGGCTCTCCTTGTCTCTCTGTCTTGGGAGGCTCTCCTTGTCTCTCTGTCTTGGGAGGCTCTCCTTGTCTCTCTGTCTTGGGAGGCTCTCCTTGTCTCTCTGTCTTAGGAGGCTCTCCTTGTCTCTCTGTCTTGGGAGGCTCTCCTTGTCTCTCTGTCTTGGGAGGTCTCCTTGTCTCTCTTTCTTAGGAGGCTCTCCTTGTCTCTCTGTCTTGGGAGGCTCTCCTTGTCTCTCTGTCTTGGGAGGCTCTCCTTGTCTCTCTGTCTTAGGAGGCTCTCCTTGTCTCTCTGTCTTGGGAGGCTCTCCTTGTCTCTCTGTCTTGGGAGGCTCTCCTTGTCTCTCTGTCTTGGGAGGCTCTCCTTGTCTCTCTGTCTTGGGAGGCTCTCCTTGTCTCTCTGTCTTAGGAGGCTCTCCTTGTCTCTCTGTCTTGGGAGGCTCTCCTTGTCTCTCTGTCTTGGGAGGTCTCCTTGTCTCTCTGTCTTAGGAGGCTCTCCTTGTCTCTCTGTCTTGGGAGGCTCTCCTTGTCTCTCTGTCTTGGGAGGCTCTCCTTGTCTCTCTGTCTTAGGAGGCTCTCCTTGTCTCTCTGTCTTGGGAGGCTCTCCTTGTCTCTCTGTCTTGGGAGGCTCTCCTTGTCTCTCTGTCTTGGGAGGCTCTCCTTGTCTCTCTGTCTTGGGAGGCTCTCCTTGTCTCTCTGTCTTGGGAGGCTCTCCTTGTCTCTCTGCCCTGGGAGGCTCTCCTTGTCTCTCTGTCTTGGGAGGTCTCCTTGTCTCTCTTTCTTAGGAGGCTCTCCTTGTCTCTCTGTCTTGGGAGGCTCTCCTTGTCTCTCTGCCTTGGGAGGCTCTCCTTGTCTCTCTGTCTTGGGAGGCTCTCCTTGTCTCTCTGTCTTGGGAGGCTCTCCTTGTCTCTCTGTCTTGGGAGGCTCTCCTTGTCTCTCTGTCTTGGGAGGTCTCCTTGTCTCTCTGTCTTGGGAGGCTCTCCTTGTCTCTCTGTCTTGGGAGGCTCTCCTTGTCTCTCTGTCTTGGGAGGCTCTCCTTGTCTCTCTGTCTTGGGAGGCTCTCCTTGTCTCTCTGTCTTGGGAGGCTCTCTCTGTCTTGGGAGGCTCTCCTTGTCTCTCTGTCTTGGGAGGTCTCCTTGTCTCTCTGTCTTGGGAGGTCTCCTTGTCTCTCTGTCTTGGGAGGCTCTCCTTGTCTCTCTGTCTTGGGAGGCTCTCCTTGTCTCTCTGTCTTGGGAGGCTCTCCTTGTCTCTCTGTCTTGGGAGGCTCTCCTTGTCTCTCTGTCTTGGGAGGCTCTCCTTGTCTCTCTGTCTTGGGAGGCTCTCCTTGTCTCTCTGTCTTGGGAGGCTCTCCTTGTCTCTCTGTCTTGGGAGGCTCTCCTTGTCTCTCTGTCTTGGGAGGCTCTCCTTGTCTCTCTGTCTTGGGAGGCTCTCCTTGTCTCTCTGTCTTGGGAGGCTCTCCTTGTCTCTCTGTCTTGGGAGGTCTCCTTGTCTCTCTGTCTTGGGAGGCTCTCCTTGTCTCTCTGTCTTGGGAGGCTCTCCTTGTCTCTCTGTCTTAGGAGGCTCTCCTTGTCTCTCTGTCTTGGGAGGCACGGCCCCATTTCCGTCAACATCCCATGCTGCAGGTGGAGAGAACTTGTTACATGACCACAAACATCGTCAACTATTCATCAAGTCTGCCACCATACACATAAAACGAACTGTTGTAACTTGTTGTCAGTTACAAGTGTGTACAGGGTGTACATCATGTTTGGATGGTGAATATTTTTATTTTTATTGGAGTTAGTTAACAAATTCTAACATTTTTTGAATGTTTGTCTTGAATATGTGAATATAACACCAAGAACCGTTATGTGTATGGATCTCAACAAAGTTAAAGACTCGCTTGACACCTTAGAAAATGCACTGAAGCAATAAAGCAAGGGTATGTGATGTTCCATATACCGTTCGGATCTGTAAATGGCTATAATGCAGTTTTGTTAACTTTGCATTCTTCTCTCTCTCTCTCGCTCTTATATAATACTGAATTTACTTTTTATCAATTACATGGAGGTATCAGTATTATTATTACTACTACTACCAGTATTTACCTGAACAAAAGTATGTGCTTGACTTGGTGGGTGGATATGTTCATTAGGGCCTTGGCATTATCTGATAATGGGCTACTTTTGTACTCTTTTTATTCAAGTACTTTTAAATAAAAATACCTTTCACATAAGTAATTTCTGGGAGGATACTTTTACTTACCTATTGTTTGGGGAGCCATTTGTACATCGTTACTTAATTCAAATATTGGCTCCTGCACTGATTCTAACAAACAAAGTTTCTTGACCAGGGTCAGTGGGTCACTTGATTGGGGACATATCTCAGATGTCTGATCTAATGACCAAACTGTGTTTGACAGGAGAGCGTCGGTCGAGAGGGCGGTGACGCATCGGACCCGATGAACAAACTCAACTACAAGACACGCATCTGCCAGTTCTGGCAGCAAGGGACGTGTGTGCAGGGTGACCAGTGCGGCTACGCACACGGCAAGAAGGAGCTGCGACAGATACCCAGGAAGACGCAGATGTGTCAGAACCTCCTCAAGGGCTATTGTCAATATGGTGACCAGGTCGGTCGTGTTTCCAACAGTTTATGATGTCAAATGGGGTTCATAAGGGGTGTGGAGATCATTGAAAGCTCGGCATTCGGTCTGTTAAAAGTCGTGGTGTTGAAAACGTGGAATTTTTAATGGCGCGAAAGGATTTCTAGGTTTTCAGAAGTTTAACGGTGAGAAGCCATAATATTCATTTCTGCTATTATGCAGGAACTCTGTTTAAAGTAACTTTTCTGATATTATGACCCCTCTAAATATAGTTTGTCTTATTAACAATAAAAAAATTATTAAATTCTCATCTATTCATGAGTGGCAATTGCAGTGCTTTATAAAAAAAATTACAAAGCATAGAAACTGTAGGTACAATGAATCATAAATAAAAATGTCGCTTAACGGAGCAATGGTGGTAGCATTCTGTACTGATTACCAAATCTGATACGGAATCCCTCCTTTATTTATGTACAGCAGTTTTTTGATATTCGCTATATGACATCTCAGAAAGTCAGATTACTTGAAAAAGGCACAGAATATAGAGATAATCAGTTTGCTGCTCCGTACTTACAGTTGAATCTAACACAGCTGTAATGTTCTCTCGTCGCTTGTGTAGTGCACGTTTGCCCACTCGGAGGACGAACTGAAGAAGTCGAAGCCAGCACCTCAGCAGGCGAAACCAGCTCAACTGCCCAAGGTGCTGCGACCAATGAAGGCTGCGGAGCCAAACGCCACCCCTGTCAAAACACCCTCTTGGGGTGGCTGGAGTGACACTTCAGGCAATCGACCCACTCATGTGACAGAAATTGACGAGGTATGGAGTGTTCTTTGGGGTACCCTAGGGTATGAGCCATGTACTTGGTCCTTTCCACCCTCCATGAGAAGTCTTCACCTGTCCCTGTGTTCTGTAATTCTCCACCACTGTCAGTGGTTCGTCTGTACAGTTTGGAGATCTCATTTCATGCTGTATTTTCATCTCGGGTGTGATTATCTCAGTTTGTAAAATCTCCCAAAATATAAAGCATTACATATGCGTGAATAGTGGGTTGTTGCCACCGCATATTGCAAGGGAAATAAGTCACTATGGAACACCACCAACTGAGTAGAACAGATACGAATGCACATTGACATTACTGGGGAAGTCAGAACTGAACTGTGTGTTAGGGTAATCTCAGCAACTGTATAATATTGTTTATTCTGTAAAAAAAATATTTAATCAACAAAAATGGAAGAAACTTGCTTGATTTTGGTTTGATTTTAGTAGAGTTTATCAAGATTTGTTGAATTTTGTAATGTATGTCCACAACTTATTTGGAATGTGTTCAAGAATACTAATTGATATGGGAAATAAATACTATTAACATTCAGAGGAGTATTGAGTTTTAAATTTGAAAACAATATCATTTTAATTTATATATGATAAGTGGCATAAGATGATGAATTATCAATGGAAATTTGTCACACGTTAACTGTACAAAGAAGTTGATCTTACAATAACATTGCAGTGGTTGTTACAGACAGCGGAGGTGGAGTGTGTGATGTGTTGTGGTTGTTACAGACAGCGGAGGTGGAGTGTGTGATCTGTTGTGGTTGTTACAGACGGGGGAGGTGGAGTGTGTGATCTGTTGTGGTTGTTACAGGCGGAGGATGTGGAGTGTGTGATCTGTTGTGGTTGTTACAGACGGAGGAGGTGGAGTGTGTGATCTGTTGTGATGGCATCAAGCCCAAGGACAGCAAGATGCTGGAGTGTGGCCATGCGTTCCACGATGCGGTACGTTTACAGGGCTGTATCTCCTCAAGTCTAGTGCTGTGTCCAAGTTGTATTTATATATATATATATATATACATATTTCTAAAATTCTCAGTGCTCACCTTCCTGTGACATCGGCTGCTGTGTAAAAGCAGGTATTCTACAGACTACAGCAAACCAAGTTGGATTCAGTAGTGTTGGGGGGCTGCCTACTTGACGAAAACTATTACCGCAGTGAACCGTCATCTGGGGGGAGGGAGCAGGGAGCGCTACCCTAAATAGCCAAAAGTAAACCCTAGATGTAGAGACACATTTGTGATATTATCTCCTGTTTCTAGCAAATCTGAGGTGACTTGAGTTGGCAGCATGGGTTCTGGTGGCCAAATTCCCCATGACTAATTTTGTGGTGGAATACTTTGTTGATAGAAAACTTCATTGATAGAATAATTTCATTGATTTGAAGAAGTGGTTCAGCTTAGTGCTGTAGCGTGCATGTCTGCAGTGATTGAGTCTGCTGAACAACAAGATCAGACCAAACGCCTTGTGTTTGCAGTGCATCAGGCAGTGGGTGTTGGGCGTGGGCACCAGGACCTGCCCCACATGTCGCAGCCACGCCCTGCTGTTGGACGACTTCCCCAAACTCGGTTGACCAGACAGAGAAGACAACTGCTGACCAATGAGACAGCCAGCTAGCTGACTGTCTAGATGACCGGCTGACCATCACGTCATGACGATCGATTAACTGTCACAGCAACTGGAGGGAGAACGCCAGGCCACAATATGACTGGCTACCTCTTGTGACAACTAGCTGACCGACTGACATAATTGTCAAAACAGTTAGCTGACTGGCAACACATCTGTCCACCCTAAGTCGATCAGCTGTAAGTCTACCAACTGCCAAGTCAACCGAATGTCAAGTTGTCTGAGTGACTGCGGAGACAGCTGGTTGACCATTGAGACAACTCACTGACCGTCAAGACAACCGATTGACCACTGCGATTACTGGCTGTCTGGCAAGACAACAGTCAAGTCAAAACGATTAGCTGACCATCAGGGCTGACCAGATGTCATGCTGACCTTACGTCTTGCTGTGACCAAATTGTACATTTGTTTGAGTTTCACCCAGTGACCTTGTACAGAACCAGATAGGGAATTGCTTACTTACTTTAAATGCCATCTGTTCATATTGTTTCCTGTAGGGTAATTAGTACTTTTATCAAGCTTGTTTTGTTTATAGTTGAATGCCATTTAAGTTGTCTGTGAGACTGAGAGATGTATGCTGTTGAAATTAGAACGCATTGTCTGTAATAACGTTATGTCGAATTCTCATACATACACCACAAGTCACTGATAAGCAAAGTTGTGATATTTTATTTTCTGTTAGCGGTGCCTATGCATTAATAAAGGCATTTTCAGCTTTGTGATCGCACAAGATGTGTGTTGACGGGTGGGAGAGTTTGAGGTATGGACTTCCTGTATACACGTGGAGATTAAAGTCCTGGAGCTTAAGAACACAAACGGAGCTTGAAGACATTGTGCCATCGCATATTCTGTTTACAGCGAGAACAATCCCAGTAATTGTTGTTGTGTGCATTCGCCTGTGATTTTGGTATGATTATTACATGTATTACATTGTATGTACTCTGTCACTACTGTTTAGTATTACAGTTGGCCAGTGAGGAGTAATTTCACGAAGAAACATTGTTTTGTGCATTAATAAAGTTTTTAATTAAATATTTCCATGGTTATATGTTTTGCTGCTAACATTTCAAGCGAATTTCACTAGTTTATGACGGCAACCAACAACTCATTAGTTTCATTGTCAGAATTAATGCAAATTAACAATTTGCAACAATAATCAACATTACCATACATTATTTACTTACGATTTGTCAGTTTCCAGTAAAATTTCATATAGCAGTGGGACATGTCCCCAATCTTTGACTGTCTAATGTTTACCAATAACCATGCATTTCTTTTAATATTACCTTGCATTAAAATTCTACTTTTGCTTGAAACAATAAATTACAATAAACATATCCCTGAAAGATATATAATATATCAGGTGAGGCCCGTCTGTATGTTATTTGTGTAATCTAAATTGTAATTAATTTATATTGTTAGATGCATTGACACAAAGCAACAACTTAAAAATGGAGAATATTTTTAGAAATACTGTGCTTCAAATTGCAAAAGCGTGCTAACAATGCAGAAAAGAATTCAGGATAGTGGTATAATCACAAATCATGTATAAACACAATTTATTTCCAGCGGGCAGACATACACCTTTAACATATATGCAATTCCATCTTACTTTGGCACAGCTGCACCACAAAACCACCAGTTTGTTACAGCTCACCAGTCTTACAACAAATGTTACTTCAAAAGTTTTTTCCTGTCGAAAAGTTAAATCTTCATCTGTACGTGTGACATCCTTTTCGCATTTGGTTTCCGGGTCGTATGATTTTTATATCTGAAAATAGCACTACTTTTTGTTTGATGATACAAAGTCAAAGTTGACGGGAATCGACTGCTAGTGAGCTTGTGTAGCGAGGCTCTGTAGACCAGTGACGACCTGACTGAGGTTGGACTGCCACGCCTCCAGCTGGTCCCGAATCAACTGCCACTGCTGGCGACTGAACGTACGTTGTGTCGTACTGCTGATGACAACTTTCTTGGCTATGTGGTCGATCTTCGCTCGCACCGCTTTCGTCCGTAGCACTGCAACAGACGGGCGCATTTAAGATCACTTTCACGTAAACCTGGCTTAAACCAAACATTATGTCTGTTATCAGCAGTCACATTTAGTTTGTAGAGGCGGTGGCCTTTTTTGATCATTTTAAAACTGGCGTATATTCTAATTTCGAGTCAATCTCCATTGAAACTCTTGCTTCGTCTGTTATGCACTAGTTTATCTACCTGCATTTTCCATCAATTTTTCATTTCTTGGTAGAATTTTTATATTTTCACAACGTGACTATTTTGCATTCCAATTTTATATATTTGGAGATCTTAATTTGGATGCACGACTAATATAACTACTTCTTTCCATGAGACTGTAACTGATTTAAAACAACACATGATTTTCCTATGCACATGCATGAATATTGGTATGATCTTTTTATAATGTAGTCAAAATGTAATATTTAGATTACCATACTGGAATAGTAACTGTCAATGTGTATAGCCAATGTTGTACTGTCCTTAAAACCTGAATAAGACTGACTAACCTTTTAGACAAAACTGATAAAATGCTTATAGAAGAGTATAAAGTATACCGTGCATATATATTATCCCCGACAAAGGATAAGAAAATAAATAAGTTAAAAGAAAGCAACTGTTTTGAAGCAGGCAGTAAAAATATTAGTGTCACTAGATGTTGCAGTACCCACCCTCAATTATGTATGCTTCAATGTCGTCTGCTGTCAGGTTCATTTCGTCCTGTATCGTGTCAAAGTAGATCTCCTGTTTTTCCTCAGCCATCTGCATGAACGTCAACAGACGCATCTTCTGTAGGTTGTGCTCGTGTGAAAGCCCTGTGTCACCAAACAATCCATGTTGAAATACAACAACTTATGATCAAGAATGGCAGATTAGCCGGTGCAAGTGTAAAATTTTATCTGGTAAGTTAGTTAAATAAAAAAGACTTTAAAATATTTGATTTTACACGCATACACTTAAGTCACATGAAAGCTTTCATCATCAAACCAGTGTATCAAAATTAACACTGCTCTACATGCACAATTACTTATAAGAAATGGGTCATGATTATTTTTTAATGAGCTAATATTTGATCAAATACATGTTGGCATTAAATAAGATCCACACACAACTGAAGACAGAAGATGGGACAACCACAATACCAACCTAACGACGTCACAAAGTCCTTATGTGATTCGTAAAATTTAATGTAGTCTGACAGACGCCCTGAGATGAATATCGTCAGCAGCTGGGGACAAAGATGAGATTGTATGATTAACAGATAACACAACAAGGCAGTAGGCCACCGACTGCTAATTGTAAAGGTTTAAAAGTGAATTATATTTATCACAGCACCTTGCCCCAAGAACAACTAATTGCCTTAGACTTCACACCCAGTTCAGTCCACCACTAACATCACTTAAATTACTGGGAAGCATTCAGCTATGCTGCAATAACTGCAATGCCAATCAATCCACATGTATCTAGTGACTGTCCACCACTATTTACACCAATATACTAAATTGTACAGACTAAAGTAAAAACACAGGTAACATGAAACCATTGAAATTGCCTAAGTTTGAAAATGTCAGCAACACATGGTTAAACAAGACAAATTATTTAAAGCATGTCACTCAATGTCAATTTGTTCTACGTTTATTTAGAAAAAATCTTCCAACACAAGAGAGCTTCTAAAATAAAAATAAATATATGCGTTTTTTTAATCAATCGATTCAATTATATAACTGCAGACACAGCTTGTGGAAGCCGTGTACTTACGTCGTGGATGAGCTCACCCTCCAGGAACTTGACAGGTTTCAGGGCCAGAAGGTGGTCCATGATGAAGGTGTTGGGGTCTCCCAGACATGTCACGATGCACCTTACGAGTGAGGACAGTAAACGACGCGTCAGAGCAGGTTGTGTGAGCAGAACACAGCCACAATGTGACGAGCAGTCACTTCTGTCATTATTATCACTTCATGCACACAAACTATAAAGGGGAATATGTAAAGCGCAACTAATTGCCGCCGTATATATCTGACTTATACAAAAATATTTTTTACATTCACTAGTCTATCAAAACTATGTTTTTTTTATTCATCAACTAGTTCATTAATTTAACCACATGACTAAGTAATCACCCAACATTTCCAGACATTCTATGACTTTTTACACATCAATCTGTTGCCATGAACTTAGCTGGAAGCGCATTTGTTCACATTCATATCGCCTTGACTTCTATTATGTATTTCAAATAGATATAATCTACGAGACAAGTGAGTGTATGCCTCACTTGTATGCGTCGTCTCTGGCCTGTGATGCGTTGTCGTCTGTGTAAGTTCCCAGCAGCTCTATCATCATCTTAGTCGCCTTCTCACTGCGACAACAAATACAACATTGACACATGATGACACTCAGGTGCTAAATCCAGTACAAGTAACACAAAACTGGATATTTAAAACACAATCCTGCCGAACATGACCAACGAATATAATTAATTCAAAGTAACATAAGTAATACATTTCTTCGACAGAACCAACTTTTACAACAATATGAAATGTACAAGTGATTAAAATATATAAAATGCACAAATCAACTCAAAAATTGCCTAACTGGAACAATCCTGCTAGTGCCTACCTTTGTTTGCACTCTAGGAAGGCTTCGTGGAGTGCTCGGAGCAATGCCTGTACCTTCTGGTTACTGATGTCCCACATCACCACCCAAGACTTGATCTGAAACACACAACACCGACCACTGTACACATTTCTTTACACTTTATACAATGAGTCTACTCTACACTGCAAAACCGGCTTACATTTTTGTTTAATTTGACAGTTGTGTTGTACAGCCAAGCAGCTAAGTTATATTGCTCACTTTTGCACAACTCAACATTGGATTTTAATAATATGTTTGCATCCTGCATAATTACAGAGAGAAAAGTACTGCAGTTGTAAAATATATTCCATCTCATATAATGCTCAGTGTTGAAAGTATTTAATATATGTATACATATTTTAAAAGTATTCAGCGGAAACTTTAAAAGTAAGCTCACTGTTGACCAGTACAAAGCACAATGCAAAATTATAAATTTATCAGAAAATTTATCCAAGGGAAACCACACTTACCCCATTTTATAACAATGAACATCAACACTTTTCTGGTTTTAGGTTTACTTAATTACTTTCCAATCAATTAATTTCCAATGACTGAAGTCATCCGTTGATCAACTGAGCGTGTAGCTTACCTCTGAGAGACTGGGGTTGATGAGGTGCAGTAGGTCTGCCTGTCCTGCCAGCTTCACCATCGCCATGTAGACAAGGTATCTGTGTGCAGACTGCTCGTCCAAGCCGTGGAACAAGTTGCTCAAGCTGAAGACAACACAGCATCCAGGTGGTCGACGAAATAACGAACAGGTTAGGTTTGTTTCAATGCAAATCAGGTTATGAAACTGGAGACTTTGTGGTATGACCAACTATATAATGTAGGCTATATGTTGTAAGAAAAAACTCAGAAACAAAACAAATAACATTCTCCCAAGGTCAGTTTCATTAGTGTTACTAGGAGGAACATTGATAGTATTCATGGTATTACACCTAAGTCATTAAAGTGGTTTCAAGGTTCAACTACAAACACTGGTCGTGCAGAATGCCAACTTGCCAAGGGTATAAAATCTGCTGTTTTCTTAATTACGTTTTCCCCTCAATAAATATCTTAACTAAATATCAACCAGTTAGTGATTCTGTTTGGGTAGTTTTGCAGGAAACACACCGATTATGCAAATGGGTATAATAAATGCTGCCAGAGTTCATCCCAAATGGAACACACAAATATGTAACTAAAAGAGAAAGACATACGTGCAGAAATTACTTACATTCGCATACGGACTGAATTCTTCTTGTCGGCTGCCTGTGTTTTTACAAGTTTTTCACAGAAACTGACAACAAGTTTCTCGCTTTGATCAAGAGGAACAATGAGTATCAGAGACACGATACTGTTGAACACTGTCTCCAACTCTGAAATCACAAGCAAATTCATGGTTCTAAAACTACTGCGTATACGTGGTTTAAGCTACAGAAATACAGTACTACATACCATGCAGAATATTTAAAAGTGTGCATGTGACTGGCTGAAAAATGAAAATCAACAGCATAATTCTGCATTGTGTTGACTTGTTAAGAGTTACTGACTGGATAGCATTACAATGGCAACATGGTTTGGAAGGAGTTATTACAAAACACTCATATGGTAGGTTTGGAGGGTTACGATCGTCAATGCCTGCAACAGACACTATGGATCGTCAATGCCTGCAACAGACGCTATGGATCGTCAATGCCTGCAACAGACACTATGGATCGTCAATGCCTGCAACAGACGCTATGGATCGTCAATGCCTGCAACAGACACTATGGATCGTCAATGCCTGCAACAGACGCTATGGATCGTCAATGCCTGCAACAGACACTATGGATCGTCAATGCCTGCAACAGACACTATGGATCGTCAATGCCTGCAACAGACACTATGTATTCTTCTTCCCTCTCTAAGCCATGCATGTCTGACACAGCAATGATGGCATCCAGAAGAAGCCAGACATGTTATCATAGCAATCTATGTAAAGCTGCCCAGAAAGTAGCCAAAATACTGGAAAAAAAATGAAGTAACCAAATACGTGCTGATGTGCAGCACTGCCATGGCTACCACTCAAATTACCACCACATATGATGATATGAACCACACTTGTGTTACATATAATATGTACATCCAATTACTTTATTGACTTGTAATTTTGGAGACAAGCTTACCGCCTTCAGCGCCTGAGTCCTTCCAGCAGATGCTGGACGCCTCTATCACCTGGGTGATGTCCCGGAGCAGGCCATCTGGAGAGTTCTCCTCCAGGATCTCCGCCCCCTTCTCCTTCAGGTAACTGCGCAACTCAGCCACCTTCAAACAGACAAATGTTCACAAATTATGCTATGTAAGGTGAATGTATTTGTCTGAAATTAAAAAAAATTCTAACTTGACCAACGTCATATTTAATTCAGGACGCTATCTTATTTGTGGAATTATTTATGGTTTTGCAGAACTCCTTTTAACATAAAATCTTGTAGGCATTTAATATGTAAATTTATTTAATAATATTGTAGGAGTTGGGTATATCGCCATAAAATGTGTTGTCTCAGCGATAACAGGCTCACTATGTATAGGTTTATTTTTTTATTCCAGTATAGGCTTGGGCAAGGATTTTTCACTCAAATTAACCACATTTCTGTGTGACTTACACATAGAAGTATTAATCTTTGTGGAATGCAATGTATATGCCTAAAACGTCATTATATTGTCTTTTTATACACCACATGTCGTTCTTGTTACTCAAATATAACACGTTCAGTAGCATTTAAAAAAAAAAAACTACTCAACAAAAAACTCCTTGTTGTTGCGTGTTGCGACACACTACCTGTGCTAAGATGCTATGTTGTTACACTAGCACAAGCACCTCTTCGTGCATACCATCAGGGTGAAAATTTTAGCTGAAAATAGGCTTTGTTCTCAAATGTTGTGACGTGTAAATTTTTGACCGAATGGTGATACACACTAAGCTGAACTAATAAGGAATCATCCACTAAAACCCAAGTAAACATGACCACTTATGTCACGGTCGTATTTCATGAGCAAAGTCGCCGTTCCGCACCAGATCCCGTAGTGTGTAGTACCATTCGGTCCGGCATGAAATCTGGTATTCAGTAGTAGAGTACATGTAATTTAATGAATATAAGTTTATTTGTGGGCTCACATGCCTTTGAAAGTCGCTAATGTTGTATTCCACGCGTATGTCAGCTATTTCTAAATATTATGACACATAACGACTGGCAATTGTCTCATGGGTAATGTATTGCATTTTTATTGATAATTAATTTATAGTGAAAAATTTGTGTACTTGGTTGTTGCTAAATCTAAGGGTTTGCTCTTGCAACGAAATAGGCTGACCTAGATATCAACATCGCTATGGATGCACGGACTAGTCGATCTTTGTTGTGACGGGTGTCAAGGGGTGTTGACCATGTACTAGAAATAAAAAAAGCTCTCACATAAACATTATATACAACAATACAAGCTGCACAAGCCGAGTGAATCGAAGAACGGAAACACTCTGTTCTTTTTGTATAATGCATGAACCCTGATTTCCGGGTAATTTCCCACAGGTTGTTACTGCATTATCAACTTTTCACATTATAATTGAAAACTATGTAAATGGCGGATAAATAAAAAGTCTGCTAGAACAAATCCCATGGGCAGACGGTACAATGCCAATTGTACCGTCTATTTGGCCTCAAAAGTGCACAAAACTAAAAAAGGCACAACATTAAAAAAGCATAAATATGGTGTTGAATGGACTCTCCGTTGAATGATTGCATTAACATAAGACAAGAAGGGGGTATCAAATGCAGGCAAAACTAGTTATAACGGCAACATTGTGGTGGCTCCGGATTCAACACAAGTGCCGAAATATGTTAACCATTTAATGAGCATTACACGTAGCATACATGTATTACATATGCAGACCCCTTGTCCACAGACGACAAAAGTGGAGTCGTGCCGGGAATGTCACTGTGATTGGTATTGTTTTATCGATAATGTGTGTACAAAGGCTTAATTGGGTTTCTCAATATGTAGTGTGCAATACCCACTGCGAGCAATCATTATAGCACTCAATTACCTGTTCGCTTTCTACGACATCAATAAAAGCTGGTACGCTCATCGTGTTTTCTTCGAGTTCCACGCGACGAAAGCGATGGCCGACATGCGTAAAAACGAGGCTAAATACTCTAGCATACAATTAATATTTTTAATATTCCACGGGATTTGTACAACCAATGTATCAATTATTCATGGAAAATTAATGTAAATAATATATGTTTCATGCATTTTGTTGGTGCAACGAATTTAATGGATTTATAAAACATTTCATGTTGGAGGTTATACAAACGTCATCAGCCAACATGTCAAGCGAAATTCAAGGTATCGTATTGATGCTGTGTGTGTCATATTTGTGTGTCATTTCAGAGTTATATGTTTAGTATGATTATATATTAATGTTTTCATTATTCTCGTATATTCAAACAGACCAGTAAATATCATGGATAGTCAAATAGATAGAATCGGTCGGTTGTGGTCTATTATCGCTCAGCGAGTGTGACAGTTGCATCAGAAAGCCATATGAAATCAGATTTCGATTAAACAATTGTGGTGTGGTATCGTGGTTAATTACATTCGTCATGAAGAACTCATAAAATGTGTTAGTGTCTCACTTCGAACCTATCAGATTATCAGTAAATAGTGTTCATGTACTGATAACGTGATGTAGGAATAGTACGTGTCAGTGACAAAATAAGTGTCAAAACTTATTTAAAAAATCCAGAGCTATGGAATAAAGGGAAACCTAATTAACTGGATCATAGATCTACTTTCACATAGAAAGCAACGAATACGAATTAACAACATATTTTCTAACTGGCAAGAAGTGATCAGTGGAATACCACAAGGATCTGTGATCGGCCCCCTTCTTTTTGTTATCTTCATAAATGATCTACCTGATGTTATAAAAAACTCTCATATTTTCCTATTTGCAGATGATATGAAACTTTTTAACCCTATTTATAATGAAGATAACTGCAACATCCTACAAAAGGATCTCACCTCAGCGGAGAAATGGTCAGAAACATCACTACTGAAATTTCATCCTGATAAATGTTGTAACATGCGAATTGGACGTTCCTCCATAAGAAATGATGGATACACAATGGGTAAAGATCAGAAAACAATTAATAAAGCAGAAACAGTAAAGGATATTGGAGTAACTTTTGACTCATCACTTAACTTCGAGGCACATATGTCAGAAAAAATTAATAAAGCCAATTCTATGATGGGGATAATTCGACGCACTTTTGAATATCTAGATGATAAGTGTTTTTCTACTGTTTTTAAGTCTCTTGTCCGACCACATATCGAGTATGCAAACCAGGTATGGAGTCCATATTTAATGAAACACATAACAGCACTTGAAAATGTTCAGCGTCGAGCAACTAAATTAATTCCTGGATATAAGGAACTGGATTATAAAGAACGTCTAATAAGATTAAAGCTACCAACTCTTTCATACCGTCGACTTAGGGGAGACATGATAGAAATTTACAAAATATTAACTGGGAAATATGATTCTACTGTTACATCAAATTTTGTTACATTAAGGGATAATGATTCAATAACGAGAGGGCACAACCTAAAAATATTTAAAGAAAGATGCCGATTGAACATCCGAAAAAATTCATTTGTATACCGATCTACTGATGTATGGAATAGTCTGCCACAGTCTGTGGTAGATGCTCCATCAGTCCAATCATTTGAAGGTAGACTTGATAAACTATGGAAAAATCATCCTATAAAAAATGATTTTACGGCACCACCTCAACTATGGACTGTGTCACCTTTAGACGCATGCGCACAGTCTCAAATCAATGATCAAGACAGAGCTGGCACAAGAGGCAGAAATGCCTAATTCAGCCAGAAAAGGACCTGTAAGAACCTGTAAGAAGTGACACTGTCAGTGTCACGGAGACTGAGTCTGAAACTGACAGGTTGTTTCTTGACAAGACTGGCTTGTGTCGTGATTAATACAGGTAACAGGGTGACTCTGCTTACTGTTGATTGTTGTATAGGTTACGTAAAATAAACATGCCATGAGTGACAGTAAAGTCAGCATGATTACGAAATAAGGATGTAGGGGCCCTATAATATTCTAAACAAATACACACAGTTAGTACACAGTAAACTGATAATGATGTTGTAATATTTTAGGTGTGGTTAGACTAGGAGTGATCAAACTTGCTGATCCAAATGTTGTGATACTTAGGTCTGTAAGTGTAATATGGTAAACAAAGTGACTATACGTCCGGATACGGTCGAATAGCCTGGAGGGCTATACGTCTGGATATGGACGGACAAATAACGTAGGTAGGTACTCAGGCTATTTGTCCAGATACATTGCTCATGGGAGAATATATGTATATGCACAAGCATATAGTTTTGGGTTGTAATAAAACAATTCCCAAATGTGTTGTCCGGTAGTTATATTATTCATCAGAAAATCCCTCAAATACATTACATAGAAAGTATTGTCTTCTCTGTCGGCCTGGCCAACCATTTCCGTTTTGATTCAAACATCTTCCAGTTGTTCAGGAAGATGGCTGATGGTTCGTTCCAGCATTACAAAATATCTTGGCTGTCCATTGCTGCATGTATTTCAGTGAAATTGTCTAGTTCCATATCCAGTCCAGTGAGTCAACACTAAGAAGCTGTACATGAATTTCTTGTTTTGATTTAGAACTTTGTTTTGCTGCTCCATGTTTTACCTACCAGAATAGTACTTCTCACTGGTGATGGTAATGTTTTTGTCTCAATCTTTGCTTTCTGAATTTCATTGATGCTTTGGAGAGGTCGCATTTCAGACATCTTTAGTGGGCCAAATGTTTCTATTAATGTGACTCTCTCTCTGTGCAAACTTCTATTCGGAGCTGTTTTGGCAACTCCTCTGATAAGTTCTCGGTGAGAATCATCAAATAGATCCTGCAAACAAATATTCTGATTGTCTTTAATTATTTTATTCATTCAAAATTCATTCAAAATGTTCCTTTGATGATTGTTCTCATTATTAACATTGCCTGCGCATGTGATGAGTTAATTTAGGTATATTGATCAGGTGAACTATAAATTTACAAGTGTGGCAGATTTTATAACATTCACATTGCAATCAAAATCAGGTATTTACAAACATGCAAAACATTTTCTTACATGATAAAAAGTTAGAAATTGAAGAAAAAAACTAGTTTAACATATCTGTAATGTAATCCACAATGTTAGCTCGGCTTACTTCCAACATTTGCTTTTTAGAATAGCTTTAAGTTATAGCTATGGTACCACAAAAAAACCATATCAAAACTGTGCATACTGAAAAAACTGTATGCAGTATTGAATATATTGTATTCCCAGTACTGAACCTTTAATGTATGATGCATGTGAATGCAACATGTTAGAATAACTTTAGTTGTTTCTTGTAACTTGTAACTTACCCAGACAAAAAAATATTGTTTTATTGCTTGAGCAATGTAACTGATTATTAAAATTGACAGATTGTGTGTGATTTCATAATTGTCTGAGGTGCACTGTTTCTATATTCTATACTTTGCAGACATTTGGTTCCCACGGCAATGAAGTGGACACACATTTTGAGAATAAAAACAGTTTATTTTGGCTTCTCAAACACATTCGCAGCAAGTTCAATTAGAACAGGTAAGGGGTTGTGTCAAAACTGCATGATTGAAAGTCTAAAATCATAGTCTGCATAATTTTTGTGCAACTCCACCAGAAAATCACAGAAATCTATAATAAGCAATATAATTAATTTTATTTACATAACTTTTTTATTACCTTTGATGTATCAGATTACAAGGAAAACACATTTTTTCAATAGCGATTTTTAACAGACATGTACATATACATGATTATTCAGATTTTATGACTTGTACATATTACAGTTTTTATCATAGACTCTTACAAAAGAAGTAATAATATATGTTCAATACTATCACAGTAAATAATGATTGTTAATATATTATTAGTAATATAAAGATATTTATTGAATAGTATTTTTCATGATTATGTAAAAAGTTAATTATGTTTTTATACTTACATATTTAGTGATAATACTGTTTGTAAAGTTCAGGTTTACCCACCTTAAGTAAACTGATTACACAAAAATTATGTGTGAGTTTTGACACAGCCCCAGTCCCCGAATGTGTGATTGTAGTCGTTCCAGCGATTTAGTGCTTGGGTGCCCTCTGAAAAGTGTTATTACTGGCTATTCCTGTTACAACAACTTCTACGTCGCTTAACCATATTTTTTCTTCAAAATGCAAGCCTGAACAGTAAAATATTTTACATCAAACTGATGAAAGTAAAACATTCTGAGAATATTTTAAAATGTTGATGTAAATTATTAAAAGCCACATGGTGATACTAATCAAAATTGGAACTAATAAAAATTGGTCTGTATGTAAATCTTTTGACTTTTGAACATACAAGATGAATTGTAAACAATCTTTTTTGACACATTAATTGAAAAAATATTGTAAAGGCGAATATTTATGAATTAGTATAACGTGGGTACAGTTTATGTGTTGAAAAATAGTTTACCAATTGTCAAGGCAGGAATGGTTGGTGATGACATTTTTAGAGGTCATCCTCGAAGGACATAGACAGTTGCACCACAGTAACCTATCACCATAGTAACCTATCACCATAGATGTAGTTGTACATACTGCCAGACTGAGAAGTGCACTAGATTAGGACATCACTTTAGAACTACAGTACTACAGTGGAACCTTGCTTTGCAGTTACCTCAGGAATACAGCCACCTCACAATAAAGGTTACCCGGGGATAGTTACAAAACATTTCTGTACCAGTAAAGAATAGGACTCGATAATGTGGTCATCTCTACATTGAGATCACTTGAGCCTAGGATTGGCCGTGTCAGTGAGGTTCCATTGTAGGTGTACTGCTAAACCAGTAGAAACATCACATTGCATGCTACAGAACTAGGCCCAGTTTCATAAAGCCGTGTAATTTTACTCGCAATTATGCGGCCTACTGGTCTCAGCTAGCACTTAAACAGCGAATAGTTAATGCAGCTTTCGGCTGGTTTCATGAGACCAATAATTATTTAGCATTCGCGCAACTAAATCGACGTAGAATTGACCTACTTAGGTCGCGGTGAGGAATCCATGTATTTCTGCTGTGTCTGAACAACCTTTTTCTTTCTAGCTGCCGCCTTTGTCGTTCGCATAGCAAATGGGAACCTATGATGAATGTAATGGATATCAAGTGTAAACATTAATAATAGTTATGTTGAGAGTGGGCGGTACCATACATATTTCAACTTCGGGAGCATACCGTAAATATTTCAACTAGTGTAAAGTTACGCCTACTAAATACATGGTGCAGCAGACTCGTGAAACGCTAACTATGCAGCAGACTCGTGAAACGCTAAGTACTAGCGTAACTTTACCATGTTTTAGGCTATCGACAGGTTATCGCCCGCTACGATGTCTTAAGTACGCTCCATGAAACTGGGCCCAGTAGTACAACATGCAAAGAGATGTTAGCCTTTTCTTTGCATGTGTTCATGGAATGGCTTGTTCACTTGTCACTCTAGCTGATAATTGTCATGCATGTAGTATTGTGTTTATATGTTGTTTGCCTGTTTAGATAGGAAGATTTTGTCTTTCTAGTAGAGAAAAGGTTTTAAATAGTCATGGCTGATGTAACATCAGTGACATTACATGTGATGTTATGGAAATAGAAGTAATTATTTCAAAGAATCGTCAGACTGGTATTTCCTTTGAATTTTATGGGATGCAGACGTGTCATGGTTACAAACCATAGACAGCTACAGTTTGTTACTGCAAAACTTACAAATGATTCCAGTAATGTTCGTACATTTAGTCAGCTATCTGCCAGGGCAGTGCAGCCAGGTCTCACCCTCATTTGCAAGGGTGAGGGATTTCAGCGATTTCAGCGATTTCAGCGTACATCATTTTTTTTCTGAATTTGAAGACCATAATATGTAACTTATAAAAATTTAATAAACCCAGTTTCTGAAATCACAACTATATAAATTTGATTACCATTGACATTTTGATTGCCTTCATTAATGTCAGTTGAATTGTTAGTTGTGATTTAAGAAATTTGCTTTATTTAATGATTCTTCCTTCCAACTTGTTGAACTTTTTCACTAGTAACTTGTAACATTTTGTTAAGTTAATTGATATTAAAAAGTTAAAACATTGAGGAATTTTAAATACCCCCGGGGGTACATGAAATTTCCACTAGCGATGTTTCAGTTCACCAAGGAAGATCCACTGTTTAAATCCTCCCTTATATATATATGTATATATATATATATATATATATATACGCATATATATATATATATATATATATATATGATGTGTATATCTGTGTGCATGTGTTTATGTTTGTATTGTAGCAATAACACTAGCAGTGATAACAAATCTAACGCCAAAGGATGGTCACATCTGTTCATGAAGTAAAAATAACTTGCATTTAACATTGGTTTGACCCCCCCCCCCCCATATCACTGTAGCAGCTGAGTTTCAAACCAATATGTCACTATATTATATGTGACAAAACCAAATCACACTTCCGGCCCTCCCACCAAACCATTATATAATAGACACCTTGGGTGTTTGTGAACATATGTGACCACCCGCATTACTATTGTAGTCATTTTATAATGTGATTGTACTAATACATGTTAGACAATATACATTAATCAGCTCATTCATTTAATATTTCTCATGTCTTCAAATGATGGTGTAATGGTGTAAATATTTCCTACTGATCTATCAAGAAATAGGAGAAAATTCACACTAGGAACATTCCTGATAAGCAGTCTATTTCAGCTTGAGATAATATAACATTTTCATTAGTTGCTTATGAGAATGCACGTGTGTATTGTTTCTTGATGTGTGTATTTCTTGAGTATGTATTTCAAAGTCATGGCATGGTTAGTATTGTCTATAATTTGTATTATACAACAATTATAACAGTACAGTACATATATATTATTCAGTATTATTTGTTACACACGATTAAATTAATGTTAATACAATGTATAATACCCCGGGTATATATATATATATATATATATATATATATATATATTATAAACTGCACATTATATTAACATTAATTTAATTGTGTATAATTATATAATAATTATATATATATATATATACTGTATGTATGTATATATATATATATATATATATATATATATATATAATTATATATATATATATATATATATATATATATAAATAGATAGATATTATTTTCTTATTACTTATATGACTTAATTTCAGATCTAAAAATGTGTTGTTTTTCATATTGTATTAAAACATAATCTTAAATGAACTAAGAAAAGGACATCTTGTCGTGCCCCACGCTATAGACGTACATCAGCCATGTCTGTGCCCTGATTCAGGTCAACCAATCATGAAGCGAGCCCAGCCCCAATGGCAGCCCCCAGCGGGCAAGTTTGACGTCGGCCTGAAGCTCTACAACAGTCTCACCCGACAGAAGGTACGTGTCTCTGACTCCTGCTTGTGTAGTCTCCCACCGACCGGTCTCACCCACAGCCTCTCTATTAAGGTCACCCTTGGGATTGGGACCTCTGTATTATGGTAACATCCGAGACTGGACCTGGAACCTGGGTATTAAGGTCACCAAGACTGGGCATGGAACCTCTCCAATAAGGTCACCCTAGGTTCGGGGGGCAGAACCTTGCAATTAAGGTCACCCTTGGGAGGGACATGACCCTATTAAATTTTTATATTTACTGTTGTGGAAATAATGTTGATGTTGTCCTATAGCTACCATAAGGTGAGGTGGCAGTATTTGTGAGGTTTGACTACTATGCATCATGTCTTCAGTAATGGTAGCAACATCTGACTGGTGTAGACTCACTGACTGTAGTCTTTGTGGGTATCTGTGTTAAAGGCATAATATTTTGATACTTGCTACCGTAAAATCATTATATTTTACACTCACTACAAATGTAACATGTATTATTCTAATATTGTAGCCATGTCCTAGATTTTGTTTAGTAATACTGTATCGATGTTAACATTGAGCAATCGAGAACATAATTTTAAGCAGACATCAGTGTCCATTGTTTCTGCTTGCTTCTTGACCAGAAGATGTCAGTCTTCGTGTGTGAACAATTTCTTGTGTTCGGTTGTATAAACAGGTTAGTGTTATGTGGTGTTACTCGTGCTAAAATGATATTACGATGAAGTAATGAAGGTGAGCAAACCTATGGATGCAATGATTCATTTCCATTGGTCCTGCAGGTGGCAGCACTGGTGATTAATTACCCCTCTAGGTGGCAGTACTGTTTTAAGCAATGCCTAGTAGACCTGTAATGTTACAGAGCTAACACAATTCATCTGTAGGATATGGTTTTTAGAGCTCATACTGTTGTTAGGATAATTATAGAACTGTGACAACACAAAGTTTCTTCTGTTTTTGATTATATATATATATATACATACGTTTTTTGCTCATTCCATCATTGGATCCTTTGTTTCTCTCTTGCCTTTTCCCTTTCTAGCCTACCTCTTCTGCATTTCCACAACATTGAGTTCATCGATGATGACTGACTGTAATAATGCTATTTCAGTTTACTTTTACATTAATACTGACTTTATCCATATTTTGGCCAATGAGTTTGTGTAGTTCTCCGGTGGAGTGTTACTGCATAATCTATTGTATGTTATCCATCTCATTCTGCGAAAACCTGTTTTTTTCATTTACATCTTGACCTTAAATCAATGTATTTTGTGAAAAACACCAAAAAGTAGTCCATCCAACTTGTACTTTTGTCTGCTTGGAAACGCTACTACGTTGAAAGCATTTTTTTACTGAATTTCGGCATAAGAGTGTAGAGAAAATAGTTATCTTTCAAATTTACAACTATTCTTATTGCTAAAATTAAAATTGGTATAAGTGTAGTTATTACCAAAGCAGTTTACGTTCTACATTTAATAACCTAATACTGATATGAGTTCCCTTTTTCTTCAAAAGTTTAAAACCAAATATAACAAATGAGCAATTTTATTAACAATTTTACTACATGCATTTATACAGGAATAAACAGTATTAATCATGGTCCCAAGACCAAGTATGAGCAGAACTTGTTAATGTTAATCCACAAGTTTTGCATGAACATGTTGATACTTTATGGTCTTGCATACTAGCACAGGTTTATATAATGATAAACTCAGTGGTAGAAACAGTGACATCATGCCAGTTGTGTAAACACTTTAAAGATGCATGTTTATTTTGATTTTTCCACTTGTCACATTTAAAATAAATTTTATGAAAATCTACCTGGTAGTATCTAGCTGGCGTGTTTATTCAACTTCTGTATTTTGGTAAAATCATCAGATCTATACAATGTTAACTTATTTTATTTTTGCAACATGCAGTGTTTCTGTGTTGACCTAGTTGAATTTCTACCCAGCTCTCTAAAAATCATGTAACCCCAAAATTAAGAGGGTTAAAGGCAAAATAAATGTCAACCCAATAATAATTTTTGTAAGATTACCAGACATGATAACCCAAAATTAATTTTTTTATCTGTTTATGTTATGTATAATTTTTTTTAAATAAACAGTCTGCATACCATGTAATCACATTTTATTTTGGACAACAAAATACCACATTCACTATGCACTAAACCAATTGAGGAAGCGCCGTAATTCATTTGACATGCAGCGAAACATTTAATAGCAATTCATAGATTATGTTGTAATGTCATCTAGTTAATTGTAACTAATTATGTACAAGATAATCATTATTGACATACCTATACAGTCACTTCCATGAAGTTTCGTCTGTAACCTTACAACTGGTTTTACCTCAAAAAGATGACATTATCTCTGAGACATGTAATGTGTACTACACATAATGGCAAACACTAGTCAGTGACTAGTGTGCATACATATAAACATGCACATACACACATGCAGGCATGTACACAGACACACAAATAACAGTTGTTTATAAACATAGATTACCATGCAGCACAATACAGTTATAGTGTTGACACTGAATTTTTGCTATTATATAATTATAAAGTATTTACAATCTGTCAACTGTTTGTAATCAGTGCAGCACGTTTCTGTTGATGCCACTTTGCAACTGTTGCAGTATTCCTTAGAGGCCAGGCACACTTCGTCCTGAATCATACAGTCAATGCAACCATGTTTTACTACTAATTGTCTAATCCATGCTAAATGTACACTTCGGAAATTCACCATTGTCATATTCATGTCACACTTCATGGAAGGCTCATTTCATTGCACAGTCTAGTCCACTTTAAGATGACTCTTGAAAGATTTGGCCCCATTGTTTACAACTGTCAGTCCAATGAATGTCGCACTAAATTACTTTCATTTGGAGTTAAATATATACATACATGTGTGTATATATATATATATATATATATATATATATATATATAATATACATATATATATATATGTATATATAATTTATATATATATAAATTATATATATATATTTATATGATTATATACATATATATATATGTATTATAAATATATACCGGTATCTATACATGTATGTATGTGTATGTATATATGTATATATATATATATATATATATATATTGATATCAGTGTTTACAAATCTTTGTCTTAGACAAAGGGTAGGGGGTTGTTGCCAGATGAAAAAAATTATGTCATCTGCTATCGGGCATCAGCATTGTGAGATGATCCCTAACCTTGACTCAGTTGCTCAGAGTCAAAGGTAGATTCCATGGGAGCCCCAGTACACGGGCATGTCCTCTGTGTCCACCTCCTCATAATCCTCGTCCTCTGCTGGACGACACAGTGGACACTGCTGACCGAGGTCAAGGAAGCACTCGGCGCAGTAGATGCCGTGACAGTGCTCTGTGTCACAATCCCTGAAGCTGTGGTCCTCCAGGGCTCCACACACCAGACACCGCACCGTCGGAGACACGAACACACGGCACGGTGCGCACCACGTCGACTGACAAACGCTGACAGTGCGGCGGCGCTGCTTGCGCCGGTGGTTCTGTCTGGCGCGCCGCTGAAGTGTGTACAGCATACACGATCGCTGTCGCAACAGTCGGTTGTACAGGAATATGATTCGCACCTTCTCGCTCTCTCGATAGAAGTGTCCGGTGATCCGATTGCGTAGTCGCAGCATATACGCCTTCGTGAGCGTCAGCACGAACAGCGCGATGTAGATTGCCAGGAGTATCAGCAGATACATGAGGGACGGCTTATGAGGTCGGGGTAGACACGTGTACGGGTCGATGGTGTAGCCGAATAGAGTCGCCGGGTGAAATCCTTTGAGGAAAACCTCGAGGAGCTCAGCGATGATCCCCTCCCCCGCTATCACCTCCTCTAGACTCGTGCGCCCGCTTACATCCACCCCGGGGTTCCCGTACGTGTTGATAAGCCCCAGCACCCAGTAGAAGATGTAATCGAACATGTAACACGTCATCGTCAACAGGAAGTGTAACATGAGCACGCACATTCCGACCCGGCCCAACCCTCTCTCCGGTTGGTTTCGCTCCGAGACGCTCACGTCAATCAGGTAGTTTCGCTCGTATTTCTTCAACGGCAACAGGTTCTGACCTGTGGCGGAGGCACGTTTCTGGTCAAGGTCGCGAAACCGTTTCGTCACGTAAATGTTGTCGTAGCTGTCAAGTGATACGTACTGGTTGATGTATACATACGCCGTGTAGACAAGAAGTAGCACTGCGATCGGGCAGATTTTCTTCAAGATGCCGATGACCGAATGAAAGTGCTGTGTGCGTCTCGCGAATTCGTGCTGAATTTTGATCTTTACGAGGTACAGTGACTTGGACGTGTTCACTTTGGTGTCGTAGAATGGCTGCGTGCTCGCACTGAACTTGAGGGTTAATTTTAGTTTGTGCATTGCCTCCTTCGTGGCGTTGATCGCCCCGTGGATGGCCTCGCCGGCCCACCGCGATGGCTGACACAGGGAGTTGGTGTCGTTGAGTTGTTGACACACAGCCACTGTGTCCAGAGGCTCACAGATGTCTTTGTCGTTTCGTGCCATCTCCACCCTGCAACATGCGACCAAATCGGTTTTGGTGCTTCATGTTTAGTTTCATTCATATTACAGCAGTATATCATATTCACTGCAGAACTTCATATTTTAGTCTCACTCACATTACAACACTATCACATTTGTGATGGAACTTCATATTTTAGTTGCATTCTGATTACAACACGAGATCATATATTATTTGTGGTGGAACTTCATGTTGTAGTCTTATTTGTGATGGAATTTCCTATTGTAATCTCACTCCCAATACAACACCAGTGGTATTTGTAAACAAACTGTGTGTATTAATTGCCATTTTGTTAACCCTGAAACATTCAATCTTATTTGCAATGGAGCATAAGCTTGTCTCATTTGTGATTCAACACTCATTTCTTTGCAAAGGAACTTCTCATTACTGCCTTATTCGTATAAAACATAAAACCATATCAAATTACAATTAAGTCTAATTCATTCACATTTAGATAACTGTAGGCTGTAAACTTTAGTATTAATTAATAAAAATGTGATGTTCTTTCACAGTTGGATAGTTTTGCAGGGATTAAACATTGCTTTGGACTTTGCATTTCCTGGTTCATCGTCAAATCGATTTGGCTCAAAACAATTTGATGATTAATGAGGTTTGTGAATCTATGAAATGTCAGAGGTAATTTTATTACGTCTATGGCCTGCCCCATAAACTAATTCCCTTTTCTTCCGTGTTTGACACTGGGGTGATTCAGATAATTCATTGATGTTAAACCAAAATTTACATAATTTTTATTATCATTATGTCAAAAATAGGATGAGGATGCAAAAATAATTACACTACACTATAACCAGAACTATAGACTCTTCTATGACCACTGCTGCATTTAAAGTAAAACTAAAAACTACTTGTTTGCAAGAACTTTTTGTACAGCGCTGTGAGCAACGAATGCTGGAAGTGCCTGGAACGATTATAATTATGATTATTCTCTCATGTTGATACTTTGTCTGTAGGGGGCTCAACCCCTACTTATAGCCCCCTGTTAAGCTGCAGTCTTTCATAACCCCTGAATGACATCAGAGTGGGTGATTGTAAATCCATCCACTTCACTCTGGTCAGTCAATTCCTTGCCAGGCACTGACCAGAGCGTAAATGACCACTCAGTATTGGTCAGATTCACAGTAACTACCAAGGCCACTTGACCAGTTGTCCAGTTACTCCTCGCTGACCAGTGGTCAATGTGTTCTCCCACTGACTCCATTCATTACTCCATCCACTTCTGATGACCGCTTAATGCGACAAATTGTAGATGGCTGCGGATTGCGGAATATTGACTTGTCTGTGAAATGTTGGATTTGTTGATTTGGTAGTTATGTGTACATCTGAGCCACTCACAGGAATAGTCACTGGGTGAGAGTACGAGTTGGATTCACTGGGTAATCAATATATTGATATGCTAACTTTGGCCCACGGTAAGTGCATCACTTCCCAGGTGTCAGGGTCTACCAGGTAGTTACTTGTTTCAGTGTTCAGTCACTTCGTTAACTTCCTCGGACTGTTGTGATGTAATCTATATAATGACTATGTTTATGAAAACAAAAGGTAGCTTTCTTTGGAGAAGTTTGGAATGTTGAGTGGTTATTGGTTCTCTGTAAGGTGGTGAACACGTTTGTAAATCATGGGTGAATTTAAGCTAATTTATTGTAATTGATCAGAATGATCTTGTAAAATAGAGCAGGACAGAATTCATAATGGGTGTTAAATATTAAACTTCACTTCTAGGGTAGTCTTATAATGTTTAGCTCTGTATTTGACCAGGATTGTTTTGGCTGCGACTTATTTACCAAGCAGTAGTTAAGTAGTTTTAGCATCCAGCAGATCAGAAATGTACAGAACAATATCCAAATAAGGGACATAAATATATATATTAATATATATATATATAATTTGCATACCATGTTTTAGTACTATACATCTTAAAAGCAGTGTTTAATATAATTTATTTATATAATTTACATACAAAGATTTGCGAGTTAGTATGATTTATATTAATTTATATAATTTACATTTTTATTTATTAATATACATTAATTTTAGTATTTTTCTTGTGCAGCGCATCGATCCGCCATGCGGGAATTAGCGCTATATAAAAACTGTATTATTATTATTATTATTATTATATATATATACAATATATATATATATATATATTATGTATATATATATATTATGTATATATATACATTATATATATATATATATATATATTTGTATATATATATATATATGTATATATATATATATATATATATATATATATATAAAACCAACCAGCGTCTCCACAATTAAACTGTAACCTCCGCTTTCAGAAATATTTACATTCATAACTTCATTCCCCCTGCCTGAATAAACACGCCGCTTTCCCTCCAGATGAGTTTGTTGCCACTGAGGCATGTGTTTACAAAGTGCTCATGTCAGATGCTGGGATGCTGGACCCTGTCAGTCTCCAGCATACTGGAGGTGGCTGGTGGTATAGAGCAGACTCCCCCCATCAACACTGGCAGACTTTCTCAATTAGGTGCAATCCCCTTGAAATAGTTCGCAGGCAGGAAGCAATTATTGGATGCAATGCCCCGGGTCGGTAGAAGATTGAGGCACTCGGTGACAGCTGGTTTCACAGGTGTAGGGAGCGTGCCAGATTATAAAGGTACACTGCCACGCTGATTGACCACGCAGATTACTTACGCTGTTCCGGTGCATTTGAACTTTACATCGTCATGTGCTCGTGAAATGGATATGATGAGTTTCGGTTTTGCTAAAATTTTATTGAAGTGCTTCTACAGGTTCCTGCTGGTGTTTCAGAAATTGTGCGAACATATTCTAGTGGTTCTGGTACTTTTAGACTTGGCTTCAAGGGTGTAACCAAGAGTAGAATCCACAGTGTATATTTTTTGTAATTTAATTCTTTGTCAAGATTTGTCTGCAGTAATAGAGTTGGTTTTGGAGAAAACATTATGTATTGCTATCGTTTTTAAGAATATTGATATTTTATATGTCTATTTTACATCTCATTTACAAACTCAGCAACAGCAGTGTCAATCTGAATGGCTTGAATTTTTCACCGGGCTTTCATGCAATACAAATGTTTGAAAACATCTCCCATTAAACAGATCATATTGACATTTTTACTTACAGTATATTATGCATCTGTTTTTTTGTGATTGACATCCGCAAGCAATATTAAGGTTCACCTATGATTTTCATGTTTCAGTAAATGGCACTACAAATACACACTGTTGAGATTACCCAGTTATAAACTGCTATATAAACTCTCAGTACAGTGGGTATAGGCAACTTTCCTGTCACAGACATAGCCACCAGCACTCTACTTCTCAGGCACCCAGTCTAACTGCAGGGGGGAGCATGAACCAGTTTGAGACCAAAATCACCACTCCATGGGTACACTACATGGTACTGAGGGGTACACATTTACCCTTGAGTGGAACCTTTTACTTCGCCAGCAGGTAGAAGGGAATAAAATTGCCCAAATTGTTTATGACAATGGGAAGTGATGGAACAGTTGGATTAATTCCACCTCCATTCCATTCAATTTTGGGTAATTTCGTTCCCTCATCTGTCGGATTCTGTCCAAAGTGATCTGGGAAGTAGGTGGGTTGGTCCCTGCTGGCCCGGGTTATTGCCATGTGAAGTAAAAGATCCCACACAAGGGGTAGATCTGTCGGCTGTTGTGGCCTCTCAGAGCAGTGGTCGCTCTGTCTCTGACAGACTACAATTATGGTTAGATAAGATAGGGAGTTTAAAGAGAAATCTCGATAGATGATGAAAGTAAAGAGAATCTTGAAAGATGGAGAGTGTAAAGAGAAAAGACTAAAGAGGAAGAAGTAGACTAGATAAAGTGGTGATGAGACAGACAGACAGGTAGTTACTGACCCGTCCGGCCGAGGCAGGTCCTTCTCGCTCTGTCGCTTGTAGAGGTGTTGTTGCCGGGCGGAGGCCCACCGGTCAGGGTTGATGCGGTCAAGGACGTCCCTCGCCTGGTGATACACAGTGCCCAGTGCTCCCATCACGTCCAGGCACTGGTTCATGGCACCGTCGATGCCAGACGCGCACTCATTAAACGCCTGTCGCACCATTGCACTGCACGACTGCAATAATAACATGTAATTTATTAAAAGTAAAATGTTATTTATAAATTTGTTTTTATTAAATATATATATTTTTTATTATATACTGTATCATTTTATACACAAATAAATCCATTCAGTTGTCTTTACATAGTAGGCATGTAGGTAAATGTGTATAAATCTAAAATAAAATAAATTACGTGTGCAGCAAACTGATTCATGATAAATGATAATAAGTGGATTCTAAAGTTATGATTTATAGGTCTATTGGGTATGTATGCATGCATGTGAACGTAGACAGTCTGTAAGTGCATGTGTACTGTGTGTATGTGCTTACGTATATGTATATAATATGTATACTTATGCACAACTCTATGTATTCAGTACACACTGCATGTGTGTATAGATGCCACCGTGAACACAGACCTCTACACTCAGCTCATAGTGTGAGAGCCACATTATTTTATTATTTTAAACTGCACACTAGCTATTGCTAAATACAAATAGCACAATGTGGGTACAATCAATGTTTTGTGTGGGATAAGTCAATTCTTGAACTTTTTACGCTGCTTACAGTAGTTATTTTGAGTTTATTTTGTAAAAACGACTTGGTGAACACAAAGGTTCAGGAACAACCCAACTCCATCACTGATCACTGATAAATTTATACAACTGGGTCAAGTGAACATAAGTGGGGAGTGGTGGTCGTGCGGTAGAGCGCCGGACTGTTAATCGAGGGGACGGTGATTCAATCCCACCTACTGCCGTTTTGAAACTTAGGCAATTTCGTAACCCCACATTTGCCTGTCTTTCGGAAGAGACGCTAAAAGCCGGTGGTCCCTTCTATCTGGTGTCTAAGCCAGGGGAAGTAAAAGATCCCACACAGGGGGTAAATGTGTAACCTGTAGTGGACTCACTAATTCTAAAGAAAGACAACTCCTGCATTAGCCGAAGTTTGGGCTGTTTGGAGGAAACCACCTGAGAACTAAGAAGTGTGGGATGTGATGTTTACTCACTGTATATACAAGAGGTGATTGGAACACTTCATTTGCCCTATCCCTGTGTCACACCTCAGAGGTCACCCAACTCCTCCAGCCTTGTTTTCCCACCCCTGTGTGCTGTTTCCCAGTTTCGACCTTTTATCCCATCCTGGTTATCTGAACTGTCTCCTACATAGCTCCCCCTACAGCCCAGGGCTGGAGGGGGGAGGGTGGTTGTATTTGATGGCAGCAGGTCCAAGGGATAGATCCCCACCTGAACGGGTCTAATTAATTGGGTTCTGATGGACAGCACTGGGCTGTTGCCTGGACTGGGTGGGAAGTTTGCCAGCAGGGAATGGGATGGAGTGATAGCAGCCTGTTTGTTTGGTTTTGGCAGTCAGGCCAGTGGTGTATACTCAGTTGGTCAGAGTTTCCTGTAAAATGTTTATATTTACATTTTCTCCTTTCTCATTCTCATTCTCTTACATATAACATTGTTTTTCTAAGTAATCTGTCAATGTATTGGATTAATTTTAATTGGTAGAGCAACATTCTTTAGAAGAACGCAACAAAAGCGTTGAGACTGAGCAAAAGTGACCTGAATTGAAATCTGACCACATTACTTCAGCAGGACCAATTTCCTATACTTTGTTGATACAGAAATAATTTCAGACTATCTCAATTGCAGGGTGGTTGTATTAAGGAGGTGATCATAATGCAAGTTTTGACTACTCATGTCAACGCTAAGAGATACAAACTCTACTTACTCGCCCCGCCCCCATCAGTTGGACGTGGCCGTTGTTGACGTGTTTGCCGACATCGTCCATGTGGCTATCGAGGGCCTTCAGCCCGTGTTTCACGTCCGTCGCGGCAAACTGTAGCTGCGTTATTGTCTCGTTCAGTTGCTCCATCATTCCGTCGAACGGCTGCAGCAACAGTAGGCTCTGGTTGTACGACTGCTCAGCACTGCATCCCATCGAGCGCGACATCTCCGCCATGTTGCGATAGATATCGGTTACCGGTCCGTCCAGCAGGAGGCCGGAGAGGAGAATGAGTACAGCGATTCGCCCTGTTGGCGTGCACGTAGATGGCAGCACCAGTGCAGCGATACAGCAACAGAGGCGCGACATCGTGAAGACGATGCACAGCAGCAGACAGGTGGCGCCACTGACACCGAGTGCGACCCAGATCCAGTAGTCGAGATAGAAGTACATCACGGCAAACGTCACCAGCCCAATGAGTATTCCGGCGAACAGCGCCAGCATCGTCTGCGACGTGTACTTCTTGTGTTTCTTCTCGCGGTAGTACACGTGTTGGTGTTCGCCGGTGCTCGGGTTTTGGTCGTGGTTCCGCATGACCGTTTTTTGTCTCGCTCGCGCCGTCTGCCCCTGGAGCAGGGCCCGTGCGTCCTGCTGCGTGGGGTACTCGAGGGTGCGGTAGTCATGGTAACAGACCGCCGACACACCAAGGTCGGTCTCGTCGGTGCCGTTGTCGTCGGTGTATTGCATGTTTTGATGCTGGATTTTCTCGTTGGTCGAGTTGTCTGCGTTGTCGGCGTTGTCAGCGACGCAGTCGAGTGAACTGATGGAGATCGAGTAAGCCATGGTACGACTCAGCTGAGGTCGGCCGTGGGTCATCGACGGCGTCTGTATTGGTGTACGACAATGACATTCAGCATCAACGTCGGCGTCACTACCATTTTCTCTGTGGTGGAGCTCTGGGGTCGAAGGTCGGCTTTGTGGCTGTGACATGGCTACCCTGGCGCGAACTGCCGGGGGTGGAGTGCGTTGGGGGGTCAAACGCCGAGGCACCTTTGGTGGTTTCTTCCTGTCAGGGGTGATCGTCGGGGGTTGTGTGTCCTGGCTTGGTTTCACAACCAGCTGGGGTTTGCCGAGTCGCTTCAACGAGCCATGTGAACTGCCACCACTAGGGGGAGCCACAATGCTGACCGACTCTGCGTCATCGGCTTCGGCAGAATTACGTCGAGGGGGTGGAGTCTGTCGGTCGCTCCGCTTTTTCGGTGGAGTGCTCCGGTGGTTTGTTGGCGGAGTACTCCGGGTACTCCGGGGCGTGCTCCGGCCGCCAGTCGGAGTGACGTTCCTCGGCGGAGTCGGTGTGCTCCGGCGTCCCCTGGGAGGTGTGGCTATGACTTGCACGGAGCCTGTTCCCACAGGTGTTGTCTCCCTGCTCTCCTCCCCACACTGTTTACTTCCCCCGCCCTCCCTGTCTGCTCCCACCTGTTGATCCCAGCGGGGCTCCCTCTCCCCCTCCCCCTCCCCCTCTGGCAGAGGCTCGAGGCAGTCGGAGGGAAATATGCCGAGAGTGTTTGTGTTGAGGCACCGGCCCACTGTCCAGTCGTTGCCTAGGTTACGGCAGTCGGTCACTACATCGCCCGCCTCCAGCTGCAGCTCCCCCGAGTGGCCGGCGCGGTGGGGTCGCACGACGCGGTAGAGGTCGTCACCAGAGGGCGACGTTGCTGTCGGTGGAGACCACGCCATCTTGAGAGTCTGAATGGAACCAATATCGTGATTGTCATTATACATTTATGTTAAAGTTTCATTTAAAGCATCATAACGTGCTGTATATAAAATATATGAAATTAACTCATAAAGAATATAGCAAAAATAGAACTTGTACAGACTCAGGTAATTTAAATATAATTTGTATGAAAATTATTCATAAAAATGTAACATAAATAGAACATGTCCAGACTTAAACAATTGTAAACAGTAATTTAAATATAATTTATTTTATATAAAAAATTATTTATTTTCCTATATAAAAATCTGTAATAATAACAAGTGAACCTTAGCCTGGTATAAATGCAATTATTCTACCTAAAATGTTATTACAAAATAAAGAAGAAAAGAAAAAGATTCTAGTATTAATTGTTCAGGATTGTCAAATGTGTATTAATCACACTTGGAAGAACAGCATATTGAAAAGGACCATCCACTCTCAGCCTGTTTGAAAGTATTGTCATTTATAAGGGGCTCGTTTGATCATCCCAGGTGTTTGTTTATAAATAAGGTTCATATTATGCCTTCAGACATTGACACTTATCTGATTACTAATTTATAGTTTCACATTTTTAAAACAGGTATTACACACAACAGAACAACATTGTCAGCACTTTCAATTGCCGACTGGAGGGATTGTCTGTCTGTTGTCAGCACCCACCTATTACATCTGTCTGCTTTACCTTGGTGTTAGTGTCAGTTACATGAACTGTGCCCACAGTCTCACACCAACACAAGGTGGTGAGAGTTGTTCTAAGAAATAGACTCGATCACACGCGTCACTAACAGGCAATAAAAACTGACGATTTCCCAACACCCAAGCAAGGTGCACCGCTCCTTACCGTGTGAAAATTGCTTTACTTTATGGTACACTTATGGTATTTTTATTCAAAAGTAACGTGGTTTTGCTAGGATGAGTTTTTTAAGTATGACGTTATAAGCCTACACGGTCATGTGACCAGTGAGGAATAGAAACGGAAATATCGTGGCTGTGTTGCACCACTATCAGCTGGTGTTGAGACAACCCAATATGTACACCCACATCCCCACGTACGACGCAGTTTACTCCCGTTGCTAATATTACGGAAGCCGACCTTTTTGACACCCAATCCCTGATTGCGATTCCGTGATTGAGTTCGTGGCCCGCCTGCCATGATAACTCTAGTTAGCGTTGTACTTTCTGTGCTAATGTAAAAGCGTTTTAAATGAAACAGTTCTGACTGAGACCAGCAGGTGGCCTGGTTAGCATTCTACATGGCCTGGTTAGTCATTTGCGTTGAACTTTTTATTATATTAGTGTAGACAGTATACATAATGAACAATACTTTCAAGATACTTTCTCATAATAATAATAGTAAAATTAACAGTTATTGTAATTTTCCATAAATATTTATATTTTCCATTATATGCACACATGTGCATACATATACACGCACACATGCACGCCCGTAAATAATATTTATGGTTTTGGAAGACCTTTTTTTGCTCCTGGTTTTACCCATCCACCCATATTTCTACCCGTCCATATTCGTTTTTACGGGTGGACGGGTCTCTACATAAAGTTATGACGCACGCATGCACGCACGCATGCACGCACACACACACCACGCACGCACACACACACACATACATACACACACACACACACATTCACACACACACACACACACACACACAAACACACACACACACACACACACACACACACACACACACACACACACACACACACACACAGTTATTTTTCTTTGATATTTTCTTTTTACTTAATCCAGTCCCTATGACACCCTACAACATAAAATCTAGACAGTGACCTTGATTTGAATTTTCTGTAAGTTCAACTACAAAACATTAACTAACTAACTAATTATATTACTACACTGTATTATAATAAGTAGAACTGACAATCAAATATATTGCTTCTGTTCCACAATATCATCCTTGCTCCCTGTATAACCTACCCTGCCTTTCTCCTGAGGTCATTCCCTCTTTCCCGTCCCTGTTCCCCACTCCAGGGCCGTGTACTGTGCAGGTAGTCCACTTATAATTCACAGCACACTCTGGTCAGTAAATGGCCATTAACAGGTCACAAATGACCACCTGACCCTACAACTCACTGACCACAAGGCCTGATTTAGGGCTACTTGATGGACTTGTCTTCCCATAGCCTGGATCTGTCCAGAACAGTTTGGGAAAGTCAGTGCTTCTGTTCATGGGTGTGTCCAACACTCAACGTTGTTGTCAGTGCTTCTCAGGGCTTTATGCAGGACCAAATTATTGCCAGTCACACATGTTTTGGTGGACACATGGATGTTAACTGTTAAGCCAGTTTACAAACTTTCAGATGTGTCTGATGAACTGAAATGCACTACACATACACATGTGACACCATTTACACTCACTTTTAAGGCATAACTAACAATTTCTGTGGTTTTGGAAGACCTTTTTTTGCTCTTTCATTGTTTTACCCGTCCACCCATATTTCTATCTGTCCACAATGGTTTGTGCCTGTCTAAATGACGGGTGGATGGGTCTCTGCATAAAGCTACAGTGCTTCTGTTCAGAGTTGTGTCCAACACTCAGTGTTGTTGTCAGTGAGACAGCAGTGTTAGAACACAAGACCAGGCATGTAGGGTCTTAGCATCCCTAACACACGATGGTTCGGGGAATGTAATAATAATTGAAATTATGACGTCAAGCCTGGTGAAATTTACAAATGTCCAGTCATTCTGATAGCGGTATGACTGTTTTAAAAACAAACTGACAAATATCACAGAAGGGTTGGTTACACATAGATACCTAAACCGTTAGTCTTATGTGGCAGCCATCTTGGTTTCTGCTTTGTGCACTAGTCTCATTCATTGCTGTTGACCCTTGATAGTTTCTGTTCCTGTATGCTGTTAAATCTTTAGATTTAGTTTATGTTTCTGTCTCTGTGTTGGCTGTTATATCATTGGCTGTTATATCATTGGCTGTTATATCATTGGCTGTTATATCATCAGAGTTAGTTTTAATCAGCAGAATAAGGTTCTTTGTCTGTGAGAGTTTTGATGGAAGTTACTCTGTATGCAGTGATATCAAATGACCATATTTTTATTGTAATATACATACGTACTATCAAACGTAGATTGACATTAAAAAGTAATGTTATCTCGCAATATTGTTTTCCATGATAAGGTTGGCCTACATCCATATAAAATAATAACAGTTACTTCCTCTTGTTGGTCCAGATATAACGTCTATGGAACAGTTTGTCTGACTCCAGACATCTTCCGTCATCATTTCTGGTCTCTCCTCGTTATAATTCAATCTGCCTAGAAATTTCTGGATTACGTCACTAACGGCAACACATGGCCCCTGTCTGCACTGCGGCTGTTCCCCTCAACACTTTGCATAACACTGCTTATTCTTGCATGGAAGTGGTTAGGGTCCACCGCACCAAACGCTAGAACTCTGTCAGAGCGTGCCAGGAAGTTAGAAGCGTGCCAGGAAGTTGTGATCCAGGAACACGCCGACCTTCCGGGAACTCTGTGGCATTTACTGATATTTTGACGGGGGAAACTTGCCAGGTACTGAACTTGCAGAGGTTCAGTCGGCGCTGATAAGTGATAAGTGATAAATTACATAGGGAGGGACTTGTTTCCTGAAAACTGAGGCACGGCTGTTGTCGACTGATACTGGAAGTTACTGGTGATAGGGGGGGGGGGGGGGGGGGGGGGACTGTGCACACAAATATGTCTACTCACTGGCATGTTGGGCGTGGTTAATTTCTAACTTTCATTGTGCATTTTGTTGTATTGTGCAGCACCATAGAATATTATTGTTACTGTTGTAGAAGTATGGTGCTGTGTAAACCAGTAAACATTTACAAACATTTTTATAATCCAACACCCTTGTCTACGTATGAAAACTACCTAAACAAGAAGGGTTTATAATCATATCCTAGATGTTTCTGGTGTTTAACAATGTTGTAGTTACTAGTATGTAAATATTTTTGTTACAATATGATGGTCTGATCTGCTTATTTACAGTATCTTCAAAGCTTCTCCTCAGTTGGACAAGTTAAACCGAATGAAGATTATTATAGATATTGTAACAAGCATAATATCAATTAAACGTTAATCTGATTTATTAGCAAAGAACCGAACAATAATATTACAATAATAATTTTTTTTTAAATGACTAATAAACAAACATTGAGATTGTTTACATTGTGTAAATAAATTCAATGTTTGTTTATTCGTATTGTTTTTATTATAAATGTTTGCAATCACTAGTAAAACATAGATACATTTAGAAAGACATCCTAAATATGTGTTCTGTTTAACATGAAATATACATTGCATGTTGAAAACTTTGAATAAAGCTTTATTTATTATTATAGAAAATAATGCATTATTGGAAAGATTGAGTTGCTAGTTCAGTCAGAAATGACTCAGTCAAGTGATGTTTCTCAATTCTCAAAGTAAAAATAATAAAATAGTTCGGCACAACTCCATCATCACTGTAACACTGTTAGCGAACAGTGCCTGGTATTTCCTGCGGGAAAACCTCACCACAGATGTGAGTGCATGCCTTGACGGCACTTCTCGCGATATTTAACCCTAATGATGACATTTCTGCACACACGCATGATAGACGCAGTCTTTCCCGTGGAGTGAAAGGTTGCCGGGTCCTTTCAAGTATGACTGTCAGTGTGGGGTATTTATATTCCCGCTTGAGTCAGGGGGAAGGATTGGGAAGGCATTCAGAGCATACCTTGTCAGAAAGCCTTGTCTCCCAGTTCTTCACATTAGGTGTGGGGCTGGCACGGGACATCATATCCCGACAACACGGCAGGTGGGATAAACTACGGGAGGCAGCTGTGGGAGACAGAGACGGGAACTTGGGCTGGGGACCAGGGAGATGAATGTGGGTGGATACAGTTATGCCTTCAGCTGTTGGGGTGGATTGGAGGAGGGAAGGGAGAGATCTGTTGATATCAGGGGAGTAATGATGTAATAATGGGCAGTTCTTAGGGTAGTTTATTTCTGGAGCACTTATTCTTGATTTGTTTTGTTAGAAGGTTGTTATGATTGAGTGTTTAGACAATTAAATAGGTGTAACTCACCATAATATGCCTGAAAGTGCGTTCATGCATATTTTAGTCTGATCAAGCACATGTACAGTTTTTACATGAAATGTGCATGTGACTGTGTGTGCATGGCACTGCATGCATTTGTTTGCATGCATGTCCGGCTGGCTGGCCGTCCAGCTGGCCGGTTGGCTGGCCACCGTCTGTCAATGTGTGTGTGTGTGTGTGTGTGTGTGTGTGTGTGTGTGTGTGTGTGTGTGTGTGTGTGTGTGTGTGTGTTTAGAATTCATGTTTTAATCACTATATCTTCAGAACGAAATGTGTCATTCACATAACCTGAACAATTTGTGTAGAAACGGAAAAGGTTTATGACGAATGAAATAATAGGTGTATTTCTTGGTGAGAAGGCAGACAACAGTTTATGCCAGATGATACAGATGTCTAGACACTGGTGTCTAGACACTGGTGTCTAGACACGGGTGTCTAGACACAGGTGTCTAGACACTGGTGCCTAGATACAGGTGTCTAGATACAGGTGTCTAGACACGGGTGTCTAGATACAGGTGTCTAGACACGGGTGTCTAGATACAGGTGTCTAGACACTGGTGCCTAGATACAGGTGTCTAGACACGGGTGTCTAGATACAGGTGTCTAGACACGGGTGTCTATATACAGGTGTCTAGACACGGGTGTCTAGACACGGGTGTCTAGACACGGGTGTCTATATACAGGTGTCTAGACACGGGTGTCTAGACACGGGTGTCTAGACACGGGTGTCTAGACACGGGTGTCTAGACACGGGTGTCTAGACACGGGTGTCTAGACACGGGTGTCTAGACACGGGTGTCTAGACACGGGTGTCTAGATACATGTGTCTAGATAAAGCAACGGACAGAGTCTACCTGTACACAGCCACATGTTGCGTTGTCTGTCGCCCTAAGTCACTCTGGAGACCAAAGGCAACAGTTCTTTACAGTCAGACTCCAGTAGAGATAGAGAACTTGAAAGACATTGGTTAAATACCGTGCAAGACTTAATTTTTTCCCCAGTCTAATATCAGATCTGTTTCACCATCAATGTGCCACTAAATCCAATTTATCTATGCCAGCAAATATGTGTACATCATTTTTTCTCATAAATGGCACAAATGTATGTTGGTTATCTGGCTGACGTTTAGCAAACGGAATAAATACTGGGTAATGTGGCATTTTCTTGGCAGTGCAAAAAGAATGACTGTGTTCTTTAGAACAAATTACATGGCAGGGATAAATATTTGGTATGTAATGTTGTTATTAATTGAGGGTAAGGTAATAGAATCACCCAGTAGTTATAGTTGTGGTTAGTTATGGTTACAGTTAACTGTATTTGGGGTTATTTATGGTATGGATTGTTTAGGATTACTATGCATCCAATGAATATGCAGTCAACTGGTTTCGTAAAAAAAATCTTATTTTCACTGGGCAGTGGGCACCTGTGGACTTTGGTCACTTCATAGATATGTATCACTGTAACACTAGTAATTACTTCACCAAGATATCTGTGGTCACTTTGTGTTTCTTTTCTTACCGTATACCTGCTGCACCAGCTATTAAAATGTCAACAAGCCCATCAAAAGCGAAGCCAGGAAATTTTTGCCTCGTAAACCTGTCTGTGATGTGGCGTAACTAATTACATCACTAACATTGTACATACACATGCACACTGACACCCTCCGTGATACATCACGCATGTACACACACCTGTACAACAGATGTACCCAGTAGGGGTGTAATTTGCATCATACACGCATAGTAAAAATGTGACGATAAAAGACTTTTGCTGCCTACACCCATTCACACAGCAAACGGGGAACCTGCCATATCTCAGAGTGGCACTGTAGCGAACATATGAAGGTGACTGCTTCGCCACTGACCCACAACAAATGCCACAACCAGACGCAGACCTGATCTTGAGCTTCGTCCAAGCGAACCAAATGTGCGGTGTTGCGAATTTTTTTAATTAAGCAACCAGTGTGAGAGGTTTGGCACGGGCTGTGAGTGTGGCGGAACTATCAACAAACTTTACCACTGACGCACAGCCATTTGGAGGAGTTTTTACAGAAGAAATACATTCTTAAAGAACTGAACATGTAAGAATCGTCAGGATAGTTACTTTGTTTCACCTTACATCTGTGTGAAAGTTTAGATAATATCTTCTATTTCAAATTGATATCATCTTAAATTAAACATTTTACATTTATTGTTCAAATTTATTTGTCATAATAACATAGCGTAAATATATATTGTTAAATTGCAACATAATAGGTGTTTGATTATTAAATAATAATAATAAGTTAACCTTTTTCAGAATGTTGTATTTGTACTAACATACATTAGAGGGAGGCAATTCAGTCATATTTTTTTAAAGATTGTGTTATACAGTATAAACTCTAGCACAACTTCTGATCTGATTGCCAAATTAAACTTAAAAAGAGTATACATGTATGATTATTAACAGTTAAATTGGTAGATGTAACCACAAAACAGGTTTTACTTATATTTAGATATGACACGGGAATAGGTCAGACCAGTGTCAAATCAAAATGGCAGCAGATTCGAAAGAATGATAACCAAAACAGTGACTAACTAACAGGACAGTAAATTAAATAATGATCCTATACAACAGCTATCATTTTGTTAAGCATTGATGTCTAAAGTTGTCTAGGGCAAAAGCGAAACATATTTTGGCAGCCAGTATATTATGATACCATAACTTACACAGTATAAGAATATTTTAAGCATACAAAATAAAGTATTTCATTATTTTAATATACAGTATTACTTACATTTCCTTAGTTAAAAAGTACTGAAGCAAACAAATGTCAATGTCTCACTTATTGTGAGAAAATAAAGACGTCAATTAGTTTATTTAGTAAACATATTTTTGAGCCATTTTCTTCCTTTGGTAACATTCAAAATATTACTCATTTAATGCTGTATATCCATAACATATTTATCTTCACTCTTAAAGAAATATGGTCAATAATACAAAGATCATGATTACTTGTATGTAAATATTGTAATGTTTCCTTTTATGTAAACAACATAATTCCATAATATTTTATATGTACTGATAGTTACCTGATAAAATAAACCAGTATTTGTGGAATCAACGAATGACTAATGTTTTCTGTGTACACTATCAAATTATTAACATCAATTTAATAAAGTTCAGTACATTTTTTGTTAAATACATCCACATAAACATATAGTTAAATGTATACATGACAGTTATTACTTTTCACTGTGAAACAAAAACTGTGCAAAATATGCTTGTTTAAATACAATTTTGATTACATATTTGATCTCTGTTGTACATGTTAGCATACATGTACAGCGATGAACACAAACGGAATTATGTGAAAACAAGAAAGTTAACCTGGAAATATTTTGCTACAAACGTAGTCTTGTATTGAGACAAACCACCAGAAATCATATCACTATCGCAACATACCTTTGTCCGAATCAAGACTTTATTAAATTACGTCCAATTAGTTGAGTCACGTCACACTGCATCAGCCACGCTGGGCTGGCTCTGCCCACTTGTGTTAAGTTTATCCACCACTTCTCCCTGTGAAGTTTCCCTGCACGTGTTACACCACTTCCACAGACTAATCCCTCTGGCCCAACAGAACAACCACTATCTTCCCGGGTAGCCAGGATGCCTAGAAATCACCATGGCAACCAGTGCAGCTGACGACATCGCATCGTACGTAGTCGTAATACGTGTTGTCATACAGCCAGAGTGTGTGTGGAATGTTTAGGAACGTCCGGTCTTGTTAAATTGGATTTTGTTAGTTTTCCTGGCTACCCATCCACCCTCTGTGTCAGCAGATGGGGCAGGTCCGACTAAATACCAAATGGATGACCAATTAATTGCCATGGCAACCCCCGGGTGGTGGGTAAGCTATCGGGGAAAGTTTGCGCTGAAGCCGGCTGGTGTAAAATGAGACCTGTTCTTTCGCCGCAATGATAATCAGGATGTATACAAAGTGCAAGATAGAACTACTGTAATCCGCAGCTCTAATCACCAGCCGGTTTCTGAAGCCACCGGTCTCATTGGCCTCTCAGGGCGGGTGTTTCTGAGTCAACCCAGGCATCAGAAGTCTGTCTCGTTTAGACAGATTGCTAGGAATGGCCAGCCGGGTTAATCAGTTAGATTCATTGACGTGATCGTGTAACGAGTTCACTTGTAGTTCCAACAACACAGGTTGTGTTGGTAAACACCACTGGTACTCAATGGGAGATGTTGATTTCAGTGCATGGGGATTCACCAACTCTGTATCTTATTCAATTGTGTTTCATCATGATGCGTTTGTCTGGTTAGTTAACTCAGTCGCAGATCAACTTAAATTTGAACACTAGTGTATACATTTTTTATCCAGTAATGTTTTTTATTTAGCATCTGTGTTTTAGTTAAAGCGAGTGTGTGTTTTCCTGTATCTGGTTTTAACATAATAATTAAAAATTGTTGTTTGGAACATGGAAAATGAGATATGAAAGGGTTAACTTATCTGCCATAACAGTATTGCCAATAAAGCTTGATATGATACAGGATGTTTGTTTTACCAAATGGAACGTGTTTCACTTTGGAAAGTTTCAGTTTGGAAATATTGTCACAATCAAATACAGTTCAGTGGGCAATGTACCTTTAACATGTTTATTTTAACCTTAAGAATACAAATATAAAACTAAGAACATAAAACCTCCTTTTAACATTTCCTACCAACATTCACTAAACTGTATTTTCCAGACATGAGTTACTAAGTACAAACAAACCTGATATTTCCTAACATTGACTGCAGGTTTTTTCTTGTTTCCACAAATGAACTGTTTAGAGCCAATAAGATATAGAGGTATTTCCTGGCTATGACAGCTGACTTTGACTTTTCCTGTTTTTGAAGCAAAGCAACAGTTCAGCTACCAGATGATTTATGAATATGAACTGGCGATGGTTCATCTTTGGAAATTGTTCTTGATATGATGGTAGCAGCTGCCGGGATCATTCGGGGAAGTTCCTCAACCACACTGCACAGTATTTTGTAACATCGACCATCACGAAACGGATCTTCTTTAGTCATAACTCAATTAATTATTTTTACAAATGCTTAGCAAACACACCCATGTGTACAATTCTTCACAGACATTTCAGCAGTATTATTCATAAGTCTGCTGACTACCTTCCATAAATATAATTACATACGTTGACAGCAGGAGAAGCTATTGGCAGGATACATATGGCTCTCAGTGAACATATGGTCGTATCTCAGTTTCTGACATCTTACGGCAGCAGGGCTATGAAATGTAACGGCCAATGGTTTTGTTGCCGTAGCTGTACCTAACATGTCAGTATCTGCAGATTGAGTTGTCTTGCAAGCTGTATTGCTAACGTGGGGAGCGGTGGTCGTGTGTTAGAGCGCCGGACTGTCAATCAAGGGGACAGTGGTTCAATCCCACCTACCACCATTTCAAAACTGAGGCAATTTCGTTCACCCCACATTTGCCTGTCTTTTGGAAGAGACACTAAAAGTGGTCCCTTCTATCTGGTGTCTATGCCAGGGGAAGTAAAAGATCCCCCACAAGGGGTAAATGTATAACCTGTAGTGGACTGACAAATTCTCATTGGACTTTAAATGCCCTGCAAAGTGCCCTGTCCAGTATCTGAGAGAAGGAGAGAAAGAAAAGAAAGAACTCTCAGAAGACAATATTTCCCACATTGCCAACAACACTGTATTTTAAAACATTCCAGTAGTTTCAAATAACTGATATTGTATATAATGGTATGATAAAACTGTTTTATCAGCAATTTTATTAATATTACATAATGTTATGTTTTATTTTATAATACCATGTTAGTTAATGTTTTTGTAGCTTCATCAGGTTGTTCAAAAGTTTACACTGGACATTAGAAACTACCTATATATTATTTAATAAAATTTCTTCAATGTACCCACAACTTTCTGATTGACTGCACCTGTTATTCAAAATTTATAAAATAGATTAAGTTAATTAATATCTTCAAAGAAAAACTATGCTAAATTAAAAAAGAACCCTATCATACATATGATGACATAGCATAAAACATATAAAAAATAGAAAGACAGACATTTCTTATAATGTATGTTCTTATATATCGGGTATGTCAATGAAAGCATTCTGTATGTTGTAGTTGATAAAAAAGTAAAACAAATCTAAAAAAACCAGTATAGTATTACATTACTACTTATCATTATTAGTATTATTTTAGTACATATTACACATAATGTTATTTGTAGTCTTCCGTAACCGTGTCATAATGTCAAAAAACATTGCCAGAAATAGCTCAGATAGACAATGAATATTGACACGAGTATACCGTCAGATAAATAACCTACGTGTCACCCTAACGTACACTACGGTGACATCCACACATCCACAGTACTCACGTTACTCGCCGGCCGATCTCGCGACGACCTCCACAGGTTAATGCTCATCTTGGCCATCTCCACGACTTTTCTACCGAGCATCTTGACGGCAGACGTCCCACTAATGCGTCGGAGAAAATCTCGGTAAACCGACTGACGAGTGGAGCAATTTGGCAGCGAGAGTGGCCTCAAATGGACTGAAGTGTGACCAACACTGGACGCTGTGTAGCGACAAGGAGCCACCGCTCATTTGCCGTCCATCGCTGATTGCGTTAAGGCGACCGAGGAGAACGGCCATTGCAGACGTGTATTGATATTATCGTTTCGCGGCCCGCGCACAAGTTGATTCCCGGCTGATCAATAGGACTCTGTCAGACACCAGAAATCACTTTAAGAGAGAACGCCGAGATGTGTGCGCCGCCATTTGTCGGCAAAAATCATGTTAAGACAAAGGCCGGAGTGGGCCCAAGATGGCTGGCGGCATGTAGGTGTGGAGAAATCGGTTTAAGATGTCAAGTTATGGTTTGGTTTTGTGTGATATATAATATTGACGGCAAATATTGGAGAGGATGGATATTAGTCACAGGAACATCTCTATGAGCTGTACATAATTTTTTTCACAATTCTGTACATTTAAGTTTCGTATTTGTAACTTCAGGGAAACAACTGGTGACCTGATAATTTGTTTCAATTTTCATTAAAATAATCTTAGTTTGTTTTGTAGTTTGTATGGTTCTAGGATAATAAAAAATATTGCTGCAAACGATCTAAATTGGATGACAAATTTGAATACTTGAGAAATTGGATTTGTTACTATAGAATGATTGAAGGTTTCGCTTCAATTACATTTTTGGCTCATCACTCAGTCAGTGTGCAAACAAATTGAAACAGGCTGCCATTGCTCATTTAACTCTGCCATGCTCATTTGTGCAAGCTGTGTGTTATTTAGATTTGACCAGATTTTGGCCAAAAATCAATGAAAACCAGAAATGGATGCGCTGTCTCTATGTGTAGTACCACAAACAATGATGCTAGTAAAACTTTCTCAAGTTGCGCAATCTAACAAAAACTGTCAGTTATTGTGATATCTTTTTAGCAAACTACATATTCTTTTGTTAAAACTATCTGTACAAATTGCACTGTTTACACAGGGCACATTTAAAGGACAAAAAAAGGCTACGGCTTCGTGTCATACACCTAATAGAGTTTATACAAAGTAACAATTTCCACATATACTCAATTTTTCAACGTCAGCGGTTTACTCAGAATGTGACTTTAAAGTCTAAAATTCTAACGAAATCCACGATGGTCTAGACGTCGCCATAGGTGAAGGGTTAATTTGGCTTGGCCATTCAGCGTGCAGCATTCTATATCTCGGTCAGCTTCCGGCGACGTCGTTAAGGGTCAACAACTTCGAGTCTTCGACAGTTCGTTCAGTTGGCGTGACATCTAGCAGCTGCTTATAGACGTATATATAAATCTGTGGTAAAATCTATGGTCAACTTTAGTAATTATGCCTTCGTGTTCGGCATACGGTTGCAATAATAGTTGAAACAACCGGTAGTATTGAAGTAATGTATATTGACGTTGGTGATTTGTGGGCATACTGTTTGGTACTTTGTTCAGTCCATTTTGAGGAGAAATGCTTTGATGTAGACATGTATCATCAGTTGATGGGATGATTTCAGCGATAACAATAATAGACAACTTTATATTTAACGTCATCAGCATGTTACGTGCGTTGCCGAGTTGCAGCCATTTCATGACAACAGCCAAACCCTATGCAGGGAATCTACGTGGAGAGCGCCTCGATCACCGTCGTGACGTCATTCTTCGTCTAAGATGGGGTAGCGCATAGAATTTGGATGGCTGGGTGTAAAAAAATATTTTTCTGGTAAACCGCTGGCGTTAAAAAATTGAGTATATGTGGAAATTGTTACTTTATATTAACTCTATTAGGTGTATGCCACGTAAAAGTTAACTTTGTTTGTCCTTTAAACAACAATGAGCACAATTCACGGTTGGCTAAGTTGCTTGAGAATGAAGGTAATCTTTTTTATTGTAGTAAATCTTTCATGGATTGCCACAGATGCACAAACACGGAATGTTTGTACATAATCATCCTAGTTTCAGGGCAGGTTATTTATTCACAGTAATAATTATAGTTACACAGAGCCAGCGTATTTGTACATACCTGGTAGGTAAACATGTAGAGATGCTCAGATAGTGTAGTGATTAGTACATCAGCCTGGCACACCAGTGGCCTGGGTTCAATACCCGGTCATAGCAGGCATGGTATATTTGGTGTTAAAGCCTGGCTCTCAATATTGGGGACTTAGCATCCCTTGTGAATCAGAGAATCATGTTAATGTCGGTTCCATCACAATTTCAGATTTAAAAGAGCCACTGTAGATGACAAGTTCCCTGGCTTTGGCCATCGTCAATACCAGCATAGAAAGGTCAACATGCCATAAATATTCTGGAAAAGTCTGACTAGTTCAATGAGACCTCATAAAATCATAACTTTGTAACCACAGCATATACAGACTAGTCATTTAATAGAACCCCGCCAAGTGTTGGAAATAACTAGGTTTTTTTTAGTTAGGTCAGATATTTGCTCAACGTAACATTGTTATAAAAAGGCAGACTATTTATTCATTTATACTGTGTTGGTGATTTGTCGGTCTTGAGTGGAGAATTTCTGAATGCAGTTCATTATGGTTAACTGCAGCCAACCTGCACAGCCCAATGTGACTTGTCGTTGTGTCTCTTACGTGATTGCTTTGCTTCAGGAAGCAGGGTTACAGAGTCATTTTCAAGGACCAATAATAGGGGACATATTACATTATTAAAAGTATTCATGGATATAAATGCAGGTAATCATGTCTTATCATATGCCAGCTGGAATCAATCAATTTAATTATGTGTAACATAGTGGAGAAATACTTATTAAACATATACCATATTTGTTCTATTAAGCGTACATGACCTAATAAGTGAACACCCACTTTTTAGCACTGTCTAGCATCATGAGAATGATATCAAAAGGCATCAAAAAGGCAGCCATCATTTGGATGGGTAAAACCTGTTTGGGGCAGATAAAAATATGGGTGGATTGGTAAAAAAATGAAAAAGGTCTTCAAAAATCATAGATATTATCAGTTATTCCTTAGAAATTAGTGTAAATGGTATCACATGTGTGTTTGTAGTCCATTTCAGGTCAAAAACACATTTAAAGTTTGTAAACTGGCTTAACAGTTGACATCCATGTGTCCACCAAAAAAAGTGTGACTGGCGATAATTTGATCCTGCATAAAGCCCTGGTCTGATCTGCGTAGAGCCTTGAAACTTTTTTAAAGAATTGAATTTTATTGGATCTAATTAAAGGTGTTTAGAATCCTAGAGTTTTACAAAGTAGTTTTGAAAAGCCTTGAATTTTATTGTGGTAAACTAAAATTATCATTGGCTCATCTGTCATGACAAGTATCAGCTGAAAAGCCATAGAACCCTGATCTCAAGACTTTAGATTATATACAACAAATCCATGTTGACAATACAGAACACATCGGAAGAGGAAAATCTTGAATGGGAAAACATGTGATATGTAATTAATTAAGTATGATTAAATATGCATGATTCACTCAGTTTTATTGTGCAGTGGCACATGTGGTAATTATCAAATGTGATCAACTTTGATGAGTTCTGGAATGTAGACTGAGGTACAACTTATTTAGAATCACTGACCGAAGGAAGATTGCGCTTTTGTGTGCAGTGGAGCATGAACAAGCGTGATCAGCAAAGAAGTGGATTTCAGAGTAATTAACTACGTAGTGCAGCTGGTGAAATGTATTTAAGCTATAGCCACTGGTGTGGAAGATGTATACAGTAAATATAAAAATTGTATAATTATAATGTACAATGCTGCTCACCTTTTCATGCATTTTAATACAAAACAGGGAAGCATTGTAAGCCTAGGTATTAATATAAATCGCTATTAGATTGCATAATATTACTGCTATTCTAGTCCATGTCCGTGTGGAATTTAGTAACATATTAGAGCATTATGGAATATATTGTTAATGGCTCAATGATTTTGTTATTTTGTAAGAAATTAACATGCTTTGGATCATAATTTGGTAAACATATGACGAGACACCGGTACATGACCAAGGCTCATTGCTGATGGCTCGAAACATTGTACATTTCACAAATTATGCTCTAAAGTTAGTGAATTTTTTACAACATATTCGAGCATGTTGACACGCAGTTCATAACGACACAACACGTTGACACATTCTGGCAACAGTTCACTCTCTCACGACACTCTTACTACACGTACGCCACGCCATTGCCGACACCCTTTGATATTTAGACTGAATGCGCTTAAGTGATTAACACTAGAATCCCTTGTAGTGATGGCGCGATCCACTTTACAGAAAATAGCCACGTACAAACGAACTGAATAATCTTGTGATTTAATTTCGCCAACCTGATTTGATTTTGCCACCCCCGTGACCTTTCAATCCTAAGCCCGGCCCTTTGTTTTGGCCCGATGGTGGCCCGACATTGTCCGACGATTTGGAATTTATTGATTTCTGGAGAAACGCGACAATGAATTGCGGTAAGAAAATTTTAGATATTATAGTGGGTAACGCGTGAAATTACTGTACAAAGGATGCTAACCACTCGGTCAGTGGTCAGTATTCAGTAGCTGATGGTCAGCGAATGTCCATCATTAACAGGCATTGATTGGAGTCATGTGGCACGAAATGTTACCATCAACAGCAGGCCTGATGAATGCATGTGCGAATGTCGCCGTGTTGAATGCATGACTCGCAGAAAGAGAAACAGTGTTCGTGTTTATTAGTTTTATGGGTCATTTGGGATATAGGCACTGTGAGTTCACATTGAACATGGATTTTAAAATTAAAGGTAATAATTGCAGGAAGAGGAAGTTCTGCATTAGGTTTTGTGGTCTCGTTATGTCTGGTTGATTTCAGATCAGCTTCCCCAAACAGTGATTAAACTCACTTTGTATCTAATGCAATTTTATGGGTCATCTGTACAGCGTGCTTATTTGGTTTGGGTTAAATGATCTAAGCTATATATCTAACCGAATATTAAATAGTCTAAGCAAAGGTTCTCTTTTCAAGTTGGCCATGATGCCTTTTTATGTCTTGTCGCGTCTTTAAATACATTGCCTAAGGTGTTAAACGGTATCATTAAGAAAACATGTCATGAATGATGATATTTAAATGGAAAATGTTTTTTTTTCCTTTTGCATGGCTTAAATTGCCATAATCAGTGATACATTGTATATGACTCAGGCAGCAATGGCATCACAGTGGCATCAGTGGCAGGCAGGGCTTTATGCAGGATAAAATTATTGCCAGTCACACATGTTTTGGTGGACACGTGGATGTTAACTGTTAAGCCAGTTTACAAACTTTCAAATGTGTCTGATGACCTGAAATGGGCTACAAACACACATGTGACACCATTTACACACACTTTCTAGGCATAACTACTAATATCTAATGTATGGTTTTGGAACACCTTGGTTTTTTCGCGCCTTCATTTTTTTACCCTCCACCTATATTTCTACCCGTCCACATTCGTTTTTTTACCCGTCCAAATGACGGGTGGACGGATCTGTGCATAAAGCTGTGGTGGCAGGGGCAAAACATGGGGAATGGTCAGTCTGAATTGTGCATGTTGATGATTGGTTGTTAGACAAACGCAAACAAATCATGACACATCTTGAACGATTATCACAAGAAAACAAACACTAAGCCAATAATAGAAAATACATACATACATACATACATACATAATACACCTGTAACTAGAAATGTACAAAAGGACAGCAGATGCCCAAAATTAATTTGGTAATTGTGACAGTTGTGTTGCTGTATGTTCAATGTCATTTTTTTTATTAGTGACTCAAATTTGCAATATTTCTTCTTGTAGAAAATGTTCTAAATATGTGGACAAAATATAACTTTTTCTTATGCAAACTCTGACCATCCAATTCCTCCCTTTCCGTCCGTCCGTCCGTCCGTCCGTCCGTCCGTCCGTCCGTCCGTCCGTCCGTCCGTCCGTCCGTCCGTCACCTGTGTCTGTCTGTTGTAGGAGCCGTTCATCCCGCAGTGTGGCAAGCGTGTGCTGTGGTACAGCTGTGGACCGACCGTCTACGACTCGTCCCACATGGGACACGCCAGGCATGTACAACCAGGAGGCGCGTGCTCCACGCTGTAAACCCAATCGCGTCAAGAACTCATTTGTGCCGTATGCACTGTAGGGGTCAGAGCACAGTTAGACTTCCTGGTCTAACCCATACGAATGTAGTACCTTAATAATTGTGTCATTTGAGATTTTGAAAAAAGAAATTAACGTGAAATGAGTACCGTAGGACAGGCATACCAGTAGGTTAAGTGCTATGATATATCTGCAGTGCAATGACGCATGTTAGGCAGAGTGTAGTTGGCGTAGTGATTTTTAGCCATTTTTTCTTACATGACCCTGCGAATGCAGAAAAGCGTGCTCAGTTTGGTCAATATTGAGGGTCAGAACACATGCATGCATTTTAAGAGAGCCTGAGATATGCTTTTTTGACGAAATTTGATCAGCATATCAGTGACATGACTGCAGTGATTGTGTTAAAATTAAAAAAATTTCTCAGGTCCAGTTTCCTTATAATCTGACAAAACGTTAACATGGCCGCCAATGGGAAAATCAACAGTGCTCTGTGCCCTGTATAATTGGCAGTGGATGGATGGATGGATGGATGGATGGATGGATGGATGGATGGATGGATGGATGGATGGATGGATGGATGGATGGATGGATGGATGGATGGATGGATGGATGGATGGATGGATGGATGGATGGATGGATGGATGGATGGATGGATGGATGGATGGATGGATGGATGGATGGATGGATGGATGGATGGATGGATGGATGGATGGATGGATGGATGGATGGATGGATGGATGGATGGATGGATGGATGGATGGATGGATGGATGGATGGATGGATGGATGGATGGATGGATGGATGGATGGATGGATGGATGGATGGATGGATGGATGGATGGAAGTTTATTTAACAACAACAACAACACAGGAATATACAACATAGTATGGAAAATAATACAATACATAATGGTAACGACAATACAATATAATATCGGTGTTGTTGTTAAAGGGACATAGCAGAAGTCATATGACTTGTAAGTAAAAGTTATAAGATTGAATACAAACCAACAATAATATTGTTTTTTCTTTTTTTCATTGTGTTAATTGTTCATAAATACGAAGAAAGTAACGTCGACTTTAAACTTTTCTTAAATTGTTGTCAACTTGGCAACTGTGTTATATTACTTGCAAGACCGTTCCATATGTGTATACCTCTGACAGTAATTGACAGTAGTCTATGGGTGGTGTTCGCTTTTTTAACATAAAATAGTTTAGATTGTCTGGTATCATGCTTGTGTATGGCTGCAGTTGGTTCAAAGAACACTTGTACATGACCTTCTAAACAGTGGATTTCCCTATTTACATACGAACATTACTGGCTTTGAACTGTGAATCCTTTTAACTATTTATTCAATTGATCTATTTTATACTTTTAACGAGTTGTAATTTTTGTTAGTCATGTATGTTCCATTTATAATAATATATTTTGCTACCTATATTTTATTTATTTAGTATTTTTTATGCATTAATTTACCTAAATGTATATATTCATATTAGAGAACATTTACAGTTTTACTATCCGACATTTTTATCGTTTTAATTTTACTAGACATTCTAATTAGTAACAGTTTATATATTGTTATGCTTTCATAAATAGTTTTACTAATATACATTAATTCATTTGTTATCAACCATAATGTTCTTATTGTACTATTCAGCCGCTTTGGCTGCCAGTGAAGTGAATAAACTTAGTATTATTATTATGAAACCTTCACATCAACAAGAAAGATGCGTAATAGAACTTGTTTTGTTTTTGTTACTCCTAGGGAACACTTTTTTCTAAAAAGTGAAACTCCCGACAGCTGCCTTCCATTCCCTGTATCCTAAGTGACACGGCAGTTAGACTCATGCTGAAGATAGGGTTCCCAACTGTCTGGCTAGTGGCTACTGCTGCGATCTAGGGAACCCCTCTCAAATCTCCTGCCCAATTTCACTGGGGTTCAGAACACACAGTTAAAATTCCTGTTATGTTAGATAGCATGGATCAGGCATATCAGCTGGTCCAGGGGTAGAATGTATTGAAAGTGAGATGACATGTATTTAGAAGAATTCAGTTGGAGAGTAGAGTGATGGTTGTTCTTGCCGTTTGTATTCACATGACACTAATATGTGCAGTAAAGACATAGCTATTTTGGTCAATATTGCCTGCAATATTACACTCATTTAACAGAGCTGAAGTTGTGAGATGTTGACCAAACTTGGCCCGTGTATCAGGGACAGTGTGGCTGTGACGAAATTTCACACTTTTAGCAAATGTAGTTTGCTTATAGAAATGCTAACATGGCTACCAAGGGGAAGTCAGCAGTGCTCAGTGTCCACAAGACTGTAAATGAACACCTTGTCGCAAACTGGCCAGGTTCATGGTGTCGTCAGTTGGGAAGTGTAAATCACTTTCAACACTCCCAGGACCGGATGTTTTGTTATACAACAACTTGCCGGGGTCTTTCTTGGGCTCAGAGAGCTTTAACAATCCCTGCAGTGTCCTCAAGTCCTCATCCATCTTGTACAATGACAGTTTCAGTCACCGTGTGATACTGTTGGTGATCATTAAATGACAGCTGTTTTAAGAATGTCACAAGAAGATTATGTCCATTGTCTCGACCGCTAGTTACCTCTCTTGTATATTAATCAATGGCTTTATTTGTTCTTTCTTCCACAAAAGTTTTCTCTCTCTGACAAGCATGGTGGTGTCTTTGGGTTTGACCTTATGACCCCTTATTCACTCGGTTGAATATTTGTTGGTGATTCAGACATGTAACTGTACTTCCAGGTCCTAATCAATATCAATTAAACTGAATCACAAAGCAATTCACATGCCTTACCTATTTCATTGTGTATTTCTGTTGACAGATGTTACATCTCATTTGATATTCTGCGACGCGTACTGCAAGACTACTTCGGATATGATGTTATCTATTGTATGAACATCACGGATATTGACGATAAGGTGAGTGTTCATAATGTCAGTGTTTAGAAGGTTAATACTGAACTTAGAATGTGCAATGCACCCCAGGCATTTGCCTATGCTATGAAATACACTGCTTGTGAACATACTTGACAACGGCATGCATTGTGTGGGTTATGTAAGCAAGTGTTGATAAAAAAAGCCAATACTTCTGACTGAATTCACAAACTTCTGTTTTCAAATTTGTCCATAGCCAATTAATCTCAAGTCAACTTTGTCATAGTTTTTGCTCATTGATTGCTTACTTCTTTTTATTTAGGTCTGTCTAGATTTTATTTTTATCAGCTGTCATGTTCTGTTTTTAGTTTACCTTAAAAAGTCAATATTTTTAACAACTGCAACAAATGTCCTTTCTGGGTATTTTATGGTACAAGGTTAACGTATAGCCATAAATAAATAAATAATTATATATTTGCAATGTATATGTCCTTCATTATACACATAGCTTTTAGGGCATAGCACTCTGTTCTTGTTTATTAATATTCAATTGTGTTTACTGTTTGTATTTTCTATTTTTATTTATTATTAACAGTGTGCTCTCATGTTAGCGACACGTTATCGTAATTGGAGTCTCCTTGTCATTTACATATATGTTAAATGTGTTAATATGTACACTTGTGGTTAAACATCAATCTGTCTGTCTGTTATTGACTGAGTAGCCTCAAAACACACGTATCATTTGACCCGACCAAATCAAAATAATTTAGTAGTTTCTTAACTGATTTCACCAATACTAAATAACAACATATATAAAGGGCAAGAATATCATAATGCATATTAAATGGATATTAAATTATACTTTCCGTAAAAATAATCAAAAACAGTATGAGTGGATATGTTAAATTTAGGAGTACACTTTTAAGGGTAGATATCAGTGAAAGAGAGGAGCACGATTTCACCAACACTAAACAACAACATATATAAGTGGGCAAGAATGTCATACTGGATATTAAATTATACTTTCCATGAAAATAATCCAGAACAGTATGAGCAGATATTTAAAATTTAGGAGTACAGTTTAAGGGTAGAAATCATTGAAAACAGGTCACCATGAGAGGATCAGTTTGTGCACTCAACACACGACGGGGGACTTTGTTTGAAGCAGGTGCACAGGGAACATTAAACTAATTGTGGCTCAGACAATCCAGTTACACAGTGACTCAGTTACTGACGTTGAGGTCAGCCGTGGTGGCTACAAGTCACTGGTGCGTGTCACTGCACTCTGATGTGATGCTGTTGATGTCATTAGCCAGCAACAACATTGATGTTGTTGTTGAGTTTGTCTCACGGACAAGTGTCGTGTGTCACTATTGACAGTAGTTGTGTGTGTCATTGTGAGTCACTAGATCATGCCCCACACATCTGTGTCAGTGGTAGTCATTAAGGTACATTGACTGTAACTAATTAGTTAGTGTTAATCACTACCCAGGTAAATGACACATTTTTAATGGACATGCATGCATGCAAACTTATGCATTTATTTTAAGATAGGCATTAGATTAGAAGAGACACAATGCCATGATATTATTATTTATATACATATATATATATATATATATATATATATATATATATATATATATATATATATATATATATTGGCATTTTACATTTAGTTTGGCATCTAACATATACCGGGTATATATATATATATATATATATATATATATATATGTATATATATGTATGTGTATATATATACATCATCGTACTAATGTCTGTTTAAAAATAAATGTGTATGTTTGCATGCATAAGTGTCCATTCAAAAATGTGTATTGGCATTTCACATTTAATTTGGCAGCTAGCACAGATTTAATAATATTGCCAAATGACCTATGAAATGCTGCCCAGAACAGCTTGGATTTGTATTCTAACATCATCAGCTGCCACAGACTCAGTTAGGGTCAAGTTGACCTTTTCGAATTCATTCAGCCGTCTAACAGCTCCAAGATGATGAAGTTTGACTAAATAAAACGGAACACCTTTTGCCAATTTTTCTGTTTAGCAAGAAAAGAAAATCACTGAACTAAACAGCTTAGTGAAACACATATTAATAGTTAATCCGTGGAGCATCGCATGGTTTCAGATCATCCGACGAGCACGGCAGAACCATCTGTTTGACGAGTACGCGAAGCAGAGTCTACCCCTCGGCCGAGTGTTGGAGGATGCCACAGCAGCTCTCAAGGTTCACACTTATACATGTTTCTTGGCTGTAACCGTCTCTGAAGCCCAATGTCTCTTTGTAATGTCTAAAAAAAATTATATAATTTTTTTATTTATTGAAATTATTCAATGTGTTGAGATGTGAAGGAAGTAAGAAATATTATTGATTTAATCAGTCTAGTATTGTGAACATCACCACTCATATTGAGTATTTCTTTAATTTAGCATGTCCAGAGTCATTAAAGAAATGTTTGGTATGTTACTGCAATGTTTCGCAGTACTCCACAGTTTGACTAACTGACCACAAGTGGCTCCATCTAGTTGATTGATTTGTTCCTAATTTCCACACCAGTCTAGAACAGTGATACAGTGTAGTTCAAAATTTATAAAATTGATTTGTTGTAGATAATAGAATATATGCTTTTCTCATGCATGAATGTGAATATGTTTACATACATGCATGCATGCATGCATACACATACACATGCATTGGTCACAGTGGGTCACAATATGAGCAATATATGCATGATGCATCCAATTTGAAACCATGATGATGAGGGAATCCCATGCATACACACACACACACACACACACACACACACACACACACACACACACACACACACACACACACACACACACACACACACACACACACCCACACACACACATATATATATAAGGCCTATACACACACGTGTGTGCGTGCATGCATGTGTGAGTGTGTGAGCATCCCACACACATGATTACAACCCAATCCAACGATGCACACACTTAACTACCACCCTCCTGCCAGCCACTGGCAAGTAAGCTGGAGACGGAGCAGGACCCGGACAAGAAGGCGATGCTGGAGAGACTGCTGACGAAGGTGAAGGGGGCCGTGGACCAGGTAGACACCTCCCTCAAGGACAAGAGTCCCCAGCACCAGGAGGACGCCAGACAGGTGAGGCACTGAGGCTGTGGGACAGGGGAAGTACACTTAGTACAGTGAGGACTGAACACAGATCATTGGAGAATTGTGTTGTTAAAATTATGACAAATTTGAAAACAATTATCCTGATCCCTAATCCCTGTTGAAGTCTGTCCCAGGAGAGTTACAATGTTACATACAGATTTTTAATGGGTTTATAGAAAAACAATGTTACTTACTGTGTTTGTAATGGATTTATAGAAAAACAGCCATACCGTACATACTATTTTTCATACACCTGTACAAATCAGCTGTAAGTAGTATGTCATTTTGAAATAAATAATAATAATAATTAAATCATGTGTAATGCCAGCATATGCCAAATATAGCGTGCGTGCATCTTGCTCAAGTTTTGAGCCAGGGTAATGCGGACAGTGGTTGTCATTGCAGCGTCTGCTGGATGATGGTAAAGACATGTTGGCGGAGTGGCTCGACTCCCTCTACGGTAACACTGTCACCGACAACAGCATCTTCAGAGACCTCCCGAGGCACTTCGAGGCAGAATACCACGAGGACATGGAGGCACTCAATGTACGTTCTACGACAACTTGATGGCGTTTAATGTCAATCAAACTTATTGTTAACACTGATTCTGTTTGACGAGATAGTGGCGCGTCTCAGGTTTTGATTTCGCCTTAAGAATGTAAGTGTTGTTTGTGGGACATTCACCAGAGGTCCTCGTAATCTGTGCTAGTTGCAGCTTTTGTCACCAGATGTCGTGACAGTCGGTTCATGTACAAAACTATTAGATGCCCTCAATATATATAATGTGTTTATAGCAACCACTAGGTGTCCTCACAATCTGTGTTGGTTACAGGTACAGTCACCAGATGTCCTCACAAGGGTCAGCGAGTACATCCCAGAAATCATAGAATTTGTTCAGAAGATCATCGACAATGGATTTGCGTAAGTTTACATTGACAATCACAAGTATTTTATATTTTAAGTATTTTTGTAATTTTATTCAAAGTGTAACAAATGCATGAGTTGAACAAACAGACATATATTAAGATATTTGATTGACTTATTATATATATTATACACCGAAGCATATCAGGCAACCCAGTAATGCAAGTGTGTGAGAAATCTCACCAGAAATTGCCAACCTACATGATTGCAGCAGAAATGACTAAATGAAAACAAATGTTTTTGTCACATGTATTTTGAATATATAAGTAAGTGTTTTCCCATAGGTATGAGTCCAACAACTCGGTATACTTTGACACAATGGCCTTCAGTGAGGATCCTAAGCACTATTATGCCAAGCTGGTGCCAGAGGCTTTTGGTGACGCAAAGGCTCTGCGTGAGGGAGAAGGTTAGTAGTGACACAGTGACACAGTGACACAGTGACAGTGTCAGGACCGACGTGATCACTGACACTAAACCACGAATGTGTTTATCATACATTAATTCCACTTTCTTATTGTTTATTTTACAGTTGTCACATGCTAAGAATATAAATGATGATAAAGTTCACATGTACAAACTATACAAAAATATCTTGCCTATCTACTGTATATATATGTATGTAAGGTTTGATTAAAATTTGTATCTTGAAAATAAAAGTTGTCATGAAATGGTTTGTGGGAATGTTTTGATCAATTTATTTTCTATTTAAAAATAGAAAAGTTGTAAAAAATATGGAATGTCATCTTGTGTTGTTTGAAAAGTTGTGTTAAATTTTCATTCTTAATGTTATTATGGTCAGTAATTTAGATACGTTGGTTGGAAACAATGTGTTAAAATAATAAAGTTAAGGAAAGTCTTTACATAGTGCAATTTCTAGTTCTGTTCAAAGTATAATACACTTTACTCCCTGGCAGACATAATATCAAAATGAGCACCAGTTTGGCATATCTGAGAAGCATTCAGCCACACTGTAAATAATGCATGAAGACCACATTCATTCACAAATATTGACCACTGTCTATAGCCAGTTCTCATTCATACAGTAGAAGGAACTGGAGCAACGTAGAATGAACAAACTTGCACAACATTTACACCCAGGTAGTCTCAAGAGGCCGATGCTCTAGTCAGTGCGAGCTGTTGTGTTATTGTGATGTAGCGAGAAGCTCTTCACCTTTGAAGGAAGAGAAGTGAGTGACAGGGATGGTTTGTTGCAGGAGACTTGAGTGTGGCGGACAACGCACTGGGGGAAAAGAGAAGTGGGAATGACTTCGCTCTGTGGAAGACATCGAAGCCCGGGGAGCCCTCCTGGGACTCTCCCTGGGGAAAGGTGGGTGGGAAACAAGACAGAGGAGCCCTCCTGGCACTCTCCCTGGGGAAAGGTGGGTGGGAAACAAGATGGGGGAGCCCTCCTGGGACTCTCCCTGGGGAAAGGTGGGTGGGAAACAAGATGGGGGAGCCCTCGTGGGACTCTCCCTGGGGAAAGGTGGGTGGGAAACAAGATGGGGAGCCCTCCTGGGACTCTCCTGGGGAAAGGTGGGTGGGAAACAAGATGGGGAGCCCTCCTGGCACTCTCCCTGGGGAAAGGTGGGTGGGAAACAAGATGGGGAAGCCCTCCTGGGACTCTCCTGGGGAAAGGTGGGTGGGAAACAAGATGGGGAGCCCTCCTGGCACTCTCCCTGGGGAAAGGTGGGTGGGAAACAAGATGGGGGAGCCCTCCTGGCACTCTCCCTGGGGAAAGGTGGGTGGGAAACAAGATGGGGAAGCCCTCCTGGCACTCTCCCTGGGGAAAGGTGGGTGGGAAACAAGACAGAGGAGCCCTCCTGGCACTCTCCCTGGGGAAAGGTGGGTGGGAAACAAGATGGGGAAGCCCTCCTGGCACTCTCCCTGGGGAAAGGTGGGTGGGAAACAAGATGGGGGAGCCCTCCTGGGACTCTCCTGGGGAAAGGTGGGTGGGAAACAAGATGGGGAGCCCTCCTGGCACTCTCCCTGGGGAAAGGTGGGTGGGAAACAAGATGGGGAAGCCCTCCTGGCACTCTCCCTGGGGAAAGGTGGGTGGGAAACAAGATGGGGAGCCCTCTTGGCACTCTCCCTGGGGAAAGGTGGGTGGGAAACAAGATGGGGAGCCCTCTTGGCACTCTCCCTGGGGAAAGGTGGGTGGGAAACAAGATGGGGGGGGGAGCCTTCCTGGGGGAATGAGGGTCAAATTATGTTACTACCTGGGTACTTAGTAATTTCTAATCAGCCTCTAAAGATCTTACCTAGTCAGTCATTATATTATTACATACAATGCAATTTGTACATATCTTCAGTGTTTTATTTGGTTAAAAAAACATAATAATAATAAACATTATTTATCACGATAACCTTATAAAGTGTACATTTTATCTTCCTAAGAGTCGTGATTGCTAACACAACTGTACAAACACTAAACAATTGACTACTTCATAAATTACCGAACACTTTACATACCATACTTAGTTACTTACCATACCAATGACATACGTTGCCAGGGGCGACCAGGCTGGCACATTGAGTGCTCAGTGATGGCCAGCAGCATTCTGGGAGAATCGCTCGACATCCACACTGGCGGTATTGACCTCAAATTCCCTCACCATGACAACGAACTTGCCCAGGCAGAGGTCAGTGGTCATGAATATTCATATAGTTCAAGCATGTTGCTAATTTTTGATGAAATTGTTGTTTGATGTACAGATGAGAAAACAATTATTATTGACATTGTAACTTTGTGCTTATTTCTTGGAAAATTTCTTAGTACTGATTATATGGTTAGGGCAGATTTATCTCAAAGTGGTTAAACATTCAATTCACTTTATTGCCAAAACTCATGATCATATGTTCAAGAAATAAAATATGATACATATTAGGTGGGTATTTAAAAAATGTAAAAACGTTTGTCAAAGAATAGGTGAAATGCAAAATGATAGATATTTCACAAGATGTAACTAGACTGACATTGTGACAAGCAAACTGTCTAGGGTTAAACCAAACATAGAAGGAGGCAAGTAAACATTGGCACAAGGAGGCGATGTACATACAGTGCCTCTGAGTTAGCCTATTAAAGGGAATAAAACACCTTTTGATTGAAAAAAAATCTTGGGTAATGCTTTGTTTCTTCTTCGCCTTTTCCCACTAGGTGGGGTCAGTGGCCCGAATTCTTGATTTCCACTATGTTCTGTCCTGGGCATCCTCTGGGGTGATCTACAGTGCCTGCATATCCCTTCGGACGCCATCCATCCATCTCCCTCTTGGTCTCCCCCTTGTCACCAACTGGCACTCTCATGTCACCAACTGCTCTCACATGTTCTTGTACATGTTGCATTGCGAATAAAGTTACTCTCTTACTCTCTCTCTCTATGTGTGTGTTTGATTGCAGGCGTGTTTCTGCAATGACAACTGGGTGCGATACTTCCTGCACGCCGGCCACCTCCACATCCAGGGCTGCAAGATGTCCAAGTCACTCAAGAACTTCATCACGATCAAGGACGCCCTGAAGTGCCACTCCGCCCGCCAGCTCCGCCTTGCCTTCCTGCTCCACAACTGGAAGGACATGTTTGACTACAGCGACAACACCATGCAGGCCGCAGTCGGCTACGAGAAGCTCGTCAATGTTAGTAGTCGTCGTTGTACTATATTCTTTCTTCGTCATTAACATACAATGGGAAGGTCATCGTTGTGACATCAGACCGATATTTCAGTTGAATCTTGTTAGATGCGTACGACAGATGTGGGGAGCGGTGGTCGCACGGTAGAGTGCCGGACTGTCAATCGAGGGGACAGTGGTTCAATCCCACTTGCCGCCATTTTGAAACGTAGGCAATTCACCTCACATTTGCCTGTGTCATTCGGAAGAGACACTAAAACCTGGTGGTCCCTTCTATCTGGTGTCTATGCCAGGGGAAGTAAAAGATCCCACACAGGGGGTAAATGTGTAACCTGTAGTGGACTCACTAATTCTAACAACTCCTGCATTAGCCCAAGTTTCGACTGTTTGGAGATAACCACCTGAGATGAATTTGTGTCATAATCTTTTGATCATTTCGTAATTTCTATTCTAATACTGTCTTATTTATTAGATGTATTTTGATTGTTTGTCCGTGTTGGGAGTGGTTGGTTGGATTGTCATCAGCCATGATGCCCTGACCATTACGTCCTTTTACACAACTCCTGTCATCTCCGTATCTGTTCATCCAAATCCTTATTCATATAATTTCTAATCCCTGTGCAGTTTCCTCCAGTCCAAGAAATCCCAGGTTTGAATCCTGTGCTGTTGGATCTAACCTGAGGCATTACGTTGCTCCACTTCACTCAGCTGTAACGTTGAGTACCTGGCTATAGACAGTGGTGAAGTCAAGATGTTGTTCGATTGAACAGGTCTGTCAGGGAGTAAAATGTAACGTGATTTGATCAGTCCTAAGGACCTGCTGTAAGAACTGACCTTTGTGTCACATCCGTTTCCTTCCAATAATATAATTGACCTCATACGAAGGAAGTGGATATGACATGTCAGTGCAGTGGCTCAGGGGTAGAGTTTCAGACTCTCGAGTACGAGAACCCGGGTTCGAATCCTGGCTACGGCGTTAAAACCTTGGGCAAGTTTTTTTACTCTACATTGCTCCAGTTCACTCAGCTGTATAAATGAGTATCTGGCTGTAGACAGTGGTGGATATGTGTACGAGCAGCCTTCGCGCATTAATTGTAGCATATGGCTGGATGCTTCCCAGAGAAGCCGAGATGGTGTCTGAGTGAACAGGTCTGTCAGGGAAGTAAAGTGTAAAGTGCTTTGAACGGTCCTGAGGACTGGATACTGCGCTATATAAGAACTTGCCTTTGCCTTTATGTCGTCCATGTCTCCGGGGTCAGTCCTAGCCACCCTGTCGTTGTTGTAGGAGTTCTTCCTCACGGTCAAGGACATCATGCGGAGAAGTCCTGCCACTGGATCAGCTTCCTTCTCCAAGTGGAGCGAAGACGAACTACAACTCAACGAGAAGTATGAACTTGATACTTTTATATATTCCATTTGGCTGTCATGGGTTAGAGCTTGAAAGAGTCTCATGGTACAGACAAGTTCTGTTGGAATTATCAAGTTGTATGTACACTTTGGTAATGTTAGATTATTCATCTTTTTCAATGAGTTTGAAGCACACCACTATCTAACGGCACGTTGTGTTTTTTATTTATGGATGTGTTGGTTTATTTATTAACGAATAAGTACTAACTGCGTGTTGTTTGTTTCAGACTCATGTCTTCCCAGAATGCTGTGCATGAGGCTCTCTGTGGTAGGTCCCATTGGTTGTTCCATAAGTGATGTTGTTAAAAAATTCACAAAAATTGATTCATTATCGTTATTTCATATTCAGCTGTGTTGTAAGCTTGTGAAAATAACTTTCAATATATTTATACTTGAAATAAATAATGATCTGATTTATTCTGACATAGCTGCTGGCTGCTGCCACTACACTGACCACTAGATAGCCAACAGAACTGACCACGTCCATTGAATATTGCCACTAACTGTCGTCACTGAGCACTGCCACTGAGCACTGCCACTGACATCACTGTCCATCCAATATAATTGACCGATGTCTCTGACCAGTTTAGTTACCATTATTACCTAACCACTGACCACTGTCTCTGACCAGTGTCACTCACCACAGACCACTGTCCCTGACCTCTGTCTCCGCTGGACACTCACTGACCCTTGTCATTGTCCATGTCCACCATCACTGACCACTGTCATTCAATTCATGATTAACCTTCATCACAGACCTTGTCACTGACCACTGTCACAGATCACTATCACAATTCCTCTCTCAGACAACTGTCTGACCACTCACTGACCACTATCTCTGACCACTGTCCACTCAGACTCAGTGGACACGAGGGCAGCCCTGGACGCAATGAGGGAGTTGGTGTCGGCCTGCAATGTGTACATAGACAGCCACAGGAAGTCAGGCGTGACCACCAACAGACTGCTGCTGAAGAGGGTGGCCACCTACATCACCTCCATGCTCAAGGTATGTCACCTCCATGCTCAAGGTATGTCACCTCCATGCTCAAAGTATGTCACCTCCATGTTCAGGGTATGTCACCTCCATGCTCAAAGTATGTCACATCCATGCTCAAAATATGTCACCTCCATGCTCAAAGTATGTCACCTCCATGTTCAAAGTATGTCACCTCCATGCTCAAAGTATGTCACCTCCATGCTAAAAAATATGTCACCTCCATGCTCAAGGTACACAACCTCCATTGCAGAATGCTCACCGAAAAACCCATGTTTTCCTTTATCTTCAATCTCCTAGCTGCCTTAATTTGTTCTCCCGTCTCTGTGAGCTGTCTTTAAGACAAGATTCAGTCACCTCTTCTTCCCTTCCAATCCAACAGCTATCATGGCAATGGCACTGTCTCTTGGCTGCTAAGATTAAGAAATCAAATTTGTCTTGATAAAAAGGGATTTTTTTTAAGTGACAGCTACATGTAATGTAATTCATTTGTATAAATGTTATTACAATCGTAGTTTTTGTAAAAACTTGGCAGAGATCATAATTATATGCATCATTTTGTGTAATGTAATGGATTTGTCTTCATTTCATTCTTCCTCATTGCCAGGCTTTACATGTTTAATCAAATGTTCAATTTTTTTTATAAATATTTATACATATTTGTTTGTGGTGAAACTGCATGACTTGTGGTGTGTAATTAACATATGTTTCTTTGAATTGTTTTATTTATACTACTGCATATCCTAGTTTATTTTGTTTGTGTTACGCAGACCTTTGGTGCAATCAACAGTGACGAACCCATTGGGTTTGTCCAGGCCTCAGCCCAGGGTGCAAACAATGTAAGTAGATAACAAAATATGTTGGCATGAATGTACGTCATCATCAGTGTCCAGGACAGTGTGGCTGCTGTCTACGTATACAGTTGTAGAGCGCAGTGGCTCAGGGGTAGAGCTTCTGACTCTCAACTACGAGAACCCAAGTTCGAATCCTGTGCTGTGGTGTTAAAACCTTGGGCAAGTTTTTTGTCTCTACATTGCTCCAATTCGCTCAGCTTTATAAATGAGTAGCTGGTTATAGACAGTGGTGGACATGTGTACGAGCAGCCTTCGTGCATTAATTGTAGCATATGGCTGGATGCTTCCCAGAGAAGCCGAGATGGTGTCTGAGTGAACAGGTCTGTCAGGGAAGTAAAGTATAAAGCGCCTTGAACGGTCCTGAGGACTTGCACTGTGTAAGAACTTACCTTTACCTTTACTTTTTTACAATCTGTCTGTCAGTTTCTTGTTTGTCACATTATGCACAAAATTTTATATATCATAAATTTATATATATGTCAGCTAATTCATTAATGGTTCAGCTAACATATTCACTACACAGTCTGTCTATTGTATCTGTATGAAGTCACGTGTCTGTTCTAGGTGGAGGAACTTGTCATGCCTTACTTATCGGCCTTTGCCAAGTTCAGAGACGATGTACGACAAGTTGCTAGACAACAGAAAGGTATGAACATGTCTTATGTTGAGGACTGCTGTACGTTAAACATGACATTGATAACATCTTACATCTTGTGTATGATATATTTCTGTCAAATGTGTCGTGCAAATGGTCTCTGTAGTATGGAAGTTACTTGTACATGTATGTGGTTTGTGCAGCTCACTGTAGACATTCAAATATTTGCAGCTGCAAACAATTACTTTTCAAACTGGAAGTTCTTCCTTCAGAGTTAAGATAAATCCGACAATCACATCTGAAGTGAGAAATGTAAACAAACATCTGCAGATGTGGCAGAAGTCGTTGTGAAATACGTGCACATTGTAACATCATTTTCGTGTTATCTTTCGTTATTGTGTAGAAAGAGAAATTCATGTGACAGCGTTACACAATGCTGTAGTTGGTGACATCCTGAAGGTGTGTGACACAGTCAGAGATGACGTCCTGCCCAACATCGGAGTGCGCCTAGAGGACCATGAAGGTAAACGTCATACTGCGTGTCGTTTCAGCTGGTTTGTTTTTTGCCTGATAAGATGTTAGGTGTTTTACGTGGGGAGTGCTGGTTGCGCGGTAGAGCGCCGGACTGTCAATCGAGGGGACGGTGGTTCAATCCCACCTGCCGCCGTTTCGAAACTTAGGCAAATTCATTCACCCCACAGTTGCCTGTGTCTTTCGGAAGAGACACTAAAAGCTGGTGGGCCCTTCTATCTGGTGTCTATGCCAGGGGAAGTAAAAGATCCCATACAGAGGGTAAATGTGTAACCTGTAGTGGACTCATATATTCTCGTTGGGCTTTAAATGCCCTGCAAAGGGCCCCGTCTAGTATCTGAGAGAAGAGAAGGAGACTACTAATTGAATGAAATTGTGTTTCAATTTAATACTAAAGTGGACATTGATTATTATTAATACTACCGGTATTATTACAACTTAATGTGAAACAAGCGAAGAGATTTGACGTTTTCCAATTTGTAAGAAGTTAATAAATGAACAGATTTTGATTTGAATGAATGAATGAATCACTTCATTACAGAAATAAACATTCCATATACGTTATATAAATATGCACAATACAAAGACTTTTTTCACTCATAGAAACACTGTTGTTGACCATTATCATTCATAAATTCACCAATATCGCCATATGTTGGATGTATAGTGTATGTGTGTAATGGTGTATCATAACTTATTATCACAATAAATTAAATACAAATTAGGGGCAATGTATAGTTTAATAAAATTAAACACTTGATTAACATATCATTCTATCGTTGTTGAAATATAACCAATGCCAAGTTTGATTAAACAAATTTAAGGTCTTTGACAGTTTCCTATTAAAAATGCGATATTTTGCAGTTTCACGGTCAAAATTTACAGATGTTGAGAACTATTACTATTACCCTGTGTTATTATTTTATGCAAAAAGGGGCAACTTTCAAACATTTTGTCTGGTATTTTACACCTTACACCAAAAGTAAACACACAACCATTAGCTCAAGTGCCTGATTAAATAATGTTGTTTTTAAAACAATAAAAAGTAGTTTGTGATGATCTTTGCCATATATTCACAGGCCAAGACACTGTCATCAAGCTGGTGGACCGCGAAGTTCTGCTGAAGGAACGAGAAGAGAAACTGAGGGTAAGGCACATGGTGGCATTGCTGTGTTTTGCTGAGTGTGCTTCCAGATGTTTTTTGTAGTTTTTGCCCAACTCCTGCAAGGTTTTGTTAGCTTCTGTAACAATGTTACAGTCACCTGGTTTGAATGAGCATTACGACATCAGTGTGGACTGCTGTGTGTTTTCAACAAATGTATAAAACAAAATGTTATACGTGATGGTTTGAATTGGCATTATGACATCAACATTGATGTGTGTTTTCAAAAACTGTAAAAAATAAAATATTATATTCATTGGTTTGAATGAGCATTATTATGTCAGTCTACACTACTGTGTGTCCTTCAAAACTGTATAAAACAAAATAATTGTATACAAGTTGGTTTGAATTAGCAATGTGACACCAGCCTGCAGTGCTCTGTATGTTTTCAATGGTTTTACTGAGTTCTCATAAATCTCAAACACCTCAAACACCCTTGTACATTCACCTCAGTCGCTGAGCTGTCTTTTATATGTGCCTGACAGTACACATTCACTCTGTCGATGTCTTGACATTGGCGGCTAGTCCCTACTAAAACTTTGTTCATGTACTGGAAAAATTTCTGAACAAAGACTATTTATCGTATATACGCATAATGGTGCATTTTTATCAAACATTGCTTTCATGTTCTTTGAATTTTTGAATAACCTTACATTACTTTACAATGATTCTGATCACAGCATCCACTTGCTTTCTTAATGATCAATTCAGGTTTTCAGAAAATGAGTTTGTATTACTTTTTCTGGGAGACCAGACGACTATTTCACTATGATAGAGTTCTCAAGAAAAGAATCATAATTTAAAAAATATGTTGTTAAATTAAATGAATTTAAAAATTACAAATATCCACTGCCGTATTACTGAGGACACTATTTCCATGACACACCAGTGACAATGTCCTGCTGGCGTGTCACGGTGTTTTTAAGACAGTTTTCAAATATTTAAGATCACTGTTAAGAGTTAACACTGATTGCAGAAGTAGGATTAAGAGCTCTTAGCGTTAGTGAAAGGGGGCCCAGGTTGTGCAGGTGTGAGTGGGAAGGTAGTTAACAGTTCATTGACCTTTCATTGACAGCAAGAAGAGTTGAAGAGACTGGAGAAGGAGAAGAAGAAGGCTGAGAGAGACGCTCAGCAGGTCAGCCATGTCGCAGTGTAATAGATCAGCTGTAAACATATTTAACCTGGTTAATATTGTAATTTGTTTAAAGTAGATAATATTAACGTTATGAACACTACCATGTCGACACCATTACAGAAATAAAAATAAGTTGGACAATCCACTGGGTTAATTATAGTGTTAGTTTATTTTATTTTCATCATGTGTAAGTTAGATCTTTGCCAGCCAAATTGTTCAGAGTCGCAACATGTTAATTTAAACCTCTGATTAAATCCAGCTTGGAACCATTCACTTCCAGAAATCTTTAACGCTAAAAATGTTCTTTGATGCAGGCTGCAAAAGATGCCCAAAGAAAGATTGCTCCATCAGAAATGTTCCGAACACAGACGGACAAGTTCTCACAGTTTGATGAAAATGTAAGTCAAATAAATCTACATCAAATGACATATTACGAGTGTGCTTGACAAGAACAGAGGTTGTTTAAGTAAGCGGTGTGTTATTCCAAAGTGTAATATGATGAGAGTCAGTTTGAAAAATTTGGAATCCGCATGTGAAAGATTAGGGTGATTTTGCATCTAATCTATTAGCAAGGTAGCAAGGTATGCATGTGAGATTATAAATCTTTTCTTTTTTGATGGTTTGCATCTCAGATGCCAAACTGGCAGGTGTTCATGAACCTCATTTACAATCAAAAAAGATAAATAATGCTTTATTGTTTTGTTTCGCCACTAATCACTTGCAGGCATTTTACATGCAACAGTCACAAACAGGCAGAGTTGTAAAACTGTTCATTTTATTCCTTCACTAACATTATTATATCTTTTAATTACAAAACTGCCAGTGAATCAACATACCCATAGAATATATATCAACTTCCTCAACTCTGTTTGGTCAGACGTGATCTCATAACATGCAAATTTCAGATAGAAAAAAATATTTAACAGCATGTCATGTTTATTATTCCACTGGCATCTGATAATTTTACAAAAACATAACTCTGTAATAACATTAAATGTCATATTACGTATGTGATAGCAAGTATGATCAAATAGGTGAATATTGTTCGTGTTATACCACGTTCTTATATACACGTTTTTCAGTACTGTTTAAAATGGCAGCTTAACTCAGTATGCAACTTCATTATGTTTTGTTGCCAGGGAATGCCGACCCACGATGCATCAGGAAAGGAACTCAGCAAAGGTCAACTGAAGAAACTCACCAAGTTGTACGAAGCACAGGAGAAGAAATACAGAGAGTACACTGCATCTTTGGAACAAGGCGATAAGGCCATGAAGAATTGACCAAAATACTGAAATTGAACTGACGTTAGGTGAACATGGAGCCATAGAGCAATGACGTTGTAATGCCTCAAACAACAGCTGGTTAGTGTCATAAACTTTGAGATATTTTATGCAATTTACATAATTTGAATGTTAGTCCGTGTCACCGGTGTGGTATATAGAAGGGTTTATTATTTATTGTTAGTGGCATTTTGCAGCTGTTTAGGCAACAGATATGTTGAAGACAATCTCCAAGACAGATTATTTGTGTTTAAGACAAATTGTGTGTTAGCTACATAACTAGCTGTTTACATGGTCACAGTCAACACTGTATTCAAGATTTCACTGAAGTTAATGCGAAATAAATGGAAAATATGGCAAAATAAAAACAATTCACATATATCATGTGTTCTTGTGACAAAGACATTTAATACTAGAAATATAACCAGTGCACTGTGGATAAGTAGAATCACCAGGGATCCAGAGCAACACTTTTAGTTATCAGTATACGAAGTACCACTCATTAGGACCTACATGTCAGCCAATGAGAGGCTTGACTTAAGCAAGTTTTGAGTTATCTGGAATGCTCTGTGAATAGAAGAATAGAATAGATTTGGTGGTCAATTCGTGGGGAGCGGTGGTTGTGTGGTAGAGTGCCGGATGTCAATCGAGGGAAGGTGGTTCAATCCCACCTACTGCCGTTTCGGAACTTAGGCAATTTCATTCACCCCATATTTGCCTGTCTTTTGGAAAAGACACTAAAAGCCGGTGGTCCCTTCTATCTGGTGTGTATGCCAGGGGAAGTAAAAGATCCCACACAGGGGGTAAATGTGTAACCTGTAGTGGACTCACACATTCTTGTTGTACTTTAAACCCCCTGCAAAGGGCCCCGTCCAGTATCTGAGAGAAGATTTCTCACCAGTTCCTGAAGACCACACTATAACTGATGACAACTTAATATTGTATTTCATTTTTGAGATATGCTCAGATTTTGGCTCAATAATGGTTTTATTATTTCTACATAAGACGGAAGTACAAATGAATGGTGTAGTCGAAAAGAACAGCTGGCTGTGTATTTCAGATGAAAAACAACCATGAACAACATAAGACAACAGTACATTTATTTACTTAACTCTGGTTGCAGTTGAACAAACAGAGGGCATGTTTATTTACTGTGCTCTAGATATAGTTCTACAAACACATGGTCTATAGCAGTCTAGTTACGACAGCCGATTCAACCTATTTAAAGCTGTTTTCCATTTTTGTCTTAATGTTCATTTTATCCACCTCTCCCCTTTGGACATCAGCTTTTTAACATGTTTACATAGTAGTGCATATTATCGAAGACTTGTACAATCTACAGGGTGAACTATGTAGTGGAGACCACTGAAATTGTTAATGGTTGATGAGTGTCATTGTTGTTATCCGTGGTAGATGAACGTGCAGTTGATGAATGTATTTTAGTTGATGAAGTTGAAGAGTTTCATGCAATGATGGTGGTGATGGTATTGCAGTTCCTGTGTCGTGTTAGATGCAGGTGCCGTGTTAGATGAATGAAGGTGTTGAAGTGTTGGAAGTGTACTCTGTCATCAACACTTTACAAAGGTGTTGCAATCGACGAACATTCTTGATTCCTCTTGCAAAATTTCTGTCTGCAAATACATTAATCAGCATCACATCAAGGTCAAATATCTAATCACCAATTTTGGCACCTGTTCTGCCATTTCGCCTCACATATTACAAACAGGCAAAACAACAGTTGGCTGGTCAGAATGCCATTTTGGTGGCAAACAGGGCCAAAGAAGATGACTGTCGACTTGAAGAGTTTACAGATGTGTCAGAGGGCTGTGCCAGCAGAATAACCCTTGTCGCAAGAATTACTACCCGGGGGTAATACCATTGCAATTCAAGTACATTACTAGAAATCACACACTGTTCAGTCATGATGGAGTACCACAATCGTCGTCTGGCAAAGCTACTGGTTACTGTGTCAGATACAAAACACACACATACACACACTTGGCAGTTATACAGTCAATAAATAACTCTTGCTTCTCGGACTGCATTGGTGAAGTCACAGAAGTGGGTATCCTGCCTTTCGTAACTCTGGCCGAAGAGACTAAAGTAAAGAACAAACACACGCTACATTCAGCCACACAGAACTCAACAAGGTCGTCAGATGACACTAAGCTCCCAGTTCTTTGGATGCCATCCCGTGATTTCTTCAATGTGACCGTGCTTTTTTGTTTAAACTAGCGTGCCAAATATGTACTAATTTTGTAATTAACACAAAAGTGCAACTACCGGTGTCTAACGATTTGTTGAATGGGTTTGATTTAAACATCTTAATTCTGATCAACAAGGTACCACAGTGTTCCATATATATAAACATTTGAAAACATTAGACGACTGATCTTTGTGGAGTAATGGTCCATTATCAGATTAGTGCTTACCATGTGGATCTAAATACCATATTGTTTCAAGATCGTTATTATTTCTTACAACTAATCACTTTTAAAGATAATTTGATCATGATTAAAGTTATTGCGTGTCTCTTTCACCTGCTGTAAAACAGTCCGAGATTTTACATTTTGCATAAATCTCTGTTAGCGCGAGGTGTTTTCTTGAAGCTGGTTTCAGTCGTTTGTCACCAGAAACTGGTACTTTCATCACATCCCTAATTGTGCATAGTTGACATTATCAAACGCTAAACTGGTACAAGTGCCTAACCGATGACACTTCAAGGCTACATACAATCGGTCGATCGACTCACATACTCCGTACAACTAAGATCACACCCATAAAATGTTCGGAGCAGATCAAACACTTAAGATCTATCATATATCTCAGCGACTGTTGCTAGACACGCAGACATTAAAACCACACCAATAAATTATAAAAACAGAAGCATCTTCGGTGTGTCACCAGTGAGCAGCTCTGGGAGGACATTCACGCCAAACTGTGACGTCAGCTTGTATCACATTCTCTCAGGGTTCATTAGTTACACGTCTCGTTCTGAGGTGTAATTTCACAGTAACAACAGCATGGGTTTACACACCACTCTCGGTAAAGATTAAAACCACATTACAGCCAGCAAGTGTCCGTTACACACCATTATATATATCTGGTTACCAGTTAGTGGACAATAGGTGTAATGGTAACCTTTTACATTTCGGTATCCCAAAAGTTTGGACAGAATTGTAATATACTACGTTTTACCGTAAAAGGCTCTTAATTTACCTACTAATGTAGTATAACCTGAAACTGTGTTACACATTAGTGTAACAGCTTAACCTAACTGCATGTTACAGCTGACTGTAACGGCTGGTATTAAACAATCCTAGAGCAGTACCCAACTGTATTACTAATAAGAGGACATGACACCCCTCCACAAGAGGGTGTCAAACCCTCCACATGAGGGGGTGTTACAACCCTCCACAAGAGGGGGTTACACCCCTCCACAAGAGGGGGTGTTACACCCCTCCACAAGAGGGGGTTACACCCCTCCACCACTGCGGTCGACGGAGATTGGTTCTGTCATTTGGTCGTCAAACTCTGGCATCGTGTCCAGGCGACTGGTCGACACAGCCCCAGTCTTCAGCGCACTCATCAGCTGTAACAACAAACACGTTACACGTTACAGTGAAGTATCAATACAACAAACTTGATATGTGTGTGGAACCACGCCAGAGTGTTTGGAACCACACCACAGTTTGTGGAGCCACACCAAAGTGTGTGGAACCACACCACAGTTTGTGGAACCACACCACAGTTTGTGGAGCCACGCCAAAGTGTGTGGAACCACACCACAGTTTGTGGAACCACACCAAAGAGTGTGGAACCTCACCACAGTTTGTGGAGCCACACCAGAGTGTGTGGAACCATATATATATATATATATATATAATATATAGAACACATTTTATCTGTTCACGTTCATGACTCTACTTGTCAACTTGTACAAAATATCTTAAATACTTGTGCTCAAGTACTTTCAAAAGTTCTCGTACTCATTACTCAAGTACTATCTGAGATGATGTACCCATTACATGTACTTGTACATATCACCACAGCACTGGCACTCATTGCTCAAGTACTTTAGCTTTAGCTGGGTACCCAGGACTACCCGACCAAACCCTGCCACTGGTGGATGCAAGCGAAATCTTAAGTAGATCATTCAGCCACAGTGATGTGTCCACGGCTATGTACTTAGTCGTTACATGCCCACCTTGGTGCCCACAACCACACAGGTAGATGAGACCGCGTGTGGATCATAACCGCATCCACACAAGTAGTGGATCGTCACGTTTGTTCATTTGTGTTTGTGTTGAAGTTTGTACAAAACCTAGGTTTGACGAGACAGGCATTGTAAGGAGGTTGTGATTATGTCTTGGTTACAGCGATGGTGACAATGTGGACACAGTTATGATATGAGTACGAACATACCACTGGTGACACGAACATACCGCTGGTGACACAAATATACCAGTGGTGACATGAACATACCGCTGGTGACACAAACATACCACTGGTGACACGAACATACCACTGGTGACATGAACATACCGCTGGTGACATGAACATACCGCTGGTGACATGAACATACCGCTGGTGACACAAACATACCGCTGGTGACATGAACATACCGCTGGTGACATGAACATACCACTGATGACACGAACATACCACTGGTGACACAAACATACCATTGGTGACATAAACATACCACTGGTGACACAAACATACCACTGGTGACAAACATACCGCTGATGACACGAACATACCGCTGGTGACACAAACATACCACTGGTGACACGAGCATACCACTGGTGACACAAACATACCGCTGGTGACACGAACATACCGCTGGTGACACGAACATACCACTGGTGACATGAACATACCACTGTTGACACGAACATACCGCTGGTGACATGAACATACCGCTGGTGACATGAACATACCAGTGATGACACGAACATACCACTGGTGACACAAACATACCATTGGTGACACGAGCATACCGCTGGTGACACAAACATACCGCTGGTGACACGAACATACCGCTGGTGACACGAACATACCACTGGTGACATGAACATACCACTGTTGACACGAACATACCACTGGTGACACGAACATACCGCTGGTGACATGAACATACCGCTGGTGACACAAACATACCGCTGGTGACACGAACATACCGCTGGTGACACAAACATATCACTGGTGACAAACATACCGCTGATGACACGAACATACCGCTGGTGACACAAACATACCACTGGTGACACGAGCATACCACTGGTGACACGAACATACCACTGGTGACACAAACATACCACTGGTGACACGAACATACCGCTGGTGACATGAACATGCCACTGGTGACACAGACAGGGACGATAGCATCACATTGACCCAGTCAAAGTGACAATAACAGGGCCACGATGACAATGATAATATGGCAGCTGTGATGGTGATGACAAGTCAGAACATTGTCAATATGACCACTGTATTGTGTGACAACAGTATAATCATGACAGTGATTACAACAACTAATTGTAGCAGGTGATGTAAGATGAGGAAAGGTACTCATCAACAACTACTAGATTACTAACATAGTTTATGTAAATCGTGACTCATCAAGTTTCTTCTGAGACAGAATGATGACAACACTACACTGAATGAAAGAAAAAGAAAACACGGACAGCCCAAACAAACACAAAGCCAGCAGAAAAAGAACTAAAACAATTACTGGGGCCATGTCGCTAAACAGACTGCACACCCTGAAATATCTAGAGGCCCCATTTTTCCATCCGAAAGTTGGGAAAAAGCCGCCAGCAGCCAACACTCCTTGTGTCCTTACCTGTAGGAACTCTCCCAGGTCCACTTTGGCGTTCTTGGCAATGTCAACGTCGCTGAGGATCTCGTGTAGTTGGTCCTCCGTCACCTTCTCGCCCACTTTCTACAAGACACATCCACCTTCACGTTATTTACCTTCAAGACAACTGGATGACAAATGTGATGGCTGCAATGTTTCAGACCTGTTTTAGGTGTCATGTTAAAGGGCCACATTTCAGCTGTACAATGTTAACTGTGTCATTTCTGTAGGTCAGTTTATTGCAGAGTTATGTGCAGTTGAATCAGCCCACCCACAAGGCCATAACATTTCAGCTTTACAATGCCACCAGTGTCGTCTGTGTGAGTCGGCTTGTTGCTAAGTTACAGATCGGCTGAATCTACCTACACAGACAACTCAAGTTCTGAGGCAGACACATCAGAGTTATATGTTTACATCTCAAATCACACGCCATTCAACCCCAAACATGTATCAAAAGCACTGTGTAATTCAAAGCAGAAGTCAACGCGACATTTTAAAAATAGTAGCAAATTGTTTTACTGGTTACACAAATAAACAAAATTCAATCAATACTTTCACCCTTGCAAACATATTTCGGATTTTCCTCGGTTTTGTGGAATGTATTTAACAGTCTGAACCACTGTCACAAAAAGTCATAAATATTTCATCATGCAATATTTTGCCACATGAGATTAGGGATGTTTTGTAACAAAACAAAAACCAACATTTCACCTGCTTGGAGTGCATAACTGGCTATAGATATGTGACACATCACTTTGTTGACTATTATAAATATAATTAACTGTGAACAGTAAATGTTTGGATCCAAGATGTCACTGTTTGCTTATATTGCAATAACAATTATGTACCTGACCTCCATCAGGCTATGCCTTGCCAACAACAATTACTTAGGTAATGTATACACATTTCGTCACCAGTATATCATGACATCTGGGAAGGCAAACTTTCCTACACACAGTTACCACCTGAACAACTTTATCATATGTGTTTGTAATAAAACACAAATGGGGGCCAGAACATAAAAATATTACGACAGAATGTCCAAGTGCTCAACGTGTCTGGCATCCATTTTTATGGCTTGATGGACTTTGTTGCTAAGCAACAGGTCGTGTTCTGGATAGATCAATTAATAGTCAACATTGTGCTTGGTAATCAGTTGTGAACTTGATGGCTTTGAAGCAGACTGATTCATGAAATGTCTGTACACAACTTGTAATGAAATCATGCATAGAACACTGACTAAATCAAACCATATCAAAAAGTTTCTTACAACTGAAAGAAGAGAAGTTTATCAGTAGCATTATAGTGTTGTTAATGAAGCAATTTAAGAAAATGTACAATTTTTCACCTCAAAGTCACCGTTGCCCTCATCTGATCATAAGGCGTGAATGTTTAACTATGATTTATTGTGAATTGTGTGTGCTGTGTTAGCATACATCTTGTGGTATGTCGAATGTCAATGTGTAGTGTGTTACACAGTGTAGTGTGTTAAGCATCCATTTCATGTCACATTTGGTCAGCTACTTCCTTTTATAGTAATGAAACGTGAAATGACCCCCCACACCACTAGTTATTTATGCAATAACATGCTCACAAGGGGGCAAGTGTATCACTGTGATTCACACAGACGTTTTGTTATGGGTATTACCAGGTAGACATTTTGCAAACAGAAAACTTCACAACCTGCTCTGGCATTCTGAGACAGTGAACCCTATATACACTTCTGCCTGTAGATAACTGCAAATTGTACAAAACCACACTTTGCTGCCTGTAATTACTGTAAACCCATACATTTTACACAACTTTGTTTTTTTGTGTTATAATAAAAAATGGTAATATGTTGCAAAAAAATACTTAAACATCAATGCAAACGGTAAACGTTATGTACATGGATATGTGTTCCGCTACAAAGAAAACAAACACATGTGACAGGAAATAAAATGCATTGACGTTATATCAGAACACATTTGTCTGCATTACTCTGCAACGCTCCGTCGATGAGATCAGTAAAGGCAGCAGTGCAAGGGTGGCGGAGGAACACTTGGTGAAATTCTAGGTTTCACACAAAACTTGGCGATAAAAGACGGCAAGAAAACCTGCGATTGTCTAGCGACAGAAGACCCTCCACAGTAGTACTGATGCGATTACTAGGTGACCAGCTGTAATGCGATGCCCCAACTACCAGGCAGACAACCACTACCTACCGTATATTCTGTATTTACAACCGTGTCTACATTTACAGAAGAGGGTAGCTAAAAACACAAGTTCAAAGGCAAAGTTAGGGGATGTCTTTAGGGACAGCACACAGCAACACATCCGCAATAACATGCTCACTCTGAAATGGCACGCGTGTACCTTTTGCTGCTCAATTATGACTAACATTCTCTGATCTGTAAAAGGAGTACCACAGAGGCAATTAATAAAAAAAATCTTAATTAATACAAAAATTATTGGAATAAATATTAATGAAAAATGAGCTGAAATCATCTAGAATTCATAATCAATACTACCTCTGCACTAATTTAGCTCAACGTTGTCCATAGACTTTGCTTTTTTTATATTACAGAAATAAATACTTGCAGCACATGGCTTGAAGTACAAAGAACAAACAATAAGCACCATTTTATCTACGGAGGAATGTCTGTACAGAGTGAAGCACACACCCACACACATGCGCGCGCACGTACACACATCCCCACAAACACACCAACCCCCATGTTACACATATTTTCTGCAACTGTTTGGAAGATAACCAATATAACTGCGGATTTTGACATTACTGGTGTTATCGCAAATATTTTGTAAAAAGTTACATAAAAACAAGTGACATAAAAATCAGAAAAATTGTCTTCTGTATCTGTGCATATGCACCATCCCCAGCAGGCTGGGCATGTCTTGTTAATAAAATGTTGAAATGTTTAAACAGACTAGGCTGTCCTAGTTCAGGTGTCACTGAACTGGAGATGACAGGAGATAAATTTTAATAAGGTTAGGTTTGCCTAAAGGGTGCCTGGGAACCTCACAGAAATGAACTACAAGGTAGGGATTTCCGATTAAGACATGGTTATAAATACAGAATATACATAAGAATGAGCGAATGTCGTACTTTGAAGTAGTGCCGTAGTTCGGCCAGTGTGATGTATCCGCTGTTCGACTCGTCGATGGAGCGGAAGCGGTTGATGTAGACGTTGATCTCGTCCTTCGTGAAGTTGATGGGGATGTTCTTCTTGTCGTGCTTTAGGTTGAGGCCCATCTCTAGCTGCAGGAAGCGTCGCGCTCGCCTCTCTTCCTCCTGTCAACGGCAACAAAGAAACTTGTGTTGTCACGGGCAATAATTAATATATCATGTGTGACGCTCTAGGGTTATCAGATTTACTCTGTATGACACTTTAATGGTTTTTCAGATAAAACTTCTATTTTTCTATGACTAATTTACCAAATAAAATTAGTTCAAACATAATTTATTAATCCAATTATCTGATACTTCAATATAATACAGTTCAGCAGGCAGACGTAATCATTTAAACAGTTGACATTGTCCAGAATATTTCAGTGCATGGTAGTATTACTGATTTTAGTCATAGCACACATTCATTTAAGGACTGATTATGATTCTGATCCTATCAACACTCAATTTTGTTTGTTGAGCCTCTTAACACAAGGGTTTGTAAATATTCAGAAACTAAGTTTTACTGTTCTGATATACATTACTTGAAGATTCTGGACATTTTTAATGATTGACTTTCTGAACCTGAATAGGATACATCATAAGAAGCCAACATTGGCTATTGTATAATGCTGTGTGTGCACATGTTACTGAGTATATCTACTACACGAGTCACATTCCTCAAATGTCAGACGGGTAACATTTTCAAATTTCAAACATTGCCATGGGCAACTAAAGTCACTAATATCTCAGGCAGCATCGTTTCAATACATTTATTACTGCTGTAAGAAGAACAAAACATTAAATATGGACTTTTAAAGACTTGCACAATTAAAAACTACATAACAAAATTACAACTAATAATAATAATAAAACCACTTATATAGCACCGTAAATCCAGCTTTCAAGGCGCTGTTACAAAACATAAAAATGGCACTAAACAAATTCAAGATTATTAAAACGTGGCATCAAATGTCCAATTAAACTATTATTAAGAAGTAAAGTCATATTAAAAAAAATATTTCCATAAATTTAAGAAAATAAACTGGCACAAAATTAAAAAAGTCAATAATAAACAAATCATTAATAAAAACATTTAAGTCAAATCGAGCGTCTCACGTGATGAGAACAAGTGCCTCACCTTCATGCGGTCAGACGTCCAGTTGAGTTCCTCAGCCATGATCTCTATGACGCGAGGCATGGCCTCCTCCGCGGCTTGGACGTTGAGGAACGCCAGCCTGGTCCGCCTCGCTAACACGTCCACCACCTTACACGCGTACTCACGCACCGAGTAGCGGATCTACACACGTAGGACACACGTCAATGTACAGCTCTCGTCACACAGCACATGGGTAGAAACTGTACTTAGTAGCTTAGCATTTTATAATTTTTAAATATTTATTATTTTATAATTTTTAAATATTTATTATTTTATGGTACTAATGCATGTAGAATTTTATAAGAAATACTATAACTTTTAGTTAAAGCTTCCTTGTCCTCATGCCTTCTGGAGCTTAAATAGCTCTATACAGTAATCTTGTTAAATCTTGATCAAATTATAGTGATCTACATCTTAGAATAATTTGTCATGGATCACATTTATTTTTATTTTACTTATGATTGTATGTATATGAAGTGTCCAGGAATAATATTGGTTGATATAGCATCGTATATCAATCTTTATTCCATTAAATAATTTCACTGATGATTGTAAGTATATGAGATGTCCAAGAATAATACTGATTGATTTAGCATCGTATGTCAATCTTTATCACCGTTGTTATATTTAAAAAGTAAAAGTTAATTTTACACAGCAGTCTCTGAAGGACTGCTAAAAGGTCTCACACTTCATGCCTGGATGATGTGTCCACATCACCTTGAGTTTTCTGGGTGCTATTCAGCCATCCTTTGACTACTACACAAAGGCATTCACACACATCTACCAGACATGGAGCAGAGGCAAATGTATTTGCTAAATTATTATATGGATTGTCAGTACATTTCACCCATCAGCAGCAGATGAGGTCGTAGCTGAGCGGACAGATAGACTACCCACAGCATGTTGACTAATGACAGTGACATTGACAGTAACGTCCTCTGTAAGATCATTTGTACCATGGCCGTATTGATCCACAACACTCACCTCAGCCTCAATGTAAGGATAGTCTTCGTGCAATCGCTGGCCAATCACAGGCCACCGTTTTCCTGTCTGTTTTGCGAGTTTCGCCACTTTCACTGCTTGATCGCCGTACGTGTTGGCCAAATGCTGTGCGACCTGAAGCAAACGAAACTGTGTAAAGATGCTACCGAATAAAGGTGCATCTTCAGCACAGATTTAAGTGAGTCCAGTGATGTTTTGCTGGTAACACTTGACACAGTATAATAGGAAGAATTGTCACGCACGGATGACTCATGGTAGCATAATAATAACAATAAAGCTTTATTGTCATATTCAACGATGATTTACATGATGAATTGGAATGTAGTCTGGCATGACTCATATAGTGTCTATATATACAATAAAATGAAATATGGCAAATAAATATAAGATATAGATATAAGATATACATTGTACATAATTTGTTCTTTAAAATAAAAAAATTATTTTAATATAATAAATAAATAAAGACAAAATTTAAATAATAGATTATCTATTTAACAATAATTGTGGTATAAACTAGTTAATAAATAAATAAATATATATATAAAATGTCCTTTACATTTTTTAAATATATATATATATATATATATATATATTATCTTCTAAAATATAATTTAAATTAGTTGACATACATTATAAGAGGACTAAAATATCATTTAAAACGTACCCCGTCGTCGAGCCCAAAGTCCTGTATGAGCCGTATGAAGAGGGTGGGAGTCCAGCCGTGGGCCCCGTGGAGCAGCAGCCCCTTGGTGAGACAGCCTCGCACCGGCCTGAGCCCACACACCTCGATGGCGCGGTCCACCGTCTCCTCGGCCATGCTGCGATACGTCGTCCACTTGCCTCCTGCCACACAACCAATACAATAGTAATCAAATATTTTTATAACACCCGATCAATTAAAAATTGCTCTTGGGCACTTTACAAACATGCAGATATATGTATAAAATGACATATTTAACAAGATTTAACAAGATTACACCTAGAGAATCAACTCGAGATGGCAGGTGGACAAGGAAGCCGTTTGGCTTATCGAGAGTCCAACTTATCTATCTAAGTATACCCCGCCCGTCTTAGGTATATGTTGATTTTATTTTTAAATATATTAACACTACTAGAACCTACACAATCAGCTGATAATCTGTTCCATTCGTTTACTATTCTTTGTGAAAATGAAAATTTTCTAATATCTAGTTTACACTGCTTCTTTGCTAAATTAAATTAAACTAAATTATAAAATAACGTGACCACATACCCGCTATAGTTATGAGATTCGTCTTGCTGACTTCTATGATGTGATTTCGTGCGATTGACTGTGTGTGCGATGCATTCGGATTGACCACCAGAGGGCGTATGCCGCTCCACGCAGACAACACATCACCCCGACGCACTGGAAGAAGAGACGTTTTAAACATCATCACATGACAAACTAATGGGTAGTATGTCAACTATTGTGTACAGCAGGTCAGTGTATCTGAGTGGCAAAACAGGATCCAACAACACAGCCTCAAATAATAACTAATAATAAACAACATTATATCTGTAGCATCCAATCAGTCAATCTTCCTCTCATATATTTCACATCTTTTTTATAATATTAAATACCACTGATACTCATTACTCAAGAGTAGCTCATTGTTTTCGTTAATATTAATTTACCGTAATTATACATATTATAACAACACTGGAAATATGAAAATTGGAGTAGACGTACCATTGACGTCAGGGTTGAGATAATTCCTAATTTCTTTTAATATGAACTGTATCTCAGCCTCCGTGGGTGTGGGGTTGTCTGTCACTGAGCACGGGTTGTCTGTTGTCCCTGGAACACACGGTCAGATACTTAGTGGTGGTTACTCATTCACACAACACATACACACACACATCTCAACACACCTAAACACAGACACACACACACCTCAACATACACAGACACAACACAGACACAACACAGACACGCAGACACGCAGACACGCAGACACGCAGACACGCAGACACGCAGACACGCAGACACGCGCACACGCGCAGACGCGCACACGCGCACACGCGCACACGCGCACACGCGCACACGCGCACACGCGCACACGCGCACACGCGCACACGCGCACACGCACACACGCACACACGCACACACACACACACACACACACACACACTCCCTACACCCACCCACCAATACACACCAACACACACACACCTCAACACATACATCTGATATGTCACGTGCCATCAGCTGTACAAGATACATTACCTACACTAGTTATGTGTGCAAGATAAATATACTGCATAATTTATGTGAGAGGATAATGTACAATGTATGTGTGCAGAATGAATCAACTGTACATGTGTACAAGATAAATCAAGTGTACCGGTTATTCATACAAGACAAATTATCTCCGCTGGTTGTACACAAAATAAGTCAACCGAACAACGTATCACATCTAAATGTAACTCAACTAAATCAATGTACAACAAAAAACAGCTGTTCACCTTATATGTACGAGATAAATTAACTACAATTTGCATGATCAATCAACCGTGGATGTTATACACACAAAACCAATCCAAGATAAACCAACTGTAAAACCTTTAAATCCAGAATTACAACAACTGGTCGACAGCGCCAGCACGGGAAAGAACTAAATATTTATTACACGAACCAAGCAGACACACTCAGAATAAAACATGACCCCAAAAGGTGGCCAACAAACGTATGTGCACCCGGCTCCCTGTACACACTGCCACATGGACCATGACCTGTAGACACAGTGACCCGCTTACACTGCTGGTTTACGAGAAGCCTACGCCATGACCCTGACCCACTAACCTGCCATGGTGGAGTTTTGCCAGGGCAGGAAGAAGATGATTCGACCGTCGGACGTTGATGGGTCGAGGAGGCCCATCTGTGCCGGGCTACAAACACAACACGAATCATGGTACACATTGATTGGTTGCTTGGTTGCTTGGTTGCTTGGTTGGTTGGTGGGTGGGTTTGGGTGGGTTGGTTGACTGATTGACTGATTTATTTGTTTAAAAAGTATACATCCAAATAAACATATTAAAATATAAAAGCAAATAATGCAGAAGCAAATATATAAAAATACTGAGGAAAACATATGAAAGCACACAGAAGTACACTTATTTCCAGTGTGGTCCTCAAATGTCGTACCGATATCAACCGTTCCATTGAAATCAAAAGTATGTAAAAGTAAACCATTTGTAAATTAGATTTTACTTTTAGTATTATTTATTATTCTTTAACGTGTGCTACTTTTATTTTATTAAATGTTCTTATTTCTTTATTACTGGAACATGAGTATGCTTTTTAAATGTTTTTAATATAATCCTAAAAGTTATACCAGGCACCATGTTTTAGTAATGTTATTGTGATGCGCCTGTGAAAAGTCATAAATACTAGCTGAAAAATGATGTCAAATTATTACTATTATTTCCAGATTAGTTCAACTAATGCCATAGACTTTAGCCTCAATTTTGTATGCAAACACCTCTGCTAATTCTAAATGCCCCTGTTGTTGGTTGTCAGCAGAAGACGCACCTGTAGTAGGAGGGAAGTATGATGTGGACGCCAGAGCTGGGCTGGCAGATTTCTGGGATCTTGGGATCATCCATTGTTCGCACAAAATCTGTGTATGGTCCCGTCGCATTCACTACACATTTGGCTTTGATGTTCCATTCCTTCCCTAGAAACAACACACAAGTAACATCTTATAAGTTGTCTAGGGACTGTTGTGTTCACTACACATTTGAGTTTGATGTCCATTTCTTCCCTGCAAACAACACACAAGTAACATCTTATAAGTTATCTATGGACTGTTGTGTTCACTACACACTTGGCCTTAATGTTCCATTCCTTCCCTACAAACAACACACAAGTAACATCTTATAGGTTATCTAGGGACTGTTGTGTTTACTACACATTTGGCTTTGATGTCCCATTCCTTCCCTGTAAACAACACACAAGTAACATCTTATAGGTTATCTAGGGACTGTTGTGTTTACTACACATTTGGCCTTGATGATCCGTTCCTTCCCTGTAAACAACACACAAGTAACATCTTATAAGTTATCTAGGGACTGTTGTGTTTACTACACATTTGGCCTTGATGATCCGTTCCTTCCCTGTAAACAACACACAAGTAACATCTTATAAGTTATCTAGGGACTGTTGTGTTTACTACACATTTGGCCTTGATGATCCGTTCCTTCCCTGTAAACAACACACAAGTAACATTTTATATGTTATCTAACTATAGGGCCTGTTTCACTAAACATTTGGCTTTGATGTCCCATTCCTTCCCTGCAAACTACATACAAGTAACATGTTATAAGTCATCTAACCATAGGATCTGTCATATTCACAACACACTTGGCCACATACTGTAATCAATAAAAACTGACATAACTGTGCAATTACATAATAAAAACCAATTTCAAGACCAGAATCAATCTCAAACAGTCACAAGTGCACAACTGTACCAAGTAACCCCCATTTCATATTGTTGTCGACCACGAACGAGACACGAACCTGTTTGTGTGTCTCTCACTCTTGCGCCACTGACGACAGTTTTGCCGGTGTCAGACTCTGTTCTTTTTAACAGTTCGATGACTTCCACGTGGTTGGCGACGGAAGCACCGAGGCGAGCGGCCGTCAGGGCTATTGATAGACACATCCTGGCGTCTTCATGCATACCTGTTGTTAGATGAAGATATGAAGTGGTTAGATGAAGATATAACATGTTCTAGTTAAATCAAATCAAACTCAAATCAAACCAAATCCACACAACAACAATCTGCTAGTAGCTGGTAAATGGTACACTCAGATTAACCACTATAGGTACAAAGTTATACATCATTTATTTCCTTATGTATGTTTTTAAGCATTTATGAAATTTAACACAGATGTATTTAACTGTTTTGAGTACTGTTGTAAGGGAGAAATACAACGATAATTTTTTATTTCAGTGTTACTGGGACTACGGCTTTCATCCAAAAGTTGTGTGTTTACATCGTACAACGTGTACATTGTAGAATAAAATTATTTGTTGGAATAGAAGCGTCTACACAGAGTGACAGGATGAGTAGGGGAGAGGGGAGACACACTGAAGAGTGTGCATGTGTGAATGCGTGCATGCATGCGTGTGTGCCTTTGTGTGTGTTTGTCTGTGTCTTGTGTCTTGTGTCTTGTGTGTGTGTGTGTGTGTGTGTGTGTGTGTGTCTGTGTGTATGTGTGTGTGTGTGTGTGTGTGTGTGTGTGTGTGTGTGTGTGTGTGTGTGTGTGTGTGTGTGTGTACACACGCACGCGTGTGTGTGTATGTGAGAGAGAGACAGACAGACAGACAGACAGACAGACAGACAGACAGACAGACAGAGAGTGAGAAAGCGACAGTGAGAAAGACACATACAGAAACAAAACAAAGTCAGACACTGACACAAAATACACATAAAAGATGCAACAAGAGGAAAAAGAACTGCAGGAGACGGGAGGAGGAGGAGCAAGAAACAGAGGAGTGGAGAGAACAGAGATAAATATATCATGACAGTCACACAAATGAGAGAAAAAGGAATTAAGAATGATAAGAGAGACACATGCCATCGTAATAGACGAGAGCTCCACACAGCTTCTCCGCCTTGAGCATTGGAAAGAGTTCGAGAGCCTTGTACTTGGAGAGGAAGTAGCTAGGTTTCAGGGTCTCTGTGCCCGCCACCATGTCATAGGCCTTGATGCCAACCCAGAAGTAGGGCACTTGCCATAATCTACAAAAGTACAATAAAGCATAGATACATCATGCCATATTCATAGCAAACAATATACCTAAGAAAAATTCCTAAATATCTGATTCCTTGAAAATGACAAAAACAGTACAAGCTTGGTGTCATTTTAGTGTTTCTACCATCACCAAATTTATTCACAAAATTAACCATTTCTACTGTAAACTAACATGGCCCCAATGACATCGCATAAAAATCAAACTTAGTTCAGGTGGGATGACACATGTCAGAGTAAATTGTCTGGAAATGATTTCTTCATCCACATGATGACGAGTTCACGGTCCAAGGGATGCAACAGCTGCAGATGCAGGTGAATCATTCTGACGTTATCATCAGTTGACAGGGAAATAATTACAGTAAGTGATGGGTCTGATCAATTTTTTCATAGATCTAGGCAGACATTGCTGAAAATGGGGGCGTTTGCTTAGTAAGGCATATACGCTTAATATAATGAGCATGATACATCACATTCACTGTCATAACTTCCCATCAATATGTTGCCATAGCCTGATTTGTGTCTATGAGAAACAAATAACTTTTAAAATACAGACACATGATTAATGTAATAATACTACTAATAATGCTATTTTATTACTGTAAACATTAAAATATTTATTACACATACTTGGTTGTAGATTGAATCATAACATCCAAACAGGTAATCGACTGGTTAATCCGTCATTCTGATAATTGACTGAATGCAAACGGTTTTACACTCATAACTATAACTCAGAATTATATGTCTATTCTAAGTTACCATCTTTCTACAGGTAGAACAGCCACAGTAGAGGCTGCGGACTCACTTGTAGACAGGCAGCATGATGGGGATGGGGTAGGCAAGGTGGGGAGCGATTTGGATGAGGTTCGCTCTTTCAGCCAGAGCTTCTGTGACCATGCGGAATTGTTCAAGGTCAAGGCCGAGTATGGCCTTCTGTAGGTAGCGCACGCCACCGTGGATGAGCTTCGTGCTGCGGCTGCTCGTGCCAGACGCAAAGTCAAACTTCTCGAGCAGCGCCGTAGAGAGACCTGGGCAGGAACACACACGATATAGTACTAGGGCACGGTGACTGGTGTGTACGGTGACTGGTGTGTACGGTGACTGGTGTGTGTGTGGTGACTGGTGTGTACGGTGACTGGTGTGTGTGGTGACTGGTGTGTGTGTGGTGACTGGTGTGTGCGGTGACTGGTGTGTACGGTGACTGGTGTGTACGGTGACTGGTGTGTACGGTGACTGGTGTGTGTGTGGTGACTGGTGTGTACGGTGACTGGTGTGTGTGGTGACTGGTGTGTGTGTGGTGACTGGTGTGTGCGGTGACTGGTGTGTACGGTGACTGGTGTGTACGGTGACTGGTGTGTACGGTGACTGGTGTGTACGGTGACTGGTGTGTACGGTGACTGGTGTGTACGGTGACTGGTGTGTACGGTGACTGGTGTGTACGGTGACTGGTGTGTACGGTGACTGGTGTGTACGGTGACTGGTGTGTACGGTGACTGGTGTGTGCGGTGACTGGTGTGTGTGGTGACTGGTGTGTGTGGTGACTGGTGTGTGTGGTGACTGGTGTGTGTGGTGACTGGTGTGTGTGGTGACTGGTGTGTGTGGTGACTGGTGTGTGTGGTGACTGGTGTGTGTGGTGACTGGTGTGTGTGGTGACTGGTGTGTATGGTGACTGGTGTGTATGGTGACTGGTGTGTATGGTGCATCCAGTGCCACCCCACAGCCTGTCACCCCTCCACCTATCACCAATACGTACCCCTGCTGATGGCATCCAGTGCCACCCCGCAGCCTGTCGCCCCTCCACCTATCACCAATATGTACCCTTGCTGACTGCATCCAGTGCCACCCCGCAGCCTGTCGCCCCTCCACCTATCACCAATACGTACCCCTGCTGACTGCATCCAGTGCCACCCCGCAGCCTGTCGCCCCTCCACCTATCACTAATACGTACCCCTGCTGACTGCATCCAGTGCCACCTCGCAGCCTGTCGCCCCTCCACCTATCACCAATACGTACCCCTGCTGACAGCATCCAGTGCCACCCCGCAGCCTGTTACCCCTCCACCTATCACCAATACGTACCCCTGCTGACAGCATCCAGTGCCACCCCGCAGCCTATTACCCCTCCACCTATCACCAATACGTACCCCTGCTGACTGCATCCAGTGCCACCCCGCAGCCTGTCGCCCCTCCACCTATCACCAATACATACCCCTGCTGACAGCATCCAGTGCCACCCCGCAGCCTGTTACCCCTCCACCTATCACCAATACGTACCCCTGCTGACAGCATCCAGTGCCACCCCGCAGCCTGTCGCCCCTCCACCTATCACCAGTACATCGTAGCTGTTCTCCTGTAAGGCTGCCAGTTGCTGGGCACGTGTGGGGAGGTGGGTCGCCTTGATCTTGTCCTGCAGTTCTTTAGCCGACACCGACTTGGGACCAGTGGTCTGCAACACATGGCATGGTGAGATGTGGTGAGATGAGGTGAATTGTGGTGAGATGAGGTGAGATGTGGTGATGGTGAGTTATGGTGAGATGTGGTGATGGTGAGATGAGGTGAGATGTGGTGAGTTGAGGTGAGATGTGGTGAGGTGAGGTGAGGTGTGGTGAGATGTGGTGAGATGTGGTGAGATGTGGTGATGGTGAGTTGTGGTGATATGTGGTGAGATGAGGCGAGATGTGGTGAGGTGTTGTGAGATGTGGTGAGATGTGTTGAGATGTGGTGAAATGTGGTGAAATGTGGTGAAATGTGGTGAGATATGGTGAGATATGGCGAGATGTGGAGAGATGAGGTGAGATGTGGTGAGATGAGGTGAGATGTCGTGAGAGGTGGTGAGATGTGGTGAGATGAGGTGAGATATGATGAGATGTGGTGAGATGTGGTGAGAGGTGGTGAGATGTGGTGAGATGAGGTGAGATGAGGTGAGATGTGGTGAGATGAGGTGAGATGAGGTGAGATGTAGTGAGATGTGGTGAAATGTGGTGAAATGTAGTGAGATGTGGTGAGATGTGGTGAGATGTGGTGAGGATGTTGTGAAGATGTGATGAAGATGTGCTACATGAAGTGTTCTTAATTATCACCTTATAGCCACTGCAGCCTTAAGAAACGTTTTATGACCAAGAAATGACAGTCAGCCGAACATGTATCATTTCAACTGTTTCCACCACAATGATTTCTTTGTCTACGAGAAAGTATTTACCAAGAAATCCATTGATCAGTCTTAGAATTCTTTATTTCATAAAAAAGTGATATACAAAGAGCATCAAATAACTGACAAGCAGGTTGCCTCCCTCACCAAAAAGCAACAGCTGTTGTCAAACTGAAATACACTGCAAACTCTCCTGGCCTGGCTACCGTAAAATCAGACTGATTTTTACGAAAGTTCACGAGCGAGTCTTTTAGTGTCATCTACAGACTTCTTGAATGTCTGTTTGTAACTCCCTAGTTTTGAGACAATAAATCCACTGAAAAGAGGCCAATGTTGATGATCTACCAACGGGAGTGTTTGCTTTCATGTGTCATATTCCCAACCCAACTGCTCGGGGAAATACCCTCGGCCTTCGATTTATGCGCAGTGCAGATGCCAGTTGCATGGGTGCAGCCATCCTGGGTTACAAGCGATGCAGAGTTGCTCACTTGTGATAACAGATTGTTCGACCCATCGTACCGGCGCAAGAGCCTTGTGCAACGGGAGCAAGAGACAAGAGTGGGGTTGTCACATAGCAAATATGTTAAAATATTTGCAAGGTGGGGAGCATTACTTGGGCCTAATTTGTTTACCATATTATTGTGGACCCCAACTTTTTCTCTGGACTCCTAAAATGAGCAATCTAGGAGCCTGATAGACCCCCCCCTCCAATTTTCCATAAAAATTGATATCTAATAAAATCACATACCGGTAGTCCTCTTGACTGCAAGTGAAAACAAGGACATCAGATGAAAAACTGAACAAACATGAGTCACACCCACACACTGACACTGCCACGAGAACATTCCTAGCGATGGGATGAGTGAAAGCGAACGAGTGAGAAGACAGCGCCACCTACCATCATGCGTCTGTAGTATGCGATGCGTGGGAAGGACCACAGTGCCGCCGCTGAGCCACCGACTGCGACCGCCGCCACCAGGGCGAGCCTGCGGTGCCAACGGAACCGCGACATGACGATGTAGCTCGATCAATCTGTGGGTGCAAACACACACGATTATTTGTTATCATTCAGATCTGTAAAATACCATATCTGGCTGTTCACCAGGACATCACGTTGACACATTTTAAAACACATGTGCAGTGTTAATAATTTCTCAGTCGATACACCAAGACCTGCATAAACCCTGTTGAGAAATAAGTTAGTACAGAAACACAACGCATAACCATTGCCTTTATGAGTTTATCATAACAAATTGGTTACATATTGGTAACATTGACGACTGAAAATTAAATGGCATCACTAATATCAGAAGGTTTTACTGATATTAGTGATGCGATTTAATTTTCAGTCGTCAATGTTCCCAATATGTAATATGTATGATCTAGCATCAGATTTTATTCTTTTACGTATGAGTTCATACCAAGTAGGTCAAAGTCAGCGACATTTGCAACAACATATTTTTAGACTGATCTGATGTACATCCGCTATACATTGTGGCTAGAGCAATGTGCCAATGTCTGCTTTATCTTAGACCATCACCAGCTCTTTTGGCCCATCTCATCCACTAGAACTAGGTTTACTTACACCAATACATGCCCTGTGTAATGATTACATGCGCTTCATTACCCTACTTGTACATTGTACTAATTCAGCACTCAGCACTTAGATCTGTGATCAAAATGGCTACTCTTACAACTAAAATATCTATGACTTGGCTAAAAACTAGATTTTAAGTGTCACAAAGTAACATTTTTTCAAGTGGTTATCTAAAGTCAAACTGTTGAGAAATGAGATACTCTTTCTCCAAGTTCCAACCACTAAATTACTTACATTTGCCACAATTAAATACATTCACTGGTTCCCAAATGTGACTTTTTATGTGTTTTGTTGTAAAAAAAATAAAATGGTTAGAAATGTGCATACCCCCATGACCCTTTGGCAAAACTAACCTAATTTTGAACCATTGCTTTTTCACACAGCAGGTCTACAATAAATTATGGACTTTATGTAAAAAAAAGAAAAACATTTGGAGCAGCCACTAACACTAAACGATTTCTTGGATAGTGATGGTTGGAAGTAGGAAAGGCCAGCTAACTGTGTGGTTAACTTCGAGACATTGTTGACTTATTTGTGGTACCAGGTTATACATAGTTGGTAACCTTTGCAACGAAATACGTTTCAACAGTAACATGATGTGTATCCACAAATGGGACAATCGGGTGACTTTGATTTGATTTTAGGACACCATCTGCACTTTGGCCCCATTAGGGAGAAAGTTATGTACACACAGGTCAACACCGCAGAATAAGACTGGGACTGAGGACTTTGCCAACTTAACTGTCATAGGCAGAAAATAAATAGTTTCAACAACAGAATCTCAGCCAGCACATTCACACAACCAGCTCCTCTCTGCAAGCATTGATACCACATTTAGTTCTTAATAAAGTATTCGTACTAGGTAGTTGCTTTGCAATATGCTTCCATTACGAGACAATTGTAATTTGGCAAGCAGGTTAAATTAACTGGCCTGGGTGCTGAAAGCAAAATTGTTGTACGTAGGATTTTATTATGCAGTGGTGACCCTGATAATGAAGAAAAATAATAAATAAAACTGTAAAAAAAGATTTTATTATGCAGTGGTTTTATAATGAAGAATGCCCACATGTAAAGCATCATTTGGCGACAAAGAACATCGCAGCAAAGCCAGGGAATAACTGGCAGTGTATGTGTTTGACAAAGTTTGCACAGCTGTATATGCAGACACATAAATAATATCATCTTCAGGACTAAGTACACAAGAACAAGGATTTATGCAGGATAAAATCATTGCCAGCCATACTTTGTTTGGGGGGGACACGTGCAAGCTAGTTAATTTATATGCATACATGATGTACCGGTTGAGGTATGAAACAAACTACACACACACGTGTGACACCCATTCACATCTATTTTCAAGGCATATCTATGATTTTGAAGACCTTTTTTGCCCATTCATTTTTAACCATCCGCCACCAGTCCAGTGATATATCTACCTGTCCACATTGGATTTTACCTGTCTATATGACAGGTGGATGGGTCTGTGCCTAAAACTAAGGACAGAACTGATTCTCATACATTTCACAGTGGCTCATTGACACACTGGAGAAATCACTTAACAACTTAACAACTCAAACAAGAATACTAATGGCACTCGTCAACACAATAATGATATTTATTATTTATAAAGTGCAACATCCAACATGCTCCAAAATGCTATATAATAAAATTCAAAGCTATTCGATGAGTTATAAAAAAATGAAAAAAAATAAAACGGTAAATATAATATTCAGATAAAAAAATGAAGAAACATTAGTCATATTAAAACTGTTAATTAAACATTTTAACTAAATTTCCTGATACATACAGATATACACCATTATGAGACATTTTTATTTGTTACATCATCTGATGTACCACAAACTACATTGTACACTGTAGCCAATAAGGTGTATTCTGGAAGCAAGGCAATTGTCAGACAACCAAGCCATTTTTTTAACAGACCACTTGAAGAGATCATTGAGTAATGTCAATGGGGCTACCGCTATTACATGCTATAACTGCAGGAAGAAAGTTATGTCACCACATTAAGTGGATGACGTAAGTAAATGCTACAGGCCCACAGTAACATTTACATAAACGATGCATCTTTGTCACCCCACCTGTAGACTGGATGACTGGGACACCTGAGCCTTTGTGACAGATTGTTACCTAAGTTGTGATGACAATGTTAACGAGACCATCAAAAAATCCTTTCAAGCTCTTGTAACATTCAGAAGTGGGAAAAAATGTCTAAATGCCAACCTATTCAACAAACTTCATATAAAGGTAATCGTGTCATACTTGAGTTTTTCCAGAATTATCTAAGTCATTTCAGACTAGTGGCTACTTCCATGAAGTATACTTAAAGTTATGTAATTATTACTTAACCATACATTTGCTTATCTAACAAACAAAAACATAATTTACTAAGACAATCATCTTTGCTTTTAAGTATGTTCTTAGTGGTTAATGAAACTGCCCCAGGTTAATGAAACTGCCCCAGCTAGACACTGAACAATTATTTATTTTCCTAAACCATCATAATGTTTCACATACACAAAACTTTCTTCATTTAAGTACTCGTTTGCGTAAAAAATACAACGTTCTGCAGTAATAATTAAATACCAACCAAAAATGAATATTTCACATCACTTGATCCTCCTTCATAATTGTTAGAGTGTCAATTGCAGCCACTTCAATAACACGGTACAAAGATTATCAACCAAAACTGTACTAAAGCAGACTACATAAAAATATACTGCATACATACATGCTAGACAGGCTAACACTTGACAGTGTCATCAGGTGTGATATCATGACATAACACACTCACTCCTGTCTCAATCACAAGGACAAGTGGTTATCTGAACCTACGTAGTCAATGGAGTATATTTTTATGTGTGAATTAGCGTGCATATTACACTGGATTACAAAAATTGCAAGTCCCCCACAAATCACCCGCTAAATGCATTTAACCAAAGCATGGCACACCCCAATGACCACCAAAAATATGCCGAATCATGCACACAATGTCACAAAAAATGTACCAGTGAACATTTTTGACATACATGCATGCACTTGGGCTATACCTGCTTTAGACCCGAAATATGACACTACATAATGTCACCAAAAATGTCATGGTGACAATCCCCCCTTTAAAATGACCCAACATGTTTGACATACCTGTACCCAGTGACATGCAACGGGTCTGCCCAACAATGGAGTGGTTTGTTTCACACGCCTGCAGGTATGTATACTGAACAGGGGATTCTCAAACTCTGCTAAGTCACTCTCACCCATGGATGGCAATGTCTTACCATAAACAGCTTTCACATAAAACTAGTTAACACAGGTATTGACTATAGTGTAGGTCTGTGTATTGACCAGAGTAGCGGTCAATACCTTCACTGGTCAGAGCACGTTTATTCATTAATGAACAAAGGTTGGCAAATGTGGGCAAAATTTAGGTTAATTAGTACAATTCAACCTGGCAACTGTTCACGTAAATGTTGTTGTACAAATGCAAATCAAAGTTCTTCACATCGGAACGATAATTAGATGGATGAACCAGAATAAACCAGTTTAAATTTGTACAGGTTTTAATATGAACTTCTGAGTAGGTTTTAACTCGGATAACATACCTTCGACGCAACTGTAATTATAGTTGTTTAAAGTTGTTTCTTGGTGTTCTTTAGGCAGGTTATTTATCCAAAATTGACATTGCATCAACCATCATATTTTCGTTTCATAACGGCAAAACAGTAAAGGCACCTTATATAGTGGCTAAACTATAATTTAACTGCTCACTAATGTACATCAGCATCATCTGGTGGCCAGTTCTGAAACTAGGTAGAATGACACAGGCAAGCTGTGCTTACAATATCCTATTATTAAAATTATATATTATTATTTACAATATCCTGTCAGCATACAAAGTTGTTTTAATTAAGTTCTTGACATCATGACATCACCAGCAGTTAAGAACTGAACATGTGACAAAGACTGGCTTTCAGAATTTGACAGCCCAGGGTCTGAGAACAATAAAATGATGTGTACATATACATGACAAGGACATTATATAATATATAACTTTACTTTTCAAATCATAATTGACTTCCAATAGAAACCATGTGCATGCATGCATGGTGGACATGGATGGATGCTGCCAGATGCATTTAAGTGTGCGATTAGCAAACAAACTACACTGAGCAGTGAGCACCCCATTTTTAAGTTTGTGAATGGGCATATTTTGCCCCATTTTTTATGTAAAAAACTAGTTTATCAGCAGATGCATTGCACCGCAGCAACAGAATCAGTCACGAGTGGTAAACTAGGCCAGTGTAGCTCATGGCTACAGTGACTGACTCATCCGATAATCTGTTAGGAAATCCCAAATTAGAGACAGAGTGAGCAGGAGTCTTATCGGTCAAAACACTGCAGGCCTGTTTATTATTGAGCAGTTACCACACACGGTAGTTCTCAATTTCATATATTACGCGCCATATTGCGTTCACCTTTAACAGTCTTATACAATTCCTAATTTAGTTAGTCTCCATCTGTGGTGATTTCACAACACATAGATGTGCCAGGTGGAAATACAAGCTGTTACTCTGTTAATCAGGATCAGCCCACTCAACAACAAAAGACAGCAAGTGCTATCCACATGGCACCATGTATTGAAATGAATTGAAAATTGCGAAAATTATACCTGTCCATAAGTCAAACGTTAAAGACGATATTTCCAATTACAGACCGATATCATTGTTACCTTCAATTTCTAAAATACTGGGTAAAGGTATATATAAAAGGACTTTTCATTTCATTCAGAGTAATAAAATATTAAATAATAACCAATATGGTTTTCGTGAAAAACATTCAACAATAAATGCTATAACCGCACTTACTGGTGATGTTATAAAAGCTTTGGAAAATAAAGACTCGGTCCTTAGTGTTTTCTTGGATTTAAGTAAAGCATTCGATACAATTGATCACCAAATCTTATTACATAAACTTGAGTTTTATGGAATAAGGGGTACTCCTCTCAAATGGTTTAAAAGTTATCTGACCAATCGGAAACAATATGTTAAATATAATAATAGTGATTCGCTTCAACAGGACATCACATTCGGCGTCCCGCAGGGGTCTATACTTGGTCTGCTCCTGTTTATTATATACATAAATGATCTCCCGTTTTGTGTAAATCATTGTAAAACTATACTATTTGCCGATGACACTACTATATACAAGACTGGAAAACAAGTTAATAATATATACGAAGACATGAACAATGATCTTCAAGTATTAGCTGACTGGTTTCGTGCAAATAAATTATCTCTAAATATTTCCAAAACAAAAAGCATGTTATTCTGTAGATCCCCTCCTCCTGAGAATGAAGAACTTATTTTAACAATGTCTGATACAATTATCCAGCGTATCAAGTGTTTACAATTTCTAGGTCTCTATATTGATGAAAAACTTGATTGGCACGAACACATCAACAAATGTAAAAATAAATTAACCAGTGCTTTATATGTAATCAATAAAGTTAACAGCTACCTTCCTGTGTCCGCACTTAAAACAATTTATTACACTTTAGTTTACCCTTACTTGACATATGGAATCATCTTGTGGGGGTCTACATATAAAACGTACTTGACAAAATTATTTATTATCCAAAAAAAAATAGTTTGATCCATACTCAAAAGAAATTATAGGGAACATTCTCACCCCCTCTTTACGTGCTTAAAATTAGTTAAATTGAATGACGTATACGAACTGGAAATTGGAAAATTTATGTATAATTATGTTCATGGGAGTCTCCCTCATTATTTATCTGATATATTTACATTTACCCATGACATACACATTCACGAAACTAGACAATCCTCACACATACGACCTTTTACTTCTCTAATAGTAAAATTTTCTAACAGTTTTTTATGTAAAGGTCCATTGATATGGAACAGAATTCCTTTTACCATCCAAAAAAAAAAAAAACATAACAAGTTTTGCAGTATCACTCAAAGCAATTGTTGTAAAAGGGTATGAAGAGCTAGCTGAAGCCTATTAATTATAAAATATCTACTATATAGGTTTGTAATTGTATCCTTGTCATTGTCGTTATATGGTATTACTACACGTTTGCTATACATGTTAATTGAACATTTATTATTTAATATTATTGTTACGTTTTATATACCTGGTCATTTATAAAAAAAACTATAAGTATGTGTGAAATTACTATTATAACATTATTGTTTATACAGCTATGGTAGGGTTGGCAGCGACCAGTTTAATTTATAACAAATGGTTTTGTAATAATACTTATCTATACAAACTGGTAACAGCCTTAATTGGCTCCGCTGTCTGCCCGGAATCGTGCATTATATAATTGTGTTACATTTTTAGTTTATATGTGCTTTGTACGTTTCCGAAAATAAAACATTCATTCATTCATTCACCACACTGTGCAATCATCCAATAGCTGAGCTGGACACAAAGAGACAGATCCAGGGGGGTAAGATACTCTTAAACTAGAAATGTCCACTAACATTTTGCAATTACATACCAGATGCAATTAAGACCCATTGCCATCTATAGATCACACCAGGTGTTTAGCTGTCACTATGTAAACGAACAGATAAGCAATAGACTCCAATACACAATATGCTCCAATATACAACCAGCCCAATACTTAACAGGCTCCAATGTACACACGTTCCAATACACAACTGGCCTTAATACACAACAAGAGTTCTCTAACATGAACTGCAGCACTAGGGGGAATGTATTGTGAGTAAATGGAATTTAAAGGATGGAACAAAAGAAAAGCAATTTAAAAAAATACCTGTCATTTTGACTGAGTACAATAATTAATTAAGGGATTGAAAAAGTATTTTCCTCTACTAAAATAATTACTAGTTGTATATATATATATATATATATATATATATATATATATATATATATATATATATATATATATATATATATTGACAGATAACTTATAAGGCAGACCTGTTACATACAGCCCTTGTAGATGAATTGCAAATTAGATTCCTATAAACAAGTGATATCCTATTCTGAGTACAGCTTTAGATAGCAATTAATGGTTTGAAACCCTGTAAATATGTTCAAACATTGTCTGGTTCTTGCAGCAATACTATTATAATGATAACCGACAGGACTGAAGAGTTCTCACAGCCAAGCTCACTGACCTAAGTCAACTCTTTACTGTTCAAACAATTACCTGGATCTAACTCAACACTGAAGACAACAGACATCTCTATTTTAAACCTGTCTGATGCATGTAAGCCCTATCGCAAACAAATAAATTAAAACCAAACAGTGTTCATGAAATCCACAACTTGCAGTGTTAAACTATACTCAAACTAATGGGCATACAACTAATTCGCCCTGAATCATAGATGGCTACTCCCAAAGCAACTTAAATGCAGCCAGTGTAAATTGGCAGGTGTGAACATCTCAAGACTCAACTCAAGCCAGGCAAGCCCAGCCAAAGGTAGGTAGGTGTGTCCCAAGATCAAGGCCACGCTGTCAGCGTGGAGCTTGGTGAAATCCGGTTTGAACCAGAACCCATGCCATTGACGGTGACCTCAGATTTCTCCGATGAGTACACGCTACCCCAGATTTCAAAAGTTCGCCCGTAGCTTTGTGCGATTGCCATCTGAAGCTTCGACTGTATCATAAGATTAAATAAAACGACCTTGACATTTTGGTGGGATGGCTTGTCAGAAATATCCGGACCTTGTTTTGATTCTGGAGTGCGTGTACTTCAGCATTAAGCAGATATATCGCCTCAGCTTACCGATATGACATATCACATATGTCTGCGTTATAATTGAGTTGGCAAATGAGAAAATGTATGCGAGTTTTATACAATTCTTCTTACGCTAGTCGACTGACAAGTGCCCATGGCGCGTCCGAAACGACATGTTTTGATGGATTCAGCGACTGTTTGACAAACGATGCACTTCTTGCGCGCATACGCGAATATGCCATTAGACGGATTTAATATTTCGCTACATGCACATAATTTCCGATGAGAAATCGCATAAACAGGTATAACACCAAACGCAGTATTTCGAAAAAACATCTTCACTTACCGGTCATGGCGATTATGCACCGCTTCGGCCTCTGCGCACGCTAGCGCGCATCCTACGTCACAAATTGCTGCAGAAAGGTCACCGCAGGTCGCCTAACTATTGGACACTTTTGCAGATAATACGTGAAACTCGGACTGACAGCATTGTCTGACGAAACTTGTTTACGTATATCCCATCCAGTGATATCGGTGCATGTCTGAACGCATGTTGATGGAAAGCAGTTTGAACAATAGCACGACGAATGAAAACCAATTGTTTTATTGATCGAGTTGCCTATCATTACTCTATCAGTATCAGCCTATGTCTATCTCGATATCATAATAAATCTTTTATGTTGTTTTAATTATCTATTGTCTAGATATATCAAACAAAAATATGTCAGATTAACTGTTAAAATATGTTTTCTTGTTTTTTTTTCTCAATGAGTCCGCTATATTTTTTATCAACAGAGGCCATAATTATGGTCTAGCTATAGCCCAAATAGCTAATAGGCCAAATAACAGTCACTTTAGTACCTACATTTTTTTCACATATATATGTTTTATGTTGGGCCGCTTAGTTTTTTACAATTAAAATAGATTTATGGGTAATTTGTTTATAGTCCGGATCTATACTTATTATATTAATTGTTGTACGCAGACATATAGGCCTAGAAACATATAGAGATACACAGGTGTGTAGCTGATGGAATTCTATTTATAGAAATGGCAAAACATTATATAAAAAAGTATTACATCCCAGAGAGAGAGAGAGAGAGAGAGAGAGAGAGAGAGAGACAGACAGACAGACAGACAGACAGAGACAGAGAGAGAGAGAGAGAGAGAGAGAGAGAGAGAGACAGAGAGAGAGACAGAGAGAGACAGAGAGAGACAGAGAGAGACAGAGAGAGACAGAGAGAGACAGAGAGAGACAGAGAGAGAGACAGAGAGAGACAGAGAGAGACAGAGAGAGACAGAGAGAGAGACAGAGACAGAGACAGAGACAGAGAGACAGAGAGACAGAGAGACAGAGAGACAGAGAGAGACAGAGAGAGACACAGAGAGACACAGAGAGACAGAGAGACAGAGAGAGAGACAGAGAGAGACAGAGAGAGACAGAGAGAGAGACAGAGAGAGACAGAGAGACAGACAGTGGGAGCTATATATAATAATAATTAGGTAAATTTTATTTTATTACATAAAATAACCTTTGTGTTTTGAATACAGACATTTCAGGTAAAAACCCTTAAAAACTCTTTGATTGATTATAGATGTTTTTCGACGCCCATGTAATATTTTAAGAGTTAATTAATTAAACTATCCACCACGTAACCAGTTGGTTATTAAACACTATAAACTAATAAAACGATACACAGACAGTTGCTTTCCGTCGTATATATTTTGAAATTCTGGTTTCAGATGGTTTCTTCATGGCAAAAAAATATAAGGGAATGTGTTTAAAGTGTCAAATGTATGCAGTGACGTACGTCTGCTTTAGATGTCAATCGTGTCATGTCGCAGTAGTAGGCCCTATGTAATTCGTTATCAACATTATTGGCAAAGGCAATGCTCGACGGGGAACTCGCGCGTAAAAGTGATTGTGTCTGTGACGCGTCGTACTGGATAAAAATTATACATTTCAAGAGATAACACTATGACGTCACGCAAGCGTCACTTCCCGACATTTGCCATTGTGGATGTTTGACAAACTGTAGTCAACGCCCAAGGTGTATCTTAACTTAAGACTAAGAGAGTTATCTCTGTTGACAAACGATATAAACTTCTGTGATCAACGACGCATTCTGGACGCACAATGCAAGTTATTACGTCATCGCACGAGCGTCGCGGAGGTAACCGAAGTCGAAGACCAACGTCAAATAAAGAATACCCAAAAATGCCTTCGGCTTGGCGCTTTGTGTGGTATCAGTATATTTATTGACAACTTCCTAGGCACTTATGTACAAGTCGGACCCACCTCAATTTTGCCATTATAATTGTATTTTTGCCAACATTTGATTTTGTTAATTCAATCAATTGTAATCATCTTGCGCATATTTATGTTTTATAAACAGCGCGTCTTTGCATATTTTTGAGGTCGAAAAGACAGCGCGATTTGTGCCAGTCGCAAGCGCAGCGGTGCATGTTACTGCGCTGTGCACATGGAATGAGCGATAAACAGTAATTTGTTTATGCCGACCGCGCTGTCTTTTCGACCTCAAAAGTCTGCTAAGACGCGCTGTTTATAAAACATAAATATGCGCAAGATGATTATAATGGATTGAATTAACAAAATCAAATATCAAATGTTGGCAAAAATACAGTTAACTATAATGGCAAAATTGAGGTGGGTCCGACTTGTACATAAGTGCCAAATAAGTGCCAAAAAGGCACTGTGGCCAAAAAGACTGGCCGCCAAATGATGAAGATGATGAGTTGTGTTAGACTTTTTGCAAACGCCAACGCGTTCTGAGCGCCCGGTGGCATTTATAACGTCACACAAGTGTGGCGAAAATTAACGAAAACTGGCATATTTACCATAGGAAGGGGCTGTATGGAGTATACGAACGAAGAACGAACGAAGAACGAAGGAATAGCCGCGATGGTTCGTTAATAAGTTTCAGTTGGTAGTTTAAATTAAGACTAAGTCTAAGAATTATATGTTATTGATAAACTATAACTGTGATCGAGTTCTGAGCGCACAATCGTATTTAAGACATCATGCAAGCGTCACATAAATTGCAGAATGCCAACAATCAATCGGATATATGAAACAACAAAAAACAAATGCTTTCGGTGTTCGGTAACAAATTTGTCGACGGTTGATGCCAGTACTGTATAGCGACTTGACAAACAATAGGTGTGATCGACGACGTATTCGCGAAGCCGAAAACTGTATGCAATAGATGGCCTCACACAATCAAAGCTTTGTCAAAGGACAACTTTTAATAAATGCTAACCTTGGTGATTTTGGTGAAATAATTAGAATTGATTTTTATTATTGTTTTGACAAATTACCACCCGTTCAGGATGTGTGATGACGTCATTTCAACGAAATTACTGACAGCTAACGGTAACAGATTACCTAAAATAACGCGCATTTAATTGATAAAATATCACTATATTAATCAACCTTTTTGTGACTGGCTATTTTCACAACTGTTTCCACATGTGCCCATTTGTAGATGGCATTTTTTTTAAAGTATTATCACGTCAGCAATACATGGTGTTAACAGGCCTCGCCTTTTGAAAAACCTTGGAGAGCTCAAAATCGTCCTCCTCAAAATGCCCAGGAGAGCTAAAAATTGTCCTCCTAAAGGAGCGGCACGGGTTCGATCCCCGGTACCGGCAGTTGTGGTATAAAAATCTGGCTCGCAACATTGGGGACTGTGTATCCCTCGTGAATCGGAGAATCACGTTAATGTCGGTCCCGTCTCAATTTGGGACGTAAAAGAACCACTGAGGACGACAAGCACCCTGGCAGTGACCATCCTCAGTGACTCCTGCGTTAGCCCAAGATTGGGCTGTTTGGAGTTAATAACCTGAGAACCTGAGAAGGCCTGGAAGAGGATGAGTACTGTAGCTTACCTTTTATAGGCACCAGCACTATGCATGGTTCTACATAAATCCTATAAAACCAAAACTTCTTAACATGTTTTAATAAATTCCAACGCCCAGGTGCGCGGAAAATCGTCCTCCCAAAAGCAAAAGGAGCGCGATCGCGCTACTCAAAAGGCAAGGCCTGGTATTAATAATGTATAGCAATGATTGCTAGTATTAGAAAAAGAAAGCTTGCGACAGCAAAGAATTAGTCAATCCGACATTTCAGTAATTTTTTTACCCAATCATGCACTCGACGCCATTGATAACTGGAACATTCCAAATTCGTCTTCTGTACCCATACGGCGACTCACAATTCCTATGGATACATCACACCAATGTGCATGATTATTGGAGGTAGTGAATTCCAATCTTATTGTTATTGCAATGAAACCGTTTCAAGTTTGATCTAAGCAGCAGTTTAACGAATTAGTAAATCAACTATTTTGACAATACTCTGAATACTTCAGTAATTTGCAAAAAACACACAAACACATTAAATATATGTACTTACAAAAAAACCAAGACAACTGATTAGAAGGCAATATGTTTATGCAACAGTAATATTTTATTTGGATGCATTTTATTAATCTGCAACCCAGGCTAACCTGTTGCATGCAATGTTTACAATTAAGCCTGGCTTCGTTGCACCAGATGGCAAAATCACCGCGATCGTGCAACCCACAAGGCCGCTGAGCCAACATTTATGTCTCAAATCGCAGACATAACCTGTAACAGCAAGATGTCCACCACTGCAAAATATCGTGATCACATGAGGCAAAATCGTCGTCATCATCACTGGCAGCATTTGCGAAAACACACCCCAAGTTTCTGCTTACTTTTGGTGACTGCATTATTACTTAAAACTTGTCACAATCATTTATCTAGAATAAGATAACTGGGAACTAATTATCTATGGCAGTTGAGACATGGTATAAAACCTGCCGGTTGATAAGTTTGTTTTTCTCAGCAACGTTTGCCTGTGTAACATATAAATGCATTTTCAATAGGCCATTCCCTTCAATTGCATCGATCGGTACAATGTCCTTCCGAAAAATCACGTTTTCTTTATAACGCAGATTGGTTATGACCCAATAAATGACCCTATGCAGTTACCTTAAACCATGTAACAAAACCACGTCAATTCAAGTGAGTGAAGATACAATGTTCGCACGACATTTGCACAGAGTTAAGATGGGGAGCGTTTCCGCCTGGGCATATCTTAAGATGCAACAAACTACAGGAGCACAGGTCACCGTACCGGGCAGTCAACAAAACATAGAAAAAATACTGCCTATACACAATCGTTGAGTGACCACCGCTACGTGGTGACAAAAAACGGGACAGTAACAAATGTAAGACTGGAACAAAACACACATACAAGCACTCGTTCATGGGACAGATGTGACCGAAGTCAATTAACAACAAACATCTTTAGCAGTACAAAGAGTGCTAGCCGACCTCAAGGCTGCCTGGGTTGGGCGCGGCCGAACACAGCTGGAGACTGCGTTGACATCTGACGTTCTGCAGCAAACTAAAAGGTGGTGATGAGATGGATTTGCATTGGACGACAAATTCTCCAGGCGAACGGAAGCACTGCAACCGTTGAGGCCAGCTAGCAACACGACACAGTTCTTGCTTTCAAGCGGTGCGTATTCATTTGAAATGCGACACAGCAGCTACATGCAGTTTGCAATAGCCACAAAACGATATGGGGTTACGACAGTGCTGGTGCACCAGAGAAAAAAAAAACAATCCGTCTATGTGCAAACACAAGCAAAACAGTTAAACTGGTGATTCGAAAGCGTGTCGCTTCAAAGCAAGAACTCGTCACAATCAACTGCTCTACTTCAGCTTCTGCAGAGGACCAAACGGGAATCCTCCGAAACCGACGATCACAGTTATGCAACAAAAATGAAACCATGGCTGCTGGGACTGACACCATCCCAGCCGGAGGTGCAATCTTCCCAGCTTCGCTCTGCTCCGCCCTCCCCCTTCCAGGTTACTACATCCAAAACCCAACTGGAAGACCACAGTCCCTGTTGACAGTTCACTAGGTTGTTCGGAACACCCGACTGCAGAAATGATTCACTGACACCTGGGCTCTGGGAATTGCAACCATATCCCTCAACCATGGTTCAACCAACAAGAATTGTCTAGTTTTCGTTAACCACACCCCCAATATGTCCGACTGTTTCCATAAGGCCGCCATTACCTCTGCCAACCACCAATCGCAGACAGACAATGACAGATTAGATACTGCACAGTCTTTTTACTCCGAATTGTTCCTGTCAAACATGCCAGTTATTACAATTACTCCAATGGCGTTTATCTGATGGTTGAAACAACGATAGCAATGTCTGTGGCGATGACTTGTGGCATGGAACGACAGCGATGTGTGGAAAATGACGCATCGGGCAGTCGGTTTGTCCTCGGACGGCGCGGGCAGACGACCACGGCCTCGCCAGATGTCATGTGACTCGACGAGCGGTCGACATCAGTGTGGTGGGGGCGCCACCTGGTGAATGATGATGACATACTCTCTCTCGCTTGCTTGCTTGCATCCATTCATTCGCTCAACACAAACTCGGCAGGGAGCGCCGGGTTATGTTTCTCGTCTCGGCCACTGTTTCCTCGTGGCCAGCAGCAGTCCGCTCTCACCGCTCTGTAGCAACACAGAACACTTGAAAGTAAGTCAAGATAAGTTCTTACATCACAAAGTATCCAGTCCTTCGACACAACAGCACAGGATTCGAGTCTGACACTCCACTGATATATACATGTATGTATGTATGTATATATGGACGACAAAACTGCCCTTTTCATGAAAACTTTTGACCATCATTTTCAGGAATTTAACTCGACTGGTATATTATGATGAAAAATCGAACATGCAACTTGCATAATGGGACCAATGATAATTAAAAACTAAGCCAAACTGTAACACTGAAAATCAGGTTTATAGTGACTAATAATGTTTCAACAGAAAAGAAAATGATATGTAACAAACGAAAAAATCCAACGTATTTTATAACTGTTGCTAGTTGCTGCATTTCCATAACATACAAAAATAGGCTTTCATGAAAATTCATAAACACTACCATAATTACAATGCCGTTTGTAGGTTCTTAAATTACTTTTAAATAAATTTAGAGACAATCAGGGATCTGCGAAAAACTGTACCCAGCCAATAAGACAAGCACTGAATAGTCCAAATAAAACACTGCTTCCATTTCTCATATTTAGATGCAGCAGTCCTGCCGCTAAAAGTGTATGACAATGTCTTATCTACATCATTAAAAGACATCACTGATCAATATATTAACATATGGCAGAATAAATACACCACCATGATCAGTGGGAAAGGTTGCAATTGCCAAGCATCAGCTGATACTTACCAAGACACGTTCTTGAGTTTACGGATTTCCCTAGTAGACCAGGTAGCCAATGTTTTCGTCTTGCCCGTCTTTGACCTACGGCCCTTTGTTAGAAGATTGACTATCGGCTCCTTTTCAACCTCTGGAAGAATGTCTGCTTTAAACGCAGTAACTAAATCTCTGAAAACAACAAAACAAATCTTGCAACCACGGCATATATAACCATGACCAGTCAACCTAACTAATAATGTGTTCTTATTTATATGTGACCTACTGTTATCCGTTTGTAAATATATCTCCCCCCCCGCACATAGTTAAACTTCATGGCTAGCATACACATGGTCTGAAACAAATATGGACCACAGCATTTCTGCCGAATCATTGTGCCCCACAGAGGGGTGAATAACATGTTGGGAGTGAACCTGTCAGAGGGACAGTGACCCTAGACAGGTAGTAATCAGGTGACCACCCCAGTTATTATTGGTCGCTGTTTGATAGGGTTCACCTCAGGTCAATGTCACTGCAGCATATTCTATGATCTGTAGTGAATAAAGGAATACTACGAATATGAATACGAATACATTTATTTCAGGTAAAAACCCATATACAATTGGTATATCTAAGTAGCCTATAAAAGATCAAATATGTTAAAAAATTAATAGATAAAAAATAAATAAGGTTATAAGTTAGATAAATGTAAAATTGTAGAAAAACAGTTAAATAATGAGCAATATACAGGATGTGATTGTATAATAAATATGCAATTAATTCATGTAAATAAACACCATTTGAAAAGTAACTTATATAAACAATTTACTGACTATAAAAATATATATAATAATAAATAAATAATAATAAAGTTATATGCGAGACATGATGACTATCTTACAGATTGACTATGTACAATGAATTGGCCCAGCTAGTCCACATTGGGCCATACTATGTTACTGAGGAAGTATTCACACGTACTGCCTAAGTTGTGGGTTTTGGGTGATTTTAAAGAGCAAGATCAGGGTCATGAGCTCATAAGGACATGAGTGAAACCGTCCCCTGCACTTGTCCCTTACTCACCCTATTAGACCGCAGCTGGCTGCAATCACCGAGTCGCTGTGGTCCTCGTCGACCGCAATATGCGAGATGAACTGTAGCATGTGTGGCACAAACGGCTTCACAAGGTTCACGTCGGCTGTCCGACAGAAGACAACGTCAACACTTACACAATCTCTTGGTGACAAATTATGTAAAATATCGAAGTGTACCTCACAAGTGTACCTCAAGGGTTATACAATTTCTCCATTAATTACAAACAGGATATTTAATCATTGTACTCTTACTTGTGAAAAACTCATCAAACTAATTCTTCAAAGAGATAGGACTTCCTTGTAAAGTGACTTGTAGCAGTGTAAAAGAACAACATAATCTCCATTTTTTATTGTGAACGAAGCTCTTCATTACGTGTTTTTTAACTGCAAACATTCCACAAAGCAACTGTTCTTCCAGATCACTACAGTCTAAGTTTACAGCTTGGAGAGCATCTATTATTGGTGACTTATCATCAAAATGTCCACCCATCCAAGATGAACGCAGCCTGTTCAAACGAGAGCTTGACCCGTCTCTAGATAACGTTATGCTTTCCACTTGTAATGGTAAGACATCGTACTGATACACGATACAATATATACGTACGATTGATAGGTTCTGTGTCACCTTTGAGACCTTGCACGATGCCTGTGTATGCCTCTAGACAACCCTCTCGCAACTCATTCAGGTAGTCGATCATGTCGTAGTCAGTCTGGAACAATACACACATCTGTGGCATTCAGCAGTCTAACAGACATACACAACATTTTATCAGTCTTTCTGAAGTTACAGAGTACATCACTAGAATATACAAATGTTATATCCCATATTTGTAAACAGGTTTTTATGGCGCTGAGCAACTGAACCATGGCTAAGATTGAATGAATTTGCCAGAACCAACAATAAAATTGCCGGGGCAGTATCGTAACCATGGCAACCGGCTTTTTGGGGAAAATAGGTATGCATGATTTTGCGGGAGGTCTTGCAGTAAAACTATGCATATGTTTCTTATTTTTTGTTTGTCATGATCCATTGAAGTGTTGTAGAGTGCAATAACGCTGTTTTTGTTCAATCACTTACAAAATTTATTATCAAAAAGAAGTTGCGAAGATTTGTTTTCGTTTTTCCAAATATTATAACAACATCAGTCATCAATAAAAATCTTCATATAAAAGCTATCATGTTTAAAAAGCATCATTGCACTCACTGTACTATAAGGAATACATGGTACAACAATCAGACTCCTAGTTTTGGTACTTTTTCCGGGAGACTTCCCGCAAAATTGCAAATATTTTTAATAACACCGGTGTAAAGTCAGCATTATGACTGTTTTTCATACCAGCAACATGTGGTAAACAATGAAAGTGTGTGAACCATATTCAGTATATATATCTGGAAAAAATATATAGTTTACACAAGCGGCGGCGGCAGCGAAGAAATTCATCACTGGCCAAGCATACTCACACATTGTATATGTATTATGTAATGTTGTCTTTTATGAAATCAAATTTGATATATATGTATATTATATATATATATGTATACATATATATACACATATATATATAATATATAGGTATATATATATGTAGGGCCTATATATATAAACATATTTATACCATATATATATATATATATATATATATATAAATATATATATATGAATTATTTAATGTTAAATAAACTGTTTAAAAATTTAATTACGTAAAATACTGCTCATATTTGATAAGAACAAAATAATGCTAAAAAAGTAAATCCAACAACAGTATCAGCTTTCGTTTTATATTAATTCCACATTGGGTTAATATGAATGAAACAAATTCAGTCAAATTAGTTTCTGTAATAAATAAATAAATGTAACTTCCGACTGATAGAGCGACAAACTTCAGCGGCGCCGCTGTCAATGACAGTCCGGGTCGCCGGCGGCTGTAGCCGCGTAGCAACGCTAGCCCGACATCGCCGTCAGCATTTCTTTCCCCGTTCGCTGCCGCTTCCGCGGGTCCGTTGCGCGACTGAACAGCATCATGCAGGCTGTTCATGCTACCTCCCACACATTCAGCTTATTTGCGTTTATTATATCGTTTCTTTCTTTCAAATTGGTAAACCGTACGGATCTTTCATTGATCGGACGCCATGACATATACAGGTCATTCATCTTGAAGCCGCACCGTGATTAGCTGGCGTCGTTGCATAAGGTCAATTTTAAGTAGCTACGTGGCCGCGATCACCATATATGGTTCGCGTGAGGTTGGGCTGCCAAGCAACCGGCTAAGACAGTTTGTGATTGGATAGTTTCATGGCACTTTCGACGCCGATAACTAATTTATGTACGGATGTCGTCGACTTTTGACTTCGGCAGCGTACGGAAGGGATCATTTCCAACACGACGATACCAAACATGGCCGCTTTGTTGTATGCCCGTTTCCGTCGATTTAAAAGTCCATCCACCATAACAACGTTAGCAGCAAGTTGGGTAGCGACACATTTAATCGTTTTTTTTTCTTCATACTTTTAGGACGAATTCAGTGAAATAAAGTTAGCAACACGTGTGGAATACATGGTTCGTTCTGAAAATCCACTTTACTAAAAATCAACCATTTTATCATTTCCCGGCAATTCCCGACCTGTGGCATACGTTAACACACACACAAGCCCAAAAAACACACTGTTTCTGTGACCACTGAAAACCTCACTTTGAGTGCTATCACAATAATCTCCAAAATGCAGTAGAAACACCAAACAACACAACTTTCACGGTTATTTGGTCACTACAACTGAACCTACCCTGACAACTTCGGCCTGTGACGCCTGCTGTAGTGTGTTGAGTACAACGTCGAGGTATTTCTTGAACTCTGGCCCAACAGCCAGGGCAATGTCGCCAAACACAGAGAGGATCTGTGGCTTCACGGACCGGTGCACCTGGTCATTCTGCAAGAGATCACTAAAATTGATCTTTCGACTCTAAGATTGTCATTTGCAATGAAAAATCTAGACAGCTCATGGACCAGGAAGTATTTCATTTATAAAATGCCCAACTTTTGTATATGTTCATGTAAACAAATCCCCTTTCTGAGACATTAGTTTAAATGCACTCACCCCTAAGTTCTCAAGCAACATCACCATGATGTCATCACAGTAGGGCAGCACCTTGTTGCTGAGACCACGACAGATGTCACCCGTCAAACCAACAGCTGCCAGACACACCTGAGAACACAGCACATGACAGGTAAGCAACAGACATACAGCACATGACAGGTAACCAACAGACATACAGCACATGACAGGTAACCAACAGACATACAGCACATGACAGGTAACCAACAGACATACAGCACATAACAGGTAAGCAACAGACACAACTGGTTACCACACAAGACACACAGCAGGCACATGAGAGGTAAAACCAGACATGTAACAGACAGCTAACCAAGGCTGTACCAAAAAGTTCTTATTCTAAATGAATAACATTTTGCTTGGCAAAATTTCGTAAACAGCTGAATGTAACAGCCACAGTGAAAATTATATTATGTAAGACTCCTATGACAAAGACACCAAGTCTGAGCAGCAAACAGAGGTAGTCACACACCTGGTGCTCCTCATGATTCTTGAGTCCGATGGCAAGGAAGGGCTTGAATGCCTCCATGTACTTGAGGAAGTTCTCTCCAAGCACTGCAACACAGCAGCAGTCACATGACAACCCTGCTGTCACATGACTAAGTCCACACCAGTCCACGTTACAGTTGACAACCACTTTACATTTTACACTAGACCTTGTCATGTGTTCAACTGATGCACACACTAGACCATGCCATGCACAGCATCCCAGCTTCGTAAGGCAGAATATTATTACATAAGTACTGTAATAGGCACTACACTGAAGTGGACCTTTGGCAATTACAATATCAATAACCCTAAATGAACATGGGCCTTTCGTAATCATTTGCAATGCCATTTTCTTTAAAATTAAATACCTGGCAAATCACAAACACAACATTTTGAAATGGCACTTCATACAACTAGACACTTGAATTCTAAATTCAAACTGTTCCTTGAACCAGGAAAAGCCAATAAATTAATGTATATTGCTCCTTCAACTAAACATCACCATGACTTTCTTAGGTAATCATGCTTAGTTACAACATCAATATAACTGTCTCGAGTCTGTACCCTGATCAAAGAACTGACCTTCGACGAGTGTGGAGACAGCGAGTAGGGCGTCTTCTTGCACCCCGCCAGACTTGCCACTCGACGTCTGTAGCATCTGTAGCAGCGCCGTCATGATCGGGTCAGATATCTGCGGCGCATCTTCTGGCGCCACCTTCCTCAGCACACTCTGTCAGACACAACACATGCACGGTCACATGACAGGTCACATGACATGGAACTATACTGCTACAGTGGTGTCACCTAGTGGATGAGACATGTCTATTCAAAGTTACAATGACAGCAAACTGTTGCACACCACATATTGGTGGGGATGAGCAGGAAAAATGTTACTGTTTTTGGTCTTTGAAAACTGCTTTTTTGCAAAGAAGTCACCCCATTTTTTCAAGATTATTTATTACAAAAATATTTTTATAATTTGATATTTGGTAAGGCGACATAGATTTGTTTCTCATTGTGCATGCATTTAATTTTAAACATAGTTACAAATAAAATATGTTGATTTGTCTTACCACACCATGCTTCTAACATTGGAATCGGAAGTGTTTATTGACCCAATAAAAATATACATAAAGCAATGTTCATACAAATATATAACAAAGTTTGTTGGGTAACTAGAATACAGTTCTCTGACAGGCCTTACCAAACCAGTGCTTGAAAACACTCTCTAGTAACATACAACATATGAATAGAACACTCTAGGCAGAATCATGGACATTCTGGACAATAAGCTAAATGCATATTGACCCGGAATAACCGCTGGTCTTTAAAGGTATCTTTTCAGCGTATGCACTGGTACCCTGCTGTGAATGTTTGCGAGGGTCTTTACCTGTAGTGTGGCACACAGTAATGACTGCAGGTCATTGTATTGTACCCTATCTGATGTCGACTGTATATGACTCTGGAACAAAACAACACTTTCACTACTGACATCCAGTGGAGACTAAGGCATCACCAGTAAGGGGGGAGGTAAAACAACATCATTATAACTAGTGTTTTGTGGGACATACTGGGCAGACTAAACCACTTATATTTATACATGTGACTACTGTAAGAAAGAAAAGAATCACAAAATAATGTTGGGCCAGGTCGGTTTAACTTGTAAAACGGATTCAAACTCGAATAATTTTCAGATGAAGTGAAACGCATAGTTTTATGTACCTTTACAGTCAATATAAACAATTATGAAGTTCAGTGATATTTATACAGATTCGGCAGTAACAAACTCAGACAATCTCGTCACTACTATACCGTGGTGTGCGGCTGCAGCTTACCTCCATCTGCAGTACCCGCTGCAGACGTTCTAGTATCACCATTGTTGTCTTCTGCACCGTTACGTAACAGTCCTGCAACAACAACAGGAACAGTCAGTCGTCCACTCATGGTCTTGTTAAGTCACACAAGCAGCACCGAATACATCCTTACAGAGTTGATGCTTCACATCTCAGCTCGTTTTTAAAAACCTACTTTTCTCATGGATATAAGCAAAAGTGATGCCGGACTGTCAGAGCACTGTATCAAATCTTTTCAACCACCTACAAGACATCAGCACCAAATATGTGGAATGTTGCACGAATTAGTCGACTGGGTTTGTCCGACAACGGTCACAGCAACAACAGAAAAACTGCTATTAACCAAAAAATTATTTAGCCTTCACATTAGAACAAGAACGACAAAGACGTAAACTGTGTAGACACTGTACCTTGGGGCTGTTCTTAACCATTTCCATGAGGGCCTCATATGCAGCACTCCTCAGGTTGCGCTGACTGCCATCAGGCCTGAAACAATCATGACATATTCCTCTTACACCACATTTTACCAATCCTGGTAGGTGTGTGTTCATTCATGCATGCATGGAATCCAGTCCAAACATGATTAGACTGAATAATATAAAGCTTTTTGCTCCTTTAAAATTTCCACTTATCCATTCAAATCTGTACATGTGCACTGTACATGCACAAAATAAACACTGTATGTTCAAAAGATGGGTGGACAGATCTCTAGCAAAAGCTATGAACCACAGTATACAATCACTGTATACATTCATAAATCACATTTGGGGTATACCAATAGTGATTAGAATCCCGGAGAAGTTATTGGCAAAGACAGGGCAATTTTGTTCATTCCACACTGCCTGAGTTTGCTCAGCTGTGTTATTTCATAGCATCCAACTGAGGATATGGATATATATGGAAATGTAATTATTACAACAAATTGCAATTTGTCCAAGCACGTCTTGGAACGGTAATTGGTATTCTGAGCAACACTATTGCAACTGTGTCGACATATTAAAAACGTACAAGCTCTGATCAGTGACAAATGATAACATGCTAAAAAATTTCATGTCTAAAAACACATTACAACATCACGGGAGGCACAACTGCATTGTTTTAAATATAATGATAAACACACCATACTTTCTAAGAACAAACACAGCCAAGCCCAGTAAACACATCCACCTGGCGAGAAGACAACACCTGGCAGACGCCCCACTCACCTGTCTGTTGTTTCTAGAAGTTTCTGTACAATAGGTTCGAAGTAAGATGATAAGCAGTAGGTCTCTGGCTCCGTCTGGTCGTCTGCCACCTCAGTCGCCTCGTACGCAGCCTCCGCCAGGCTCGAGAACGCCTGCATCAGTCAACAGTGTCACCTCTGTTGTAGTATAATTAACTTACTTTGGAGCTTAATGTCGAAACTGAGTACGACATTTCGATCCATCAGCTACGGACCTTGTTCACGTGGGTTGCCTCAGATTTTGGCGGGATAATTTGATTGTAGATCTGAGGCAACACACGTGACACCAGTAGGTGAACAAGGTCCGTAGCTGACGGATCGAAACATCGTACTCAGCTTGGACATTAAGCTCCAAAGTAAGTTAATTATACTACAATAAACCATTCTTGGAGCCATGATCAATATATTTACTATAGTGTCTCCTCTGTTCATCCATTTACCACAGTGCATGCATGTGTTCTATAAACAGGATGTTTTCAGTTTTTATCATGATAACCATGTAGTGTATGTATTCTAACATACTGAATGCACAAATATGTTTTAACAACGCAGAGACAACACTTAATTTTAAAAAATTGGTGCACATAAAACTGCAAAACTGTCAAATCCCTGATTTGTAAGCTCAGATAATTCGACAGAGTTCCTAATGTAAATATGTTGTAGTTGTGGCTTTGGATTTGCAGCCATATCTTAAAAGAAGTGTGCTGCCACATAAACTCTTTCCCCAGAAACACTTAAATTTCAACCATAAAGAGTTTACTAAAAACACTATAAATATTTTCATTAGTTACACCAACAGCCGAACTTCACGGAAATGTTAAACCATCAGCTAAGAATCTGCTGATGTCATCCATGTTCTGTTCAAATGGTACCAAGACACATTCCCATTACTACACCAATGACAAGGCAGTGCGGTGACCTACCCAGCAGACGTTGGCAGCCACCCTGGGGTCGGCAGTGAGCCCCTCGACGAGGGCGTGTAACATTGGGGTGAGGTGCTGCTCGTTGATGACGGCCTCGGGGATGATCTCACAGAGTCTGCCGACGGTCCACGCCGCCGTGTCGCGGACCACTACACTCGGGTCCTTCAACAGTTCAATGAGCATCGGCATCGCCTGCTCCACGATCGGCTTCAGCATATCCGGGTTTGGTCCTTCGAGGATAGACCCTGAAACACAAACGACACCCTGTCACATCTTGAAGAAAGTAAGCCGACTTGGAAAACTTGGCATAAAATGAGCTGGCTCATCACTGATCATTCAAATGGGAAGAAATTTGTTGACGTTTTACACTCCAGTGCGAACAGTAGGGATAAGGCAAGGTCATATCGAGTTCATAATGTGACTGGTACTGTAAAATACTGTATCAGTTTACATGACACTGGGAACCATTTCACTGGCATTCTTGTGCTCTTCTGATTTTTCTTCATAAAATTGGTTTCGTTTTTTTACACTGATCTTGCACAGAGGAGTAAGAGCACCATTCAACAGGACATTATCATTGGCAAAGCATGGAAATAGTATCCTCAATTTATGTTTCATGGCAACGCAGGATGGCTTAGACTGGTTTTGATTGAACTACGCAACTTTTCATGCAAACTGAAATTATCGTATCTGCAATCCTCCTCTTGAGGATGCATTTTGCACATGCTGTGAAAGAGGTTATCAGGGCAGCAACATAGCAGACAGTCAGATCAGACAGAAATACTCATCAAATACTGAGATACAATTACCCTGAAGGTGGAGTAACCTGATCACCTCAGTAATTATTCACAGTTCCACGCCATGCAATACAAAGGACAGGGTGGGGTACAGAGTGGTCAACCTGTTAGACGTACCAAACGACATGACAGCGGCGTCGCGATACCTCCAGTCTGGACTCTTGATGTGCTCCTTCACAAACGGTAGGATGTGTGGGACGACGTCGTCCTCACAGCACGACGCCATCAGCATGAGACACACGCCCGCAGCCTTGCACGGGTTCCAGTCGTCATCGTCATCAAACTCTTCCTGTAACCATCGCCACCACATGTAATGTCAATAAGTGGTCGGTGGGACTCGGCAACGTGAAAAATACTGGCAATTTTCAGCACTAGGACATCTGTTATGACTATAAAGTCTCACTTGCATTCTTCACTGGCCCCATATAATATCTTATTATATCTTATTATAATATCTTATTATACCAGACAGCTGAATCAACTTAGGTAAGATCAACATTATCACCCAAAAAATACACAGTAAAATATTTTACTTTACATACAATAAAAAAACGTACTATTGTTTGTCTTTTTTCTCCATACTAATGGTTTGCAAAATTTTTATGTCTTGAGAAACCGACAGCTGAGCCTATGAAGAGAAGAGGAAAGTAATGTTTGTGAACAACTAAAGGATGCAAGAGCTATGAACTGGTGTTCTATATGTCTTACAATGATCTGTGATGCCTCAAACACAACGAGTACACATAAGTTTTATTTTATAATGTAAGGAGTAAACATCTCTTAACAACCACAAGATATCCAGGAATATCAGCTGTAACTTGTCATTTACATGTACACACCTGTTTAGCTAGCGTCTGTGTGAGTATTGGCAGCAGGTACTGTAGGGCTCCTTTGGCGTAGAACCTACTCGTCCTCTCTGGTGGCCGTCCTTGTTCTTGTGCCTGTCACAATGTCACACAGCTACTTATTCCACGTCACAAAATGTTACAAACTACAACCCGGACAGACGTATTTTATTAATGTAAGTTATCCAAATTACGTTCAAGAAATAACTTGAATGTAACCATTGAAAAGTACCGTTTTAACGTTTACACCCATACTTGTGTATGGTTGCAAGGTGATAAACAATGTTTGATGTCGTAATTAAATATTATATGCAATGAAACATTACATTACTCTCCTTGCAAGTACTATTATAATACACAAAATGCATTGGGTTCTTGTATAAATTACGTATATACACAGCAATCTGAACACAAAGAAGAGTAACAGTTAAAAGACTCATAAAAGTACATATACTGTCCTTAGGTCTGCTGAAAGCGCCTTAGAGTAACTACCAGGACCAATACCAGAGTTCTATTATGACACCATACCTCTGAAAATTCAATCGCCAAGTCTACTTCTTCATCACAGACATTTGACCAAAATTCGATGCCCTGGAGGGCCACCTCGTCTATATCACTCTTCATTGCTTCCATGGTAATCTGGCAAACACAAACACTCGGTCATACAACAAGCAAACACAGATGGTAGAAAATGCATCGTTTATGAGAGCTTTCACTCACTTGTACCAATCAATAACATCTCACAAATTTCCTCATCATGATAAACTGAATATGGTTTAGATTTTTCTGTCCTGTCAACCAGAAGTAGATGGCTCAGAAGGAACTCTACCAGTACTGTAAAAAGGCCTGCATGCTTTCCACCAATCTGCTTTACATAAACACTGTCTAAGTTGGAATAATTACAATCAAGTCTTGTTATACCAACATACCTCATGTCATCGGTTCATCTCCTGGCAAACTTATTATCTTAGGGTACATTTAATTCTGTAACATTTGCAACACAAAACAAGTGCAACTTTTGTTGTATTCAAAATGAGACCTGCGCTACGCCTCAGCTATACACCAATTTATTCTGTTAAAGCCGAAGAATACGCAGCATTTCTACAGACAAATTGGTAGATTTGACAGTGGGTTAATAATAAATGATGGTGTACGTACAGCAAAGAGGGCAGGGCCCATGTAGTGTTCCATGTACTGGTAGTAGAGTGACATGATCTTCACAAGACACTGCAGGGCTGCCACTCGCACTTGGGAGAATGACGACTGGGTCGCCTCGCACACCACTTGCATAATAAAGTGTCTCTCCGACTGAAACAAGCACACCACTTGCATAATAAAGTGTCTCTCCAACTGAAACAAGCACACCACTTGCATAATAAAGTGTCTCTCCGACTGAAACAAGCACACCACTTGCATAATAAAGTGTCTCTCCGACTGAAACAAGCACACCACTTGCATAATAAAGTGTCTCTCCGACTGAAACAAGCACACCACTTGCATAATAAAGTGTCTCTCCGATTGAAACGAGCACACAACATGCATGATAAAGTGTCTCTCCGACTGAAACAAGCACACAACATGCATAATAAATATCACTCCGACTGAAACAAGCAAACCACATGCATAATAAAATGTCTCTCCGACTGAAACAAGCATAAATTCACCACTTGTTCATACAATAAAGTGTTTAGGCAGGCCAATCAAAGTATCCAGTCATTCTAACTACCTGATCTAGTATGATAACCTCATTCCAGAATACTGTCAGGCAATTTGGCAAAACATAGATTTGCAAACCTTAGATAATCCGAAGAAAACTTAATGGAGAAGTGTTTTGTCGGCTAAAGTTTCACAAACTCTCAATTTGCTCATGAATAAATGTACACAACCTTGAAAAATCTGTCAGCTATCCAGCGATTCCAAACGTTCATTTGTCAGTTACTGATTACGTAAACTCAAAATGTTATTATGCACAATGGTGTCGTGAGCCAATCAATTGGCCCTGGACGGTTACACAGTTAATCCACCTAACCAAGTCTATTTATTTTTTATTTTAATGCCGTCAAGACATTGCAAGAAACATATTTTCACCAACAACTTACCTCAATATCGAAATTGGCTTTGGTGAATTCTAGAGAGTTGAGGAGAGCATTTGTTGCTGCAAGTTTCACATGGTTGCTGAAAGTGTATCAAACATTTTCATTAATACATACACCAAATCAAGATGTAGGAGCAGTTATACTATTTGATATAATAATTTATACCAGGGCAAACAAATCTGTCAGTCTCGCTAGCTTACTTGGTAGAACCGCATAACCAAGACCAAGACCAAGAGATTTGAGTTTGCTGATTAAATTGTTTATATTACTTTATATTACTGCTGCCACATCTAATGATATTATGAACTTCACAACATTTCTTTATGAAGCTTTCAATACAATTAACATGAAAACTGCAGCAGCTAAGTAGCTGTAGGCTGAGAAACCATCGATTTGTTCGGATTAATTTAAAAAAAAAATTATTCATGTGGAACCATCAGATAATTCCATTTAATTTTTGTGATATTTTTTAGTTTGGAAATATATATTGTGGAATGTAATATAATATGAATTCAAGCAAGTTTTTATTTCCTTTAATGTTTGTTTCGCTGTATACTGCTTTACACACCTTGGTTCCTCTTTCTTCATACCGTGAACAATAGCAGTAAGGATCTCATTTGACTGCGTTGTCAAAATATCAGGGTCCTGAAAACCAAACACAATCAATCATTATTCTTTACACAATTTACCACCAAAAAACAGGAGATTTTGAGATGAGATTGGAATGAAGAACCACATGAAAATGATAGTCACAAATGGCGATGTTAGATATAACGAAGGAATGAAGATAGATTTACAACAAGACAATGGAAATCGGTGCAAGACCGAAATAACGATGTAGGGGAGAGCGTGGGGTGGGGGTGAAACAATCTGAAAGATTTAGTCCCAACACTGCAAAGAACAAGCAGGGGGAAAATTAGAAACAACTCACGATGTCTTGACAGATGTATCCTATCGCCTCAAGAGACGCCTCTTTCATCATCTCCGTGCTGGCGGGGTTTGTGACGTTCTGAGTGAGCAGACTGATAAGTTCGGGCCATTCTCCCTGAGTCAGCTCGGCACAGGCTATGTGTGCAACACACTGTGATGCCGAACTCGGTCGCACCGTCTCTGTACCCAGACTCTCCAGTACCTACAAACACACAACACTTAACCCATTTTATCCTGAAGCTAGTGCAGACGAGTTGCAGCCAGTTCCTGATCATTTCCTCAAATCAATCTGTCAGCATTAAAAAATGACAGGCCTTCATTTAAAATGGACATAACTTTATTATTTCTCAATCAATATTTAAATGTGATATACCTTTAGAAAGTAGATAAAATAAATTGACAAACTCATAGTTTAATCATATCTATTTTATGTGGCATATGACAAAACATGCCCAATAAATTCAAACCTATGTTGAGGTTTGTCACATTACTTTTCACCTGACATTTTCGCCAAGAAGGAGACAACATGTCAATGAGCAAGTTGACTTTATTTTATGCATTACTCTTTGCTGAAAACAAAGGTATACAACTTGTCCACATATCTTGGATAATAATCTCATAATGTAAAATTGTTTGTAATAACCCCCATGTCAGTCGATTGAATCGCCAAAGTGTGGTGCTGCTGAGCGGAATTATGCAAATTTGTGAAATATTTTCTGTCAACGATGTATAATTTTGTGGCTTATTTCTTATAACTAATAAATAAGTACTATAAAGTAACAACGTTGCTCAACATTTCAACGTCACTTTATTGATGAAGTAGTTACCATCGTTGGAAACAATCTTAACTTTGTTTGGCGCCAAAAAAACCGGCGTGGTGCGCGGTGGGCGAAAATGTGTGCCGTTGTCGGTCAACCCCACTTCGATGGCTTCAAAGTATGTCTTCACGGACAAACATCGCATCAAATACCATAACAGTCCATCTTATATCAGCTATCCACTTGTCTGCCTTCTTGTCATCAACAGTATGAAGTAAATTAATGGAGTTATCCTTCAAAATACGTCAACATTTAACGATCTTTGCGACTCGACGCCATCTGTGATTTCACTTTGGCTTGGGGGTGCCGACTTTGTACGGCAAATACCCAAACAACGGCACTGATTGGTTGAAAAATATGGCCCGATGGCCCGACGCATGTTTTGAGGGTGTCGGGCCAGTTCGGGCCACCAGTTTTCATATTTTACTGGCCCGACGGGCCACTGGTTTCAACAATGGAATTATTCACCATTGTTTCCATCAGTTGTCACTCCTTACGCATCAATTAAACATAATCTGTGACAGCGTGGACTCGCGTTATCAGTCGAAACTATAGTCACCATCTTGTTTATGAATTCCAAGTTCTCCATAACTTCGCACAGTGTCGCTACTGGTGACGCGACGCTGACACCCCCTTAGTGAATTAGCTAAGATAACGCTTCGGATTTTGTAGTAATAGCCGAGTGGTATTTAAATAAAAAGTTGTCATTGAATTTCGCGTTCTCCTTTATTATTGTTGCTATCCTAAGCTGTAAAACTAATAGACAAAATATGTTGAGCATGTCACGACCCCTTGTGGATTTCTTGTGAATTCGCTCTAAATAATAGTATTAGTACTGAAATAATGATATTTAAAAAGTTACAGACCGTACCTATAGGCTATGTAATAACTCGCATAAAACATAGTCGTGTTGTAGCTGAATTTTCTAACTTGTTTATTCCAAAATATATCCATTCCAATAAGTAAAACAACAAGTTGTCACGGGATTTCGCCATGCCGCAAACGCCACCGGCAACGTCAACGATCCCGACCCCGGCTTCCCGTTCGACCTCCGGCTGTCGGAAATACTTCTATGCAACGGCATCGTCGCCTTCCATTTCTTTCTCTGATTAAAATTAATTCACATCTTGTGGCAAATTCATAACGTTTGGCAGCGACAGGATCCACACCAACGACGTTGTCGTCACTCTAGCTATGAAATTATCGAGGCCACGGCGTGTCACGCGCATAGCCAGAACTCCCCGAAACTGATAAGAACGCCAAATAAGGAGATAGTCGGTCGGGCATTTATTTGGATTTCCCATAAATACAGGTCAAAAGGCAGGGATGCCGTCTACGCAAGCAGTTAGAAGACAGTTTGGCAGTTCTATTCGTACCACACAACATGGCGAACAGTGAAAGTACGGTGGCGTTACTAAGGTCTAAACATCGCGTACTTCAAAATTAAAATGGATTTCACAATCGATAGGGGCTCATTTGTTATGGCAAAAAAATAACTTAGAGGTATGTAATTAATATAAAAGTGAACTTTATTGATAGAATACATACAAACGAATTAGAAAACGGCAAAACCATGTCCATGGCATGTTTTTGATTATTTGTCATTTCAGCTGCCGTTTCTATTTTTTTAGTGTCCTAAATATTTAAACAAATATATTTTAGTGTACAATGTACCTGTTTTTATCAGAATAAATGTGTATTCCTGCAAAAAAAGTTCGGGCCAGTAACTTTTTTGGGGGGCCAGTAACTTTTAAAGTTCACTGGCCCCCCGGGCCAGTGAATACAAAATGTTATTGTCGACCCCTGGTATTCCGGAAGTCACTGAATGTTTTTGTTGGACACTGTAAAAATGTATATAAAATAATAACTATGACATGTTGTGTGAGGTGAGATTAATCATTAACTAGCTACAATTAACTGTTGAAACTTTAACTTAATTACACTATAACAGCTGTCACTCAAATAAGCTTTGACATTGTATTGAAGCACCACTCTGCACTAAGTACGTGTGCACATAGTAATGTACTAGGACTGCGTAAAAATCCTCAAAAATAATCTTGTGTAGTGCTGAGAAAGCAATTATATGTAGATGTCCAGATAACATACAGTCACTGTGATAGACAACATACATACAATCTGAGTCACTCTACCAGATTCTATGATTTCATAGAACCATTGCTATAATTTGTTTTGAAAGAAACCAAACTTTTACTTTCATTTCAGTCATTTTGAAATAGGCGGATTCTTCCAGTCATTATTTTCAGACAACTTACTGAGTTAATATTTAATTATAAGCAACTTCATGATATAGCTAATGAACAATTAATCAAAACATGCTGCCTAGGTTATATAGGTTTAATAGTAACAACTGTGTCTTTCATATAGAAATAGTTAAAGGATTTTAAACGTACACTGATTGAAAATTTGTGTTTTGGAATTCCCTACAACTCACATTTTTCTTAACATGCAGTCTGACATCTTGTGGAAACTGCAGCCATCGACTTCGATACTGGTCCTGTAGCAAGCGATCCTTTGAGTAGAGGGCATTTTTGAGCTGTATTCCTGCCTGCATCCGCGCAACAGGACTGTTCCCACCATGCTTCAATACGTCTGACAGCTGCTTCAGAAGCTCGGGCTGCAATGGTAAAAAACAATTTACCACGATTTAACAACACACAGGAAGTTTAGTACAATGGACATAGCAGGTACTGAGGTACTTCATGTAACCATTCCATCGGAAACACTTTCCATTATCCATAACCAAATTAATCTTCAAAACATTACTTGCCAAGGTAATGTCATATGTCCCAATTTAAATGTCCCTGGTGAATTATATTGTTTGGATCGCCTAATTTCTGACTGCATAACAGGCCAATAACACATTTAAGAAACATTTCCATGTTAATCTCTATCAGTTATTATCACTAAAAAAAGCTTAATATCGCCAGAAATGTATCATGTGAAAATCAGAGGCACATTGGAACTCACTTCAATCCAAAAGCTTTCAGACAAATATTGCAGTAATCAGCAAGTCTTAGTATATTATATAGTGTCTACTAGTTTTGTCTTGACTCCCATAAGGCATTGTACATGCACCAACATCATCAAGCACTGGTTATATATTTTTTTGAAGGAATGTCACAGGATCAGTCTACCCATCATAGTTTTACTGTGGTTTTATACCAGGCTGTCAAACTTTTCTATGAAACACTTCTTCAACATGATGTAACAACACTATACATGGACAGATCTGCAAGCTGGAGTCGACAATGCTAATGTGGTGTTCAAAATAAACAAACACAGAGAAAGCTATTTCTGAACAACAGGAGCAAGTTGTAGTCTCAAAGAAATTGGTGCTTCAGATATGGAGCACAACCATAATATTACTTGTAAGTTAGAAAATAAAACCAATGGTATTATGTCCACCATGCTCAACCAGTACCTATGTCCACAACCAGCACCTATGTCCAGTTGTCCACAACCACCACCGAGCATCCAATCACACGTGTCACACATTTTAAAAGAATGCCTATCTTTATTGTTAATTTTATTTTTAATATTTACCTTAGTTTCAGCATTTAACTAGTACACTCTTGACAGTCACAAAGTAGATTGTTTACGTGAATTATCTGTTCCGACACAGCTTTATCCAGAGACTTTCCACTCTTCTTTTGGATAGGTAAAATTTCTTTAAGACATGTATGAATTTTACTGGATGGGTAAAAAATATATATATTTATTATGATTATGCGTTGAAAATGACTGTCAATCATGTGTTTGTTAGTTTATTTAAGGATATCTCGATGTATGTCAGTTAAAACATGTCAACGAAAACCTTGGGAACCCAACATATATATATATAAATATAAAAAACGTGTTAATTAAAAATTTAATGTCACAACATGTTATATTTATTTCAGTTATATGATCAGTAGAGAATATCCATTTTGTAAATTATACACTGATAGTTTTTTCATTTTTCATGTGTTGTTTATAAAAAATAAGATACCGCAACAAAACCGAAACATGATGCCTATGTGAAATTGAAGATATACACAATGATGTTGTTCATCGCTCATTTATGTATATAGCTGACATTTTTAGGCCCGAAGTTAATTTCCTGGACCTGATTACTGGATGTTTAGAAGTCTTGCTAGAACATGATTAACTTTTCATTCAGTCAACGGTTGTTCAATATATAGATACAACACAATTTGTACTAAACTTGGATATTCTAAGCTTATTCACGAACGTATAACAATGAGTATAGCTGTATACAGGGAACCACTTCCACTTCCGCAGTGCGAGCTGTCAATAAGTAGTGTATTTGCTTGTCCACCCACCACGATGCAGCTTACTTTATAAATTCCTTACTTTCTGTACCTTACAGAGGTTGTCATTTAAGATCCTCCCAAAGTAAGCAAAACTGCCACACGCTGTATGACTATTAACTATAGAGCAGCTATTTAAAATACGCGATTATATCAAAATTACTTTGTTTATTTCCAAAACGCAGCAACAACCATGCTGCCGCCATCTTGGAAACTGCGATCGGCTCAATCGACATTAAAGTGTGGAGAAACTATGAAACCTACCAAATTGTGTTGGGCAGCTTGTTCCAGATACTGTTGAGATGCCTCTAATTCTGCCTTATCTGAAACAACGAGATAACAGGAAAGTAGGTCAGAATATATAATTGTTTGCAAAATGGTGAATGCAGAAAGTTCAAAATGCCGGTAGATGTCAGAACTCAAATTTGTGTTTTCAACATGTTAAACTCACCAGGCGATACTGTCTTTTCTAATATTGTGAGAAGATCCATATTTTAGTGCTTCAGTTTTCGAGTTTCTTCTAAAGTTTTGAAAAACAAATGACTACTTTTACACAATTTTACAAGGAAACGTCACTCATCCACAACCCATGTGGAATACGCGTATGAATTTCCAATGTGACTTCCCATATGCCGTATTATAGTTTGTAACAGTTCTCGTGATTGGTTAAATGGTACGGTCACTGGGCGCCCTACGTTATTTCTTGTCGAATCACATGTGCTGTTTTATCACGGTTACATTTCTTCACTAAAGTTTTATTGCGAGTTCTGGTAGCGCTACTGATATTTTTGCAATAACCAGGATACAACGGTCAACATTTATACATATACAATATGAAATACTGTACATTGTGTAAAATAGATGTGATCTTGCAAAGATATTATAACCTTCCACGGTAGTGAATAGGCTATGTACGAATTTCACATTTGGCACCTCTCGCAAATTAACGTTAGGAAACGAGAATGTAGTTGATTGACAGGTGTGTCAGCCCATAATCTACAAAGCGGCAATACCTGCGCAAGAGTTCGACGAGCGTGTGTGTGTGCGTGAGTGCGTACGTGCGTGTGTGCGGTGCGTGTGTATGCGGCGCGCGCGTGTGTGTGTGTGTGTGCGGCGCGTGTCTGTAATGTGCATCGCGCGCGTGTGTGCATGTGAGCTAGTTGGCTCGAATCATCATCATGCCATGCATTGAAGGCAGGGGGGATATCTGCTGTTTGAGATAGTTCGCCAACGTTCGAAAGTTTTGTTTCAGCGTCTCGAAATGTCTCAAATATGCACTAATAGTACAACATGCAGCGTTTAGCATATATATGGCCTAGTAAATCATTTATGTTGACCATGGACGTTAATAATTCGTCGACAGACATATAGGTCCTACATAATTGTACATAGGCCTACGACTTAATTACCTATACTTGTTACTATAACCTTTTGTTATATCAAGGTCGACGGCAAAGCCCATATTGTCTTGTATTTACCATTAAATGCGATTTTAATCAGGCGCGTGTATAGGGGCAACGGGGGGAAAGCGAGCAATCAATATGCAAACAATAAATGAAACATAGACTACTTACTTACTAACTTTGTTTTATTTATTATTTTTGAAAATAGTACATCGAGTAACGAAAAAAGCAACGTCAGTAATCAGCCACTCATTTACTTTGGATAAAATTATATCCGGTTAAAATGACTGACAGTTGACGACGCCATAGCCATAGAATGAATATCAAAGCCGACCACTCAACCTTAACACTTTCGTCGAAATAGGGAGACATATATAGTGTGATTTTCTATACGTTACATGCGAAATTAGTTTAGGGCCTATACGCTCCTCCGAACCATGGACTGGTTACATAAAATAAATTACAGTGAGCGAAACCCTTAAATTAATATTTATCGTTCTGCTATTGTAAATAATATCGCAGTCCCTATGCCATGGTTAATTAAACCGCAGATCCCTCTCAGTCAAGCTGACATATCATCTCGTTCAGTCGAAATACGCAAACAACCTTTCTTCAACTCGATTTCCGGAGCTTGCGAAGTCCACACCTCGATATGTCATTGCCTACTACAGTCGCAATGTAACGGGATAAAAACGATGGTAATGGAGAAACATGTCTGGCTGTCGAGGGATCCACTTCCATTTCGTACACCTCTACATACAACTGGTTGTCAGGTTTAACACCGCAATGACATCATCACCAATTGTTGGTAACAAGCCGATATACGTCAATCCGCAGCTGAGTAGTACGCAATTTCCTGACAAATTGGCGGTCTATGTCAATCCGCTGCTGGGTAGTGCGCAACTTCCGGGCAACGCTACGCATTCAGAATTAATACTCACTGTACACATTATTTTGAAGTAATTAAGGTGTTATTTGACGCTAGTTGGAAGAACAGCATACGGTGTTTTTTTTTAAGTAGGCGCCTATAATAAATCGTCGGTGTTTACTTGAAATGCTTCAGCGAGTTGCGTTATGTCGGTGGTGTTATTGTCATAGCACAGCGAGGGACGCGGTCAAGGTCAGACAAGGTCAATGACAGCTTTCTCGGTACAATGCGTTCACTGGAGCTCAAAACGCTTACATGTTGATGTTGATTGACACAGTGTCATATGTGTACTAGGGTGTCTGTCCAGTACGTACTCAATGTAAGAGTAGCACGATCCTGGCCTCAAGTCGTACTGCTGTCGGTAGCAATGATGTCGTGCAACGTAAGTTCGTGGCTGACCAGTTATGTCACTTAATACACAGTCTTTTAAATGTTGCCTAAGTGGATCATTTTAGAAAATCACACAACTGTCAAATGTGGGATTTCTTCGTCATCATGGCTGACCAGTGCGTGTGTGTGTGTGTGTGTGCGTGCGTGCGTGCGTGCGTGCGTGCGTCCGTGCGTCCGTGTGTGTGTACGTGTGTGCGTGTGTGCGTGTGTGCATGCGTCCGTGTGTGTGTACGTGTGTGCGTGTGTGTGTGTACATGTCCGTGTGTATGTGTGCGTGCGTGCTTGCGTGTGCGTATGCGCGAGTTGAGTGTGCGCAAACGCGAATTTATTTCCAAAACATGACCTGTTGCTTACGTGTTTCGACAGGTCTTCGCCGGACGTGACATCCTCCCTGGAAAGGTCCGAGATCAGGCTAAAAATACCCAACAGGGCCTGTAGGCCTAACGTGAAAATGTTGCTCTACTTATTAACAGATACGAAAGCCCACCATTCCATGCATTCTTCTTTCAAGTCATTATCATGTGTATATCGAAAAACACAATAACGGATTCACCGGAGGCGATATTCCGTCGACTTGAAAATGAAAGTATACATTGACATCGATCGTTCTGACAAGCTAGTTTGCCAGATTAATGGTGTATATGCGGAGTCAGCCAATACATAAAACAATTTTGGAGACAGGGAAATCATGATGACACTAAGGACATTTTGCTGAGTACTCATCTCATGACTCATCAATATCAATAACTCGGCTAACGTTGGATATTTAAATTATTTTGAAAACAAATATGGATAGAATAGAACCAGCAGATACAACAATCATTCACAAATAGTGAATACAAAGTAAGGAATGAAACTGTTGTATTAAATCAGCCAAAACATAGGAGAAAGACGGACAAAAGAGGTTAATATAACAATAAGAAAACTGACTATGTCACTGGGGTTTGCCGATAACTGCCTATACAAGAAGACTGACTGAAATAATTGAACACACACATGCCATTTACTCGCATCGCATCGCATCGCATCGCATCGCATCGCATCGCATCGCATCGCATCGCATCGCATCGCATCGCATCGCATCGCATCGCATCGCATCGCATCGCATCGCATCGCATCGCATCGCATCGCATCGCATCGCATCGCATCGCATCGCATCGCATCGCATCGCATCGCATCGCATCGCATCGCATCGCATCGCATCGCATCGCATCGCATCGCATCGCATCGCATCGCATCGCATCGCATCGCATCGCATCGCATCGCATCGCATCGCATCGCATCGCATCGCATCGCATCGCATCGCATCGCATCGCATCGCATCGCATCGCATCGCATCGCATCGCATCGCATCGCATCGCATCGCATCGCATCGCATCGCATCGCATCGCATCGCATCGCATCGCATCGCATCGCATCGCATCGCATCGCATCGCATCGCATCGCATCGCATCGCATCGCATCGCATCGCATCGCAACGCAACGCAACGCAACGCAACGCAACGCAACGCAACGCAACGCAACGCAACGCAACGCAACGCAACGCAACGCAACGCAACGCAACGCAACGCAACGCAACGTCGCCGTAGTAGGCGATAAAAACACATTAAGTTCAGGACTTGTTTTCAATTTCAATATATTTGATATGTTATTATTAGGAATGAGAATTGTGGTACCCTGGCACCACTGAAATTGTTAATGCACGTTAGTATCGCCGTTATGAAAATATACAATTTTCATAAATATTATGATAAATAAGTATTCACGATAATACCGTGAATTTGTTGTTTATGTATACGCACGCACGCACGCACGCACACAGCGCGCACGCACACAGCGCGCACGCACGCACACACACACACACACACACACACACACACACACACACACACACACACTCTAAACAGCCTAATAAAACTCTGCCCGCTTTGCACAGTTATGTTCGCCATCATTATAATACGTAGGTTTAGTGAGCGGTCAAACTGGTGGCGCCTCTCTGCGGCTTGGGAAACAACAACTTTTACAATGTACATGCGTAGACATGCAAGCCGCCACGCCCTGCTAGCGTAAGTTTACAGTATGTAACTATTATACTCTGATACATTTGTAAGCTTTACGTTTATCTAGCGTACATATAGCGGATGTGAAAATCCAGAAGATGTCAAAATATATGCATTGAAACCGGAAGGACTTATAGCGAGTCTCCATATATTCATGGAGGGACATTGTAGCTTCCGATATTCTGGTGGGAATTTGTAATGTAATAATTGTGTAGGTTAATTGTTAACTAACGTTTCGGGAACGTTAGCGATTTAACCGTAACAAAAGTCAAACTGTTCTAACCAAATGAAAACGTCACATTGGCGTTTGCATGGGAATTAACTGCCCTCTATCATGGAGTAATTAAAACGGCCCCAAACATGCAAGCTAGGGAATCATGCAATTTCATTCACGAAAATAAAATAGTGCATATAAAAAGGCTTCCAATACTACAGGTGACCATGTTATGTATAATAAATTATCAATTAGGATAAGACTGCCCCGTATATATCGCTTCGATCACCAAATGGCAGGCACGCTACGTGTACACGTACTGCAGAGGGGACCGATCATTTACTCCATTGTCACATCCTGCTGAATGGCCCAGCTTGGACGTATAACTGCCTGGGCATTATAAATTCAATGAAACTTTTTGCATGTTCGTTTTGTCTGCTGGGGAATAATAAGTAATAAATAATTGTTAAGATTACACAGAAGGGATACCATTAATCGATATTTCGATTTTTGCGACACCCAGTCAAGCGCCTCGTGGGGAATATAGTGTCACCTGTACCAAAGTCGTTGCATCTGATCGGCAAAATCAAATGAAACATCAATTTAATTACGGTCGAGGATTCAAAGTATTGTCGTCTTGGACAAGGACCGAATTACCCCACTTTCCCCTAATAATTTAATCATTATGTGGCCAAAGAACAAGTTTCTATAGTGCCGTATCGAACAATTATATTTAGTCAGTATAACTAAATGATTGCATAAAATATGCCACGTGTTTATGTGGATAACGGCTACTATATAACTCAGTGTGACCGCCCCACGAAAATGTTGTTCGGGCTCGCACGAGTGCTGACGGCAGGTGACTGGATTGGCTAGTTCTATGCGAAGCTGCGGTGTCGCATGCGGCAAAGCCATGTGTGGTGGGTGTGGCCGGCTTCGCCAACATAATTTATTGACAATAAATAGTATACTGTTGCGTTAACAAATAGCTCTCCAACTGCTCACACGTTGACTTAAGACTATATATTCTTCGGATAAATATCACACTATTGCGAACGCATAAGTGCAAAACGCGTAACCTCTGAGGCATTGCTGTAATACGGGTTCACCTTTGGCGAAGCAAGGTGTCCACACTCGTGGTGCGTCATGGTTAACACCCGCCAAATTTATAAACGAAGATACAGCATTCACAAATAACTAATGTTTCTTCCTTATTTGACGTCGGTAAAATGCACAATATTTTATGAAAGCTTATATGTTTAGCGTGCTCCAACATGCTTGTACATTTGATAGTTTACTGATATAATTGTTTTACTATTTTTAAGGCCCACTTTAAATGCGGGCTTCGTCGGTTGCCATATTGTTTGCGATTGGCCCATGTGATTTCGTACATTGCCAACACAGACGGTGAAACTCGTTAGCAACTGTCGAGGTTTGTTGTACTTTTATATATAGTACATGTATGCAATGTTGACAGGCTTTTAATTGTTGAATAGTGTTAAATGGCTGTGGTAATTCTGTAATATGAGGTTTGCACATGTTTCCATCGCGTTCAGAAAACAAGGTGAACGAAATGCCTTTGGCTGGTGTCCGCCATGTTATTCAGCATAACATTCTCTAGTGTTGTCACGTGTTGACTTATTTGGTAAAACACCCCTCCAAGCAAGGCTGTATCTTTTCGGCAGTGTTATATATGCCCGACATAACCACTGATATATACTGACAACAGCTAGTCCACTTTTCAGAGCCCTGTTTGGGACTATATCCGTAAGAACGTAAGTAACATAACATGACCTACACGACACGCCGAACTGGCTACAGGTCAAAATATCGACATACACTACATAAACGACATTAAACTAAACCTGAATATAGTATGCAGAAACAGCGAAATTTATTTTTAAGAAAGCAATACATTGTGACCGAAATTATGCCATTTTCCGTACATGTCAATTCAGCAAAGTTGTGACACGTGTTTTTTTTAATAATACGTGTCGCTTGTGCAGTGTCGTGTATAGACACGTGATTTCGTAAAACTGCTATATTTTTATGTTGTTTTTGCGGTAGCTAGTAGCTACCCTATATTGCACTCATTGCTGTGTGAACAAAATATTCTGTAGCCAGTGAACATGTTTTTCACTAGTGTGTTACTTCACTGAAGTAGCCACCACACAATGACACTGTTTAAGGGTAAGTAATTAAATAATAAGTAGGCTGTTTCTATTGGCCCGGACGTATGTTGAAGTATCTATAGCTCTGGCATTTCATATGTGCATGTGCTGTGGGAACCTGCCGGTACACCAGTCCCTCCTACTAGACAGTGACTCTAGCTCAGACAGAGTCGTATGCAGAACAAATCTACTACGTGTATAGCTCTGGCACTGACTGACTATCGGACTGAATCTACTATAGTGTTTGGCGTACATATTTTATATATAATTTTTTATGCTGATATAAATTATTTGAGAGTGCATTTGACTCATTTAGGCGCCCTGCTGTGCACATTGTCCAATGTCCACGTGTGCCGTCGTGTCAGTTGAATATTGTCGTCCCATTTGTTACTTCATATGCACATACATACTTCCAAATAAAAACACACTGAAGTACATCACTGATGGCGATTTTCCATAACATGATCGTTACATGTACCATCAATCTATTAAAATGAAGATGGCTGCAAGCAAGCGCATGTATGCTGCTACATATATGGGCTCACACTAACTGCACATACAATGCGGAAAAGTGCCGGACGAATAGCTGAGAAGTTACGGGTCCGGAGCTATAGCCACTTCAAATTAATAAGTATAGTTTGGGACAACTTATGATTTATCAGTGTTCCATCTTTAATGTGGGTGCCTGAGGCATGTAGTGTATATGAATGTTGTACATGTACGTACACATGAAATATGGAGCATTAAGTTATAGTATTAGTTTGCCTACACACACAAACCTGGTTACACATTCATAAAGAAAATGTTAAACAGATCTCATATCAACTTGTCTTTTTAGTAAGGGACCCATTTATATATAATAAAATTGATCTAATGCGATTTAATCTGTGTGTGATTTAAGTGTGCCCTTCCCAGATATCTGTAACAGTCTTGGATGTAGTCACACTATTGCTACATATTTACACAACTATACCAGTGGCATGACTAGATACCTGTTTTTGCTAAAAGTAAAAGATCATCCAGAGGCTAGAGTCCAGGCACCTTGCTCTTTATTGTAGCGTGTGGGCTTATATCGTGTATGATTTGGTTCGCATACTCCATTAACTGTTTATATGTGTAAGCATGTGATATATTATTCTTATTGTAGTCTGATATCAGCTGATACATATCAAATTCACAAAAATCAAATTTTATAATGTATTGACAAATGCATCGTTTTGTGTTAGTCCTGCAATATGCACCTGTGGTTGATGATAGTTATATTCAACCATTGTCATTTGATTTTTATGGTGCTAGCGTGAAACGTCGTGATAATATCAAAAAAATTGTTAACATTTTATAGTCGTGCTATTCAGTAAAACAAATTGTTATTGGTGGTAGCAGCCAACCAATTTGATGAGCTTGTGTCTGAGATCTGTAATGTTTGCATTAATTATAAGTTTCGTGGACAGTCTCAAGCAACATACTGATGGCATAATAGCCTTGCAGTACCATATCAAACAAATATGATTTGTGACAGGGAATGGTCCAGTACAATTTCCAATAAATATTTGGCAATGTTTGAGAAAATAGATGTAGCACAATCACTGATCAATACGTAAATGAAACCAGGGTAAGTTGGCCAAGTGCTGCAAGTGTGTTTAGGATCAGTGTAGGGCTGAACATAAGCCAAGTGTGTTATAAGATTTTGCATTGAAGCCTGTCAGCGTTAGTTTCTCACATGAGCAGAACACATCTGTGTTTACTCCCTTTGTGATGTTGTAGCTTGTAATGGCGGGACCAGCAATGTCATGTTCACTTGCCGGTCACACAGGTTACAGCACATTTTTAGTATCTTCGAATAAGTTAACGTGGTTCTGTTTTTCTGATGCTTATAGATTTACATTTTCATAATTCATATTAGTCTTTTTTTAACTGATCGTCTGACATGTGTAACAATGTGCATTCAAGGTAGCATTATCTTGATTTAGCCTTAACAGTGGATCTGTGTTCCAATCACACATTTTCTGGTAACAACAATACTGATTCCACTTGAGGCATACTTTTTTTCTTGCCATGATAGACAGTATCATCTTCACATTGCTATTGTGCTGTTCGGAGCTCAACAACTCTTTCATCTTCTGCTAGACGGGCTGTTCTGTTTAACGGCTATTTCAGGATGGTAGCATCAGACAAATAATATATTTAAGTGTTTGCTTGTTCAAAAATTGTCCCTATATCTGAACACGGATAGCCGTTGTACACATGTACAGTCTATATATCCAGAAATACATAATAATCCTTGCATACACAAATGTGACATCCATTTTCAATGCATAATTGACAACAGTAATTGAAATAACTTTGTTTTGCTCCTCAAATTTTTACCTGTCCAATCACACATTTCTACTTGTCAAAATGACAGGTAGACAGTTCTCTAGAGAAAGCTCACACCAAGCAGGTCAGGCATGAAAATTGGTTTCCATATACCAGATGATTTCATAGCACCACAACAAGTAAATAATTTAATTGACTATTCCAATAAGCTAATTGCTACCTGGCACACTCACAATATTTGTCACTCGTGGAGAGGGGAAATCGGCAACAGATGAAATATCCTAATTCCAGTAAACCAATTTCTGATTACATGTAGTAGGTGTACCTTGCAGAATGTTGTTTTATCAGCAGTATGGGTGTGTGGCTTTATGCAGGGAGTGGGACCCATCCATCATTTAGAGGGGGTAAAACCCCTTTTGGACACACCAGGTAAAAATGTCATGGATGGGTGCTAGACCGGCAAACAATTAAGGAGCAAAAGGGGTCTTCCGAAATCATAGATATATCGTAAGTTGTGCTTTGAAGGTGGGTGTCACACGTGAGTTTGTGGTTTATTTGAGGTCATAATGACAGATTTCGACTGGCTTGTATTTATGTCTCATTTACCATGCACATCTCTACCAAAATATTTTGTAACTGGCCAAAAAAATTCTGCATAAAGCCCTGCATGATGGGTGTATAAGTCATTGTATGCATTCAGGTCACATTACATCACATTCCTTTGGTGACACTCAGTTTGTCAAGTGCATGCACACGCCCATATTGCATCATCATACAGGTCATGCTGTCTTATCCATCTGTAATATGAAACTGTCATTTAATTCAGCTTATCTGGGGAAGCCCCGAATATCCATGAAAAGATGTGTCATGAGACATACAGTCATATCATCTGTGATGTGGTGGCCACGATTATAATATTAGGGTCTTGGTCTTTATTTCATTAGAAATATGTTGTAGTAATCACTGATGAGTAATAACCATGCCATATGCAGATAACACAGGTGGATTGAACCCGGACTAGAAACTCTGTATGCGCACGTTTTTGGGACATAACGAAAGGGATTCTTTTTTGATACATTATTAGGGTCATTAGTAATGAATAAAACATGATTCTAATGAAATGAAGGCATATGGCTACTTGAAATAGTTAAATTGATTACTTATTATGTACATTACAACGAGTTTTATATTCGCAAACAATCCGTTTTCATTATAATTTGGGACACAAAAGAATCCTTTTGTGTCCCAGAGGTTGTGTTCTATTTTTGTTCGTTTTATTTACAGTTCATTTGTAATTCACATAGCTGTACGTCAGTAAAACCTGAATAGAAAGTAGTGGAATGTGTCGTGTGGGAGCTTCTTATAGCTTCGTATATTAACGTTAGTTTGACAAGTTTTTGAAGCTGCCGAGCATGTTCATATTTACTGGCCCGAATCCTTGCTCGTTGCTGGTTTCAGTCTCATTGGCCACCGTCTTATCAATTTATTTATAATTGTTCACCCATGGAATACAATTTATACAGAATCTGCATTTGGCTGACATGTTGTGTTCTAGCTAAACTATGGTCATTTAGTTTACACTGCACCGTGTATTACTAAAATTAACTTCTAAAAAAATATCACAACAGTCCTTCCCATTTAAATTTTGTAGTCATCTAGTAACCACTTATTTATGAATCCATGGTTAACTCATTGAATAACACGAATGGAACAACATTTTAAATAAAAATATGGACACTGGTTGGTTGGGAGTCATGCAGGAAAGACTCCCAATTAATTGGATTAAACGTTCCCTTGGTAACATCCAGGGCTTTATGCAGGATCAAATTATTGCCAGTCACATGTTTTCGTGGACACGTGGATGTTAACTGTTAAGCTAGTTTACAAACTTTCAAATTGTGCCTGATGACCTGAAATGGGCTACAAACACACATTTGACACCATTTACACTCACGTTCCAGGCATAGCTAACAATATCTATGGTTTTGGAAGACCTTTTTTTGGCTCCTTCATTTTTTTACCTGTCCACAACCCGTCCTCCACATTTCTACCCGTCCATATTCGTTTTTACCCGTCCAAATGACGGGTGGACGGGTCTCTAGATAAAGCTATGGTAACATCTAACTATTACATCCATTACTAATTCACATTGTACTGTCGGAATTGCGTTTAAAAATAAACTATATTTTCTTACACAACTGGAACCGTGATTTAATTTTGGTGTCAGGAACTTTTCAGATCATTATCAAGAGACTACATATCAAATAGTTGGAAGAACAATCTGGGGCTTGGTTTTACTGTTAGACAACAGACAAACAGGCAGTTTTCAAAGGACAAAAACAAATCTCATTTGCAGATGCTGATTTTATTTCTGATAGATAAAAAATAACATGAAATCTGCATTGAGACTACTGGAAAATGTATGGAATAACATCGGAACAGTTGGATTATAAATCTATGTGACTAAAACCAAGGTTATCACCAACAATATAACAAATTAATATAAAGTAATAAAGGACAGCTAGTGGCAGAGCACTTGAGGAAGTAGCAGACTTCTGGTAAGTTTGTTCCTGGATGTGTAGTACAGGCAAAGAAGTATTCCAGTACCAGTGCATTGTCTTAGCCTGCAAGCAGGTAACAGGCGAGGCCAAGTAAGGAAGACAAAACTAAGGTCGCTAAAATTGTCAGTATTCTGTGCCACTGTTGATAGTTAGTATATATTGCTGTATGTACCAGACACCCAGAAGCTCCCAAAATTATTCATAGAAAACTTGACAGGAGTTCAGATATGGGACCATTGAAAATAATTTAAATACAAAAACGATTACAAATACTTCGGAATACAAATTATACAAATAAAATAAAGTATTTCAGATAGTTTTTTCCAAATTATGTTTTCAAATCGGCCTGTAGCCAAAATAATTGAATGTTGTAAATAAAGTGCAAGATACCTTTTTGAACCACTGTGTTTTCCTATGTCTTTACGACACCTTCGTCAGCGTTGGACTGATTGAAAATCGGATATCGATATATGTTGTTGATGTTTTGTACAATTATATTGCTTATTGGCTGGTTGTGTAAGGTGAAACCTTCTGGCTTAGTACGCCAGGGTCCCTATATACTTTGAAGGCATCAAAGCAGGGTGAAGTGACAGTCACATAGTTTTGCCAACAATGCAATAAGCCGTATTTTCTGCGCCAACAAAGTTAGTATTATTTTCTTCAACAACAGTAACTACGTCACTAATGAAGTTACGTTAAAATGTTGACAAAAGTTGTTACTTTAGTGTATTTGTTTATTAGTTATGATAAACAAGCCACAAAATTATGTCGTTGACAGAAAATATGTTACAAATTTGCGTAATTCTGCTCAGCGATGGCACATGTTGTGATGCAGTTGAGATTATTGTTCAAGATATGTGGAGATATGAACAAGTTTTATACCTTAGTTTTCAGTAGAGAATGATGCATAAAATTAACTATCAAATCGCACATTTGTTGATGCTACTAAAGGTTTCTAGGAATGGGCATACTGCTGTGTAGGAGACACATTTTGCTAAACAGCTTCTGAATAGGCTACCATGGATTACAGTTCACCATTGTGCAATTACACCTAAATCCACTGAATGGCATTACATACCATGTACATTATGTAGGTCATCAGTAATCTATTTGATTAATCCTTCAATTTAGTGAACAGTGAAGTAATAATGAACTAAGACATCTTTGCTGTATAGATCAGCATATAAATGATTTAATCAATAATGTTGTCTTTGAACAGTCTTTTCTCCATGTCAAAGTAATGACTGCTTGATAATGTCAACAGTATTTAATGAGAGTTCTGTCAACAGAAACATAACTAGAGTTGTCAAACATTTTCATTAATCTTGATTGATGCCAGTGTGGTACATGGTGTATAATTTAGGAGATAAAGATTCATTATGTTTTGACCACAGCACATTGTACTTGAAATTATTATTCATATGCAGCATTGTTTGTTTTGAGTTCTTTCACTGTTTGTCCTGTTCAAAACAAACCAGCATCGTCAATCATTTGCTATGTTCATTCATGCATTTAGAAATTGCTGGGTGTTATAGCACACATTGAATAGAGTTCTTTTCTTGAAACATTTGGGAAAATGTATGTATTGCGTGAACGTTCCTCATTTCTTAAAAGTATTTGTATAGATTGGGGAAATTTGCCAGATTATTTCACGAAAATAATTAATGTTACTGGATGACTGTCCATGCTAAAAAAAAGGTCAAATAATAAACAAAATCGCCCAACCTTCAGACATGATTGTGTATAAATATGTTTTGTTGAAATGTTGTTGTAAATATATAATCTTTATAATAAAATCATGAAGTTATCACTGACAGTTTTAACAATATTGTTCTTAATGTGTGTTGGGTAAGTAATATTTGTGTTATTAATATTAATTACTTGAAACGCTGTAAATGTTCACATAGCACCAGTTGAGAATTATTCTATATGTTATATACAAGTAATTTAAAAAAGAATCTGTTAGATGCTTTTAGATTCATTTACAGGCTTGACAGTTAGAAAGATGATTCATTAATAAACTGCCACGAGGCAATACTTTGGACTTGTTACGTCACAGCTCTGGTGTTTGTCACAGTATATTTGTGCTCCTGTTAGTCATCTCAAATATGTGCCATTACAAGTAGGCTGTATTCAGTGTGTTGTCTGGTCATTATAAAGTTCACACACGCCTGTCAGTCTGTCACTAACTTGGGGATCAGTGAACTACTGCTGTCCCAGTATTGGCACTAGAAACTTAATAGCCTTGGTAAGACGTCAAGCGTGACAGACTTTTGTGGCACGCTCTATCCGGTGTATAATGTTGTAGTTTATTAACCTACGTCTGTAACACAAGCTAGCTTGTAGTGGGACGAAATAGCTGAGCTGTTAACACAATAGTCAATAGGCTACTTGAAGCGTGCATTGCTGCTGCGTACGTCTGACTGACATGTGTGCAAAGTACTCTAGGCAACCATGTTGACACAGTTTCCAGAAAGGTCACCTTCCAAATAAGGAAATTGTGTCACGATGCGACTGCTAGCGGCGAGGACCAAGGTCAGCCTGTGGATGTGTGCATGTGCTAGGATGTGGTCCATGTAGGCTGGCCGCACGATGGCTGGCTCGGTGGCACTTGGGCTGGACAGATACAGTTTGTTGTGTGGCTTGTAGGTGAGTGAGTGAGGCAGTTAGTTGTCCCTGGCCAAGGTTCAATGGAGGCTAGGTCAGCCAGGGCACGGGCAGTAATCGGGCAGTGCATGGTGCATGCCTGCGCCCAGGCCAGGCAATTCCCCTGAGCGTGGTGGTGCTTCATTAAACTTGTTGTTTTGTATCAGAGTGGTATAATTCTCCTGCCTATAATATCTAGTGGTGTATGTCTGTGTTTGCAAGCTGCCTCTACTTGTCTTCTGCACTGGAGTTGAAAATATGTGAGTGTAACCACACATTGCCTGCGCAACTACCCGCCTACCTACCTATCTATCACAAACACCCTTTTGCTCCCTCGTTAACTGTGCCAGTATTCAGGTCGTTTCTGTTGAGAAATTACCAGGAGGTTTTAGGTGATGGAATGGCCAATGGCATTGTGCAGTGTGGCAGCTGATTGGGCCCTTCCCGTAGCAGTAGAACCAGACCTGGCCTGCCAATTAACAGCTCCCATTGATTATTTGTGCTTTAGCTCTCAGAGTGGCAGCTTGGAATAGACTGGTGAGGTCCATAGTACTCCAAAGGGTGATGAGCAGGGCTAGGGCTCTAGTTTGTGCCAGACCATCAGCCAAACACAAACTGGTATGTTGTGCCAAAGAACTGGCGTGGGAAAACCAGTAGCACATGGCAACCCTGTGTACTGTAATAGCGGATAAGCTGCGATGTTTCTGTTTAGCATTGCTCACAGGTAGGATCATACGCTGGACTGTGGTCCCCTTCTTTTTAGACTCCTCTCATGAACCACATACACACAGCAGATCACAATTTCCCCATTACAAGAGGTAAACCCTCCTTTTAAGGCCATGGCGCCTTTGCAGATGGGTGACCCTTATAACTGTGACTTTCCGTGGGTTGTGTGTTTATGATCCTGTACTAAGTTTAGCCTCGGTATGCAGCCCAGCACACCTGGCATCTGGCCAGGTGTTTTATGAATGGAAGCGAGTCTTTTTGAGAGGGACTGTTGATTTTGTTTCATGTCGGCTAAGCGTCTGCAATTGTTTGTCGGTAGTATAACTATTTATGGGATATTGGCTTTCTTAAAACACCTGCGTACAGGTCAAATTGAGACGACCCCTTGCTTGATGAATATCCCAGCAGTCGTGACGAGAATACCCAAGCAATACATGTGACCTCTCTGTAAACAGTAGTAGCCTTCCCTTTATCAGCAATAGTTACAAGTTCTGGCGAAGACTGGTAGAATACTGGAACTGATATTTTGGGCACTGGTAAATCACAACAAGATGTAAACCCTATCGGCCCTCTATAATTAGTTGGCCTGTAAGTTGGTGTGATTTTATTCAGCTGAAGACATCGCCGTAGTCTTCCATATAAACGCAGTAAAATATACTTTATCCAGATATACTGTTAATTAAATAAATATAGTCACCATCTAAGGAAAATATGCTTGATCAGATTATATTATTAGTTGTGACTAAACAATAAATATCGGCATCACCTATGGTAACAAGGATAATCCAAATAGTCAATTGTGGCGAATTTCCATTTGGTGTCTATCGGTCTTTACACCAGTATGCAGATTTGATATGGATAACCCAGTTCTAGATTTACCAAATATTTTTGTGCTCTGCTACTAATGTTGCATTGGAAATTATGATAACCTAAATAGTCAGGTCTTTACCTTGGTATTCGTATCTGATACTAGATTTAGACATTATTTTTGTACTCTGTACCACTACTACTGAATCTGGATAATTCCATGTCAAGTCACTCATTCAAAATGTGCAACTCCAGTTTTGAAGAAATTTAGCTCGCATGATAAATAAACATCAGAGGCAGAGTTATGGACTTAAATGTAACACTGGCATGCAAATCGAGTCAAAGTTCAGTGACCTTTATCTTCAGTAATACTTGACATAGAAGATCAATAATTTGCAGATTTGGCATTCTCATGTGAGCTACCAGCTATGGTAAGTCATCAAAATTGCTGTCAGGTGATGCAAAAATGCCAGAAGTGATTTATTTGACTGTGGCGTTTTTTAGTGTGAACAATCCACGTGAGGGCAGCACTAGAGATATGGAGCACGGTGCATGCCGTGGCAACAACGCCGCCGTGAAGTAAAGCAAGCATGGCAGCAGTGTAATTTCGGAATTGATTTTTACAAAGTAATTTCTCCGTTTGGATGGCATCTGGAGCAAACAAAGCTGTTTATTTAGCAGCATACACGAGCTGCTAGAATGCCAGGTCTGCTTGTATTGATTGGATTAGTTCTTTGCCAGGCAAATGAGGTGTTCTTTGGCAGGCGTATAAGGATTGTGGTTGCACTGGGAGCTGTGACAGTGATGGTCCAGGAGCCCCAATAAAATGGAAGTATATCTTGGGAGATTAATTAGCCGTGGAAGCTATTGACAATTGATGCGTGACAACTGGTCGTGGATCAGTTGATAAGACCATAATAATTAATAAACACCTTTGGATTCAGGTTTAGCCTTGGATGGTTGAATAAATCATTGTGAGAAATGAGTTATAACGCTATGGTCCATTTACGCTAAACAACATGGTAGTTAACAGTAATTATTTTGTCAGGATGTTAAACATGCATGTAATATGGCTTTCTATGGCTGGTAATAAATTGACATAAAAATTAATTTATGATATCTGTTTTATATCCAAATGTAACCTTCAGTTTTGCCAGTGTGCTGTCACATGTTCTGTTCTCCAGTCTAGCTCAGATTTGGTTGTCTGTGAGTAGCCTTGGCAGTTGTTGTAACGGCAGTTGGGACTGGCCATGCTACAATTTTAATTCCACAGCTAGTTGGAAATGATTTTAGTTGGCCAGAGCACGATTTGAGCATTTTGTAAACAAAATTGTAACAATTTCAGTATGCTTTGCTTTGCCATATCTGGTGCAGAAGAAAAAGACCAACTGTTAAATCACTCATAAAATCTGTATTATTTTCGAAATTTTAGGAACCATAATATTTTTCAGTTATTTGTTTTACAATGAACACTTACTATGGTGTTTTAACATAAACATCTACCAGTGGATTGCATGCACGTGAAATAATGCTGGCCACAGATGATAAAATATATTTTTTGTTAAGCACAAGTGCGATTATTATTGGTAATAAAGTTGCTGTCTGTGAGCATGGTGTGCTATCAAATGATTGCCACTTTGGCTAATACAGGGTCAGTAATGAATTGTTCAGTGGACATGTGGTGCCATATACACACCACTGGATTAACTGAGCTCAGATTATGTACATTCTCTAAGCCACGCGAGTATTGCAAGTGGGTTGTTACTATGGCAACCTCAGTTTCAAGGACAAAACAAAATGTCTACATCAGTTATGCAGCACCTAATGGCTTACATTGTATGGCCGCTCGATGGATTATCAAACTATGAATTGATAACTATGACGTGCCAGTGAGTAAGTTATTAGAAGTTGTCATTAGATCTAGCTTTGGGTGGTCCCACTTAATGACCAGATTCTTGGATGGACGTTCATGTCACGTAGCAGCTTTGTGCTTTGATGTCGGTGAACTTTGGTGACGTTATTAGGTCGGTGACACAAATCGCATGATCTGTCTTCAGTTTATTGGCAGAATTTGACAGCACAGTGACGGCAGTTTCAACATGATCTGGGTACAGACGACAGATGGTGTTTTAATATCACCATTTTAAAATATCTATTGTATGGTTACTTACCACATATTTCCACTGTTTGGCCATTCTGTTAGAAATATATGATGAAATCAGGTTAAACGATTTATAAATCTCTTACATGAACAAGTTCACAATAAATAATTTACACAACAAACAGTAATACTACTAGTAGTAAAGCCAAACATGATGTTTTGTTTCAAAAAAACAATGGGGTAATATATCTGGTGTGATGTATTGTAACAACAGGACAATTAATTACTGTGTCTGTAAAAGCGTTACTTTGTAACGTACGAGACGAGGAAACATCAGCGTTTCTGATTGTCTAAATTAGACAGCCGCAAATGTAACGTGGCCATTACCGGGAATGGGTTGCCGTCTAGTGAATGCCGAGCATGAGAGTGGAAGACATTAGTGATTGCGTGCTGTAAGTGATGGCCTGTGTTATTGTTTCAGATTGTGGGAAGAGATATCTCAGCTACCCTGATGACTTCTGACCGGGGATACACTGGGGAAGCTGAGATGCAACTTAGTCCTAATCCGGTAAGTGTTCCGTGGATATCTAATTCTCCCTCTTCCGGCTTCCGCAGCACACCTACTGGAGAAGCCAGAGTCGTGTGCTTTTAATCAACAGTGTACGAATATGAGACATGCAGTCAGTTGATACAGGTATAGTGTACATGGGGTTAGAGTTCAATTTTTTGAAATTTGGATGTGATTCTGTAGATTATTTGTGTCATTTAACCATGTATTGTGTGAACAACTGCGGCTGTGTATCTGATAGTGTCCACGACTATTCAGATGTCTGGGTTCACTGGTTTTCTTGGTATGTGGTCAGATAAATGAGTATTGTTGGTTTCAGTTTTTTACCCACGTCCCAAACATTATGTAAGACTTGCCCTCGGGGGCACACGCTGCCTGCACATGCTGCTGCATGCGTTTACCCTGATTCCTGGGGGCTGGGGTGTCTTATGAATCAAACAATTCGGTTGGCTGCTCTTGGTCGTGTCATGACAGAAACACCATGCCATTGATCCAGCACGGTGTAATTTTGCTTGGCACAATGTCTAGTTTGTTAAGTAATACCTAGAACAGGAATCATTGAATCTACTTTTTCTGATATGCAAAAGAACCACATAGTGGAACTGCTTAGATGTAGCTGAAAGCAGGTGAAAAATTGCTAGTGTATTATGTACATATAAGTACACGATTACATCCGTGTTTCAAACATGCCCAAAATAGCAACATGACCACAGCAGTTCACGCCTGACGGTGATTCTAGTCACCAGATTATTTTTACGAATGTCAGAGCATTACAGCACTTTCACAATGATTTACATTTGAAAAAATATCTGGCCAGCGACATTAGTTTCGTTTTACCCATCTGGTGGTTTTCAATCATCCGCAGAACAGATTTGTATCACTGCAGGTGTTGTTGTGTCACGTGAACCTTCGCACATGATCACACCAGCTCAGTGATGTTGTAATGACCATTGATTAAGTGGTGCACTCAGCGTGTACGCGTGATACACAGTACACCGGTGGACATTTGATTTCTGCCCGTTGACCACACATTACCCAGCAACAGTGGGATCTATATTTTTGACAGGTCTTGACCTATTTATTTGTTCACATTTGCCTACACTTGGCCTTCTGTGGTGCCACCTTTTGTGAAGTCATTTTTGTTGAACATGTAGATTGGCAGGAGGAAATCCAACTTTTTGAAAATCCAACCTAGAACATTTTTTTATTTGTTAAAACTTGAAAGTGAGTTTCCACATGATGTAATGCCAGATCATCTGGCAGTGGACATTATTTTTAATGGGTCTAGATTCGTGGCGATGCTTAATTATGTTAATGATAAGGTGAAGCCATACAAGAGAAATCTGACATTTGCCCGTCCTGAACTCCTAACAGTGTCTAGTACATCAAGTCTCCCAATTGATGTGGTCACTGATGCATTAAACATGTATGAATATTGATTATTGGCAGCTTGTGTATATGACTTGTTGAACTTCTCTGTGATTGTCCTATAACACGCCAGGCATATCAACAGGCCACAGATATCGACATGTTTTGTGTGGGGTGTGTCAGGTATTCACTTGTTGGCATTTCGGGTGAACTATGAGACATATGGCTCTGACCTTGTCTGTCCCGAAGTGTGATTGATTATGACATGATTGGTACAGCATTTCATAGATTTGCAGTGGCAGTGTTGTTAGATTTTTATTCCCTCAAGGGTATGCGTTTGCTGTGTTTTACTGGATCGCCTCGCTGACCTCTTCCTGATTGGGACCTTTGGGGGATTACCCTGCTTCAGTGTTGTAGTTGGTATATGGCTTCCTAGTTGGGTATAAAACAAATGTTTATTTGACGCAGTTCTTTTTTGTGGTGGTGATGGTACACTTTGTGATTGGTCAAAACAAAACACGTCATTTGCCTTATGTAACACTAGACTAGATACATTGCCTGGTATGGGAATGTCTATAGGAAGTGTTTTTGCAGTGCCTGTGCAACTGTTTATGTACAGTATTTAGGGAACTCCTATATTTAGCAATAGGGGCATTTTCTGTATTGAAAGTGAAAAGGGCTAATCATGGGAAGCATGTTATCCAGGCATTTTGGACGACTAACACTTCACAATTTACCTACTCAACTACTCAAGGCTGAGTGCTTGTTCATTGTCCACCATGATGTCTTTGTTCAATGTCTTGGTAAGTATTCAACCACAGTGCAGTTTCTGTATAAAATGTTTTTAAATCCCAGTTGAGTGAACATAGGTACAGCCATTGCAGTTTCATCACAACATTTTAAACCTCTACCTCATTTGAATACTTCTGGAATTTGTTGGTGGTTTCTTTTCTGTGTTTGTCACATCTGCATTTCTGTTCAATTTATATTCTTCCGACGGGTCAAATGAATTTAAACAGTTAGAAACTCCACAAAGAGAAACTACATTTTTATCTGTTCTAGATTTCCCTGTCCAAATTTTTACAAAACTTGTATCTTTTGTCTGCTAATTTGTGAGTCAACTATTACATTATTCCATTATTCTTATAAACTTTTCCACTATGTGACTGGAGTACCCCAATTTTTAATGCTCTACACACAAGTTTTTTGTTTACATAAAATTGGTTTTGTTGGTATGATATTTGACTCTTTACTGCGCAGACCGTCCCAACCCGCCCAGTCTTTCGTTTACCATAATCAGATCTTTCATTTACATTAACCAGCCAGCTCAAACTGCCGATCTAAGCTTTACGTAGGTCATGGAAACATGTTGTCGCCATCTTGTGAAAAATGGTTTTCGTTTGCAAATTAAGTGAGTTTATTTGGAAGGATGTTGTTCATCTAATTGATCTCCGAAATTGTGTAGCATTTGGTGGATCTTACTGAGATCATCTTTCGATGATTTTGAGTTGGATACCAGTGTTTGCGACGTAAATAATGTGAAAAACAATCACGGAGACCTTATTATCGTCTATCTACGTTGTCTATGCAACTTTTCATTGTTGAGATACGAAGAAGATGACGGTGTCTTCATTTCGTCGATTTGCAGCCGTTTTGTTGATCGAATTACCGTCCATACCTTGTTTGATTGATTTAATTTAGGGTATTTTATTCATATGGACTATGATGACATTGTTTCTGATAAGGGAGCATTTATTTGTGAAAGGAGTATGCTATCTTTCGATATTCGTGTGTTATTTTACATAGGAAAAGAACATTCCATTCTGTAATATGATCCGTAAACGGTAGTCATTTTTTTTAATATAGCATGATTTTTTGTCTTCAGTTACGTTGATGTTATTTACAAAGGAATTATAATTTGAAAACTAACCTATATAGATTTGGCAATATTTTATCTCATAACAGCTATACACAGGGATCGAACAAAACGCTTACATGAAGCGAGTGCTATACTCGACTCATTTTGTAACAGTATAAATCAAAGCATGTTGAATTAGGCGTACATAATAAACGTAATACAGTGTATTGAAAAACAATAAATGGGAACTACTCATGGGACTGAGTAAAATATTAAGGCTACTCGTCCTCCTGACATGTGGTTAAATTTCTTATTAATCTAGATTTCTGATTATAGTCTTGATGTATCCAGTATCAAAAACTCATTATATCCATACAAGATTGTGTGGTTGCAGGAGATAATTTGTTTGCAACACCTTCGGTTTCATAGAAAAGGACAGCTCATGTACAATAGGTGCTAATAAATGAATGGAGATGCATTCCTTGAACATGAGTTGATTTTAATCATGCCGTCATCCGTAATGTACCATTCTCGATTAGATGTCTCCAAATGAATACTGTCTAGCCATAAAGGCACTTGTTGTATTTCAGTATTCCGTGTTTTGATGTGCTGTAAATGATATCGTAATCTTTCAGGTTCACAAGCTTGGATTTTTATGCTAAACCATGTCGTGCTAGAATACGTAATAGTACCTTGTCCATTAGTCATTCAAATGGAATCAATAGACACATGAATGTCAACTCGTCTATGTGGCTAGTCGCAGTTTTGTTCGTTTTCTCCCACCAAAGTATCGTTGTGCATTAGTTGTTCAAACGGAATCAATAAACAGGATGTAAATGTCAACCAGCCTGGGTAGTAGATTGTTGCAGGTTGGGTACTTTTTACCAGAGTGTCTGCAATAATTTGTTGTGACGAATTTCAAACTATGTGATCTGTGCCTGCAGTTTGATCATCTGATAATGGTGCGAGATTGTGATTATAGATTACAGAACTGTAGCCTGAATTGAGAAGGTAAGGTCAGTCAGTGATGGCGCTATTTTTGCACCAGTCTTGCCATTGGACGCACCATATGTGATATAATACACTGTTGGTGTCTCCAGCTGAAGAGACCAGCTTAATACAGGTCTGTGTTGCTGCTGTTGCACGACTAGTAACAGCAATGAGAATGGCAGTAGTTGTAAATAAATGTGCAGACTACCTAATCCTATTAGCGTTGTGTCATACTCTGGCTTACTGATGCCATGAATCGCCCGAGGCAGAAGTTATTATTGGTGTCACACTCCCACCGTCTGCGCTTAATGCTGTACTAAATGTCGCGTTAAATCCTGCCGCTTGCTATATAAGTAAGTGGCGTCGACACCCGTTATGTGTGACAGAGGACTCGTGTGTGCCCCCTGTGAGACGACACACACACTAATTGACTGCTTGCTCGCGCACGAGAGCTCGCACACCGATGTATACGGCAGTGCGTGTAGCGGCGGAGTGGTGGCGAATAATTAATGTGTGTCTAGCGACTGGCGCACACACACTTGTCAGGTGATAGATGCCGGTGACACCAGCACCGCCTACATCATCATTATAGCCCCGTTTTATAGTACCGACTTGCAAGCGTCATTCCACCATTGACAGTGGGTTTATTGCTTGCTTGTTAGACTATTATTTAAATGCCTCGTGTGCTTGTGCTTGCACGCCGGCGAGTGCATCTGTGCGCACACGGTTCATCTGTGCATGTGCCGTGGTCTGGCCGTGCCGTGCGCGGCTGCGTGGTAACATTAGCATATTGGCCGCCGTGCAACAGTAACCACGGGCAGGCAGGCAGGCAGCGGCGGCGGCATTTTATTTTCGCTCTTCATTATGTTGTGACGTGTGGGCGTCCAGTCGTCTGGCCGAGCGCGCTGGCACCTCTCCTCTTACTTCCTGTGTCCGCGTCGCCCGACGATCGCGTCTGATTGTGGCGATCGTCTGCCGCTGACCAGTGTCGACAGGGCTGGACGCGAGACTCGGCCGGCCGTTCCCCCTGAGCGTGAGCGTGCGTGTTTGACGCCAGCGTGCAACAGCTGTTTGCCTTGGACGGATAGAGTTGTCACACGTGCTGTGGTGGGTGACTGCCTGTTGCTGTCCAGCCAACCGCGCAGGCTATCTCGCATCAGCTGGCCCGCAGACAGACACGACATTTTCTGTTTCGTGTGGTCACTCAGAGTGACCGGTCACTCTAAGCATCGGAAGATTCTGCGTTTGTGATAATATCACCAAATACGTTCAACTGTCAGAAAGGCCATCAGTTTAGTATATTGATAGATAGTCGCCGGTATACTGGTAAGACTGGTGATTAGCGACCATTGCATTGTTCGTGGGAGGTTGAAGCATTGCTGACCGATCGGGCTGGTCAGCTGTTTATTGACCAGTTGCTGCCCGGTGTCAAGTGCTGTTGGAGACGTGGATGTTGAAGCGTTGTCGATGGCACACGCAGCCAGTGAAACATTCGTGGGATTGCCGATGTGGTGGCAGCTGTGACTGTTGTTACCGTCGTGTCGTGTGGAGGATCTGTTCTGTGAGTGGTAGGGTGGGCCTGGCTCCCCCGACTTGACCCCACCCGCCCAGATGCAGCCCACACTAGTGCACTACTACTCGGCCAACTCCCTCGTTCTGTGTGTCCACCGCAACACTGGACACTACCAGGTCAGTCAGTCCTTGTGTCTGTCGTAACATGTCACCATGTGTCTATGTCGAGTGTCAATTTCTGTGTCACCTTGTGTGATGTGTCATCTCTGTCAAAGTGGATGTGTTTAGGTTACCAGTAGATAATTTTTGTTGAATCATCTTGTCATCACAATATGTTGACAGTGTTGTGTCAGTTTATGTTGATGTCTGTGCCGTAATACGTTTCCAAACTCAAACTGATTGGAATATGTTCCTGTTATTCTTACACCATCTTTATGTGTAGTGTCTCCCATGCATCCACTGTAACATTGGACACAGTGCATTCACTTAGTGTCATTGTGTGCCACAACATAAATGTCACCAGTGTCATAGCGAATATATCCAGGTGAGTCTGTGTGTGTCCCCGTGTCTGGGGTGCCCTGTGTCCACTGTGGCAGTGGACTTTGACCGGTTACCCGGTCAGTTAACCACTGCCCACTGTCAACATGGACACATCCAGGTCACTTTACATGCATCACCTGTGTCACCTTTGTGCTGTGGACACCCCTGGTCATTCCACTCTATTTCAAGCAGCCATCTTCACCCCTGCCTGTCAATTAATAGCCTTGACAGGTGTGAGGGCGAGGCAAGGTGATCACTGGGCAAGTAACCAGGCAGACTGGAAGCCCTGGCGTTGTGCATCCTGATAAACATACCTGGGACATGCATCATAACTAGCGGCCAGGCAGTATCACTGGTAATTACATTGGTTTTGTTATGTTGGTGGATTGGATACTGGGGGGGGGGGGTCGTGACGGTGCCTGTGACAAACAGTCACAGCAGCCAGCAGGTGTAATGCTCATTTGGGTGACAGTCACGTCATCACAATCAATGTAGCATCACTTGAGCCAGACGGTCGGCGAGACCCGGTCATTGGTTACTGAGTGCTGCCTTCACTGCAGCTGCATGGCTACTGCCAACGACCCGGCGTAGACAGAGACTACTGCTTGTACAGTGTGAACACCTGCTCTGTGTTATCTTGGTGTGTACGGAAGGCAGCCTTTCAAGTGGCAGCGGCTTCTGCTGCCTCCTTCCTGCATACACGGCCGGGCGGTGCTGTGTACTGTACTTGTATGTAGGCTGTATGTTGTCCAACTTTCTGGAGTATCTCTCGCCGTTGTTGGAAGTTATGTACAGTGCAGACTTGCAGTTGTCGGTGCTTGTGTCTGTCAGAAAAGTTCTAGTGCTGGCTTCCTGACAGACCCGTTAATGTAGGGGTTAACGTAGCCAACTGAAGAATGTATTTATATAATGAGAGAAATGCATAATTTATTTGCGGCCATTTATACATCTTTGCTGTTCAACCCAATATCTAGCTTTCTAAGTAAGACATGTGATTTGTCTCGTATCTATGTAAATCAAAAATACTAAGAACATACTCTTATTTACCAAAGTAAAAAAATTGTCCCACATACCAACCACGTCATTTGAGAGTAACAGGAACCAGAATTATTATGAATGGATCGAAAAAAGAGATGGTCACTGCACTGAAGCAGCACATTTCTGAATAAAATACACAGCATTTCATACACCTTGATGGTGATTGCTCTCATTAACTCATTTGAAAGCACCGTATGCCTCCATTGTCTTCCAGACTTCGTTTTGCTAAATAGTTTTCCATTTTCCTTGAAGAATGACTGGCGGAGTGTGAATTATTCACTGCCATTGGATAGTATCTTTAGTTGAGCCTGTGTAGGATTAGACCAATTGGAAGCGGCCGCATGCTAACCCGATTGAAGAAAGCATTCAACCCTACCTGCAGAGTAGGTGTGCAATTACTTGTGATGAGGTTGAAATAGCCAGGCTGTTGCCAGAAATAGGCTGGATCATGTTTGCATCGCCGACTCACGTGGTTGATCATGCCATATTGTATGAAGTCATAAAACATGCTTGACTAATGGCTATTATCAGATTACTGTACCTGAGTGTGGCATTTGGTATTATTGCAGACTGATGACGGAATTCTTATTGTGAGTAGACCGTGTTCGATCACGGCTGAAAGGTACAAATTTGTATCTGTAATTATTGTTTTTATTTAATTATCAGGTTTTTTTTAAATGCTTGATCTATATAACTCAAACATTTCTCTAAATTTAGTATTGCATCAAAATCTCTTCAGTCACTTCAAAAATCTATTCAATCACTTCTTGATGTAAATTGTTCATTCCATTCTGTATTATTGTTGACATACACCTAGGACATTTGAACTCACCTTGTTGGCAATTAATTTACCATCTATATTTTATGTAGTACCAAATACATTAGATGTGGCTGCTTGTTTTGATGGAGTCGTGTGACAAATTTGCATTTTTATTCACTTTTTGTTTGAATAATAAAATGATGATTTATTATTATATGCGGCAGCATGATTTAATTAGTGAGAAACATATGTAATAAATTTGCATTTCTGCGCATGGGTGGAAAACTGCTTTGCAAGTAGAAATAATCAAATTATTTGGAGACAAAAATTTGTTGAATTGGCATGTATTTTACACTTCACATTTTTAAAGCATCATCAATCAGGTTCAAGTATAATAAAAACAGAGGTAACTTTGCAGCGATATAAGTCTTGTATGCAGCAAACTGCATTGCTGTGTCACTCTTGTGAAAGCACATTGCAGTAACAAACCAGAGCACGATTGGGTTTTCAAATATAACTGTAAATCAATGCAAAAAAATACATCACTTAATATGGCTGAACCAATGGGGAATGATGGAATAAAAGCACTGAGGTATGACATTCAGGCGGACATGTACCCAGTAGTATTGTAGCGGTGAAAATGAGAGTGTCTGGATTCTATATAAGCATGTTTGACATTTCCATAAATTCTAAAGACAAAATTGAATCGATCAGGCATGATTCTGTTCCGTAAACCGAATGCTACAAGTTCAAAACATCTCATAATTTATTAATGATAACTCGGGTTTGAGGCAATCGTTGCCATAGGAATAACCCAATGTTGACGTATAACTCACTGGGGCTGTTTTCTATGTCAACATTTGATACAATTTAAAAATATAACTGACAAAAAGTGACAACACGCCTGTGTTCATGTAAATTAATCTAAATGGTTGTTGATTTTTGGGGGTTGGCATGTTTGCATAACCACATCAAAAAAACAAGCATGCTGTTTGAATAAACATGATTAGTACGAAGTTGACATCTGTAATTTGGTATGGTCTGCTATTGTCTATCTTTGGATCTGTTGACCGTGCCAATATTCCTACTGCGGTCAAGTGCCAAACTGTCGGTCAAGGGGACCTAGGTTCAATTACTAACCACTGACCACCGTTTTGAAACATGGGTCATTTTGTGTGCCTGACATTGTCTGTGTATTTCGGCAGAGTTGCTGTAAGGCAAGCTGTTGGTGTCTTCTGTCTTGTTTCTACGGATGGTGTAGCTGTCTAGCATGTAATGGATACTGAAATTCTCGAGAAGGAAACTCTGAAAACCAAGGTCGACAATCGGACAGTCCTCTAGCCACATGCACACGACTGATGGACTAATCATAAGATCTTTCATTCGGTCCAATAAGACCCATCATTTCCTCCTTGTGACCTTCGTTCTACTGCCAGCTTCATGGGTGACGGGTCCTTGGCTGTGGTAATGTGACATTTAGGGTTGTGTTTGTTGCGGCAGGAGGCGGCTGGGAGTGGGTGTGGTGGGTGGACAGCCTCCTGTAGACGGCAGGTGTTGGCTTACCTATTATTGCCAGGCTTCTGTCACTGGTGGCCGGGCGGCCGTCTTAACAGAATGACAGCCTAGCCTTTAGTTGCTGGCTGTCAGACATGTAGACAGAATATGGTCCATTCCATTTCATCACGGCTTCTTTCTGGTAGCACTAAGAACTGTCTAGATACACTAGATGGTGTTCATCACTGTGGTAGGATGTTAGTGAATTGTCTACCTTGTGAGAGGACCATGGTAAATGGTTTGCAAAACACGACAAGTGGTCTCCCATATAAGAGAACCATGCCTTGGGTTGTTGAATGTCTCTAGAGGACCATGCTGAGTGGTCTCCTGTGCTGTGAGATGTCTGTTCAACTGATGCATTCTATGCAAAAGTGACTAGCAGCCGATTACGTTTGCAGAGTGACTGTCATTGGCTGGAAGCTGTGTTACGTTTGAAAATTAGCCAGTAAAATTAAACATTACAAAACGGAGATGTTGGGCTGTTATTTTGTGCAAAAATATATGGAATGTTGTAACCAAAAACCAAAATTGCTTGTTTAGTTGTTTACCATTTTATCAGCTATTACCTGTCAGACGATAGCCTAAGCCTCACATAGATAAGTGACAATTGTGTTGTGTCATCTGACTCCTACGTTTTCAGAATTAAGTAGAAGATTATCTGTAATTTATGGACATTGTTAGTTTACTTAGTAATTTTTTAGAAATAAAAATATTTTCAACAACAGAGAGTTTTTTTAATGGGGTGGGGCTCCTTGTTCATCAGTTTTAACTGAAATGGGTGGAGTAACAATTCAGTTACTGTGACATTTTCTGGACACAGCAAAGACAGTGTGTTGGTCTCAAAAAGAGGTCCTACTTTACACCAGTCCTTATGAATGGTCCTACAAGTGTATGTCGGAGGTTACCTTTACACATTTATTTTTAGGTATGTTTGTAAAGCGCCTGAGAGCAATTTTAATTGATCGGGCGCTATATAAGTATTGTATTATTATTATTATTATTATTATTATTATTACCTGTTCCTAAAGGTTAATCTCCCATGAAGTAGGAAATGTTTACAGACATGGTCTCCCATGAGCACAGCCCATGGTGACTTGCATGAGATATATAATTGGACTTGTTGTTTAAAAACATTTGTATACCGCGCCAGCCTGATGATTGTGTTCTAAATGGTAGTCGTTGGTAACGCTGGTTGCTAAGCATTATCTGATGGCAGTGGTCTCTAAATACCTGTCTACCGCTAGGCTGCACATGAGGGGTTCAAAATAATTTCTCGTCAATACTAATCAGGGAGATTTTTATCTGTGTATGCCTGTATGGTTATCAAGTCCAGGGTAGGGATTAGATATATCTTGTTGACAAAACATTACATTAATGATTTTAACATATGTGTAGAAACACATACGTGTCACTGTAATCCAGTTAGCAACGTGTCTCTCCTTGTTGCCAGGTCACATCGAAGGCGCCTGGTCTCAACCCGAATGCCAATGTCTTTCAAAGCAAGAGTCCAACGACCACAATGCACCCAGAAGCCACCCAGGAGGGTGACCAGCCAATCAAGGGCGACCAGTCGGTCAAGTGTGACCAGTCAGCCAAGGGTGACCTGTCACCCGCCTCTTCCACAGCTTCACATGGTAAGTGACCTCTGATGACCTCACGTCACGGTCTGTGCTATGACGTCAGTTGTCACATGCTTGATGGGAGGTCTTTCACGTGCTGGTACTTGAGACATTCAGTTTCACTGTAGCTTTCCTTTGGTTGATTCTGCATTGGTTTTATGATTGTGATCAGTTATCAGGAGTCGTACGAGACGTGGGAATCTGGACTAGCGTATAATTAACTCTACTGCGCAGACTGTCCAAAACCACCCAGTAAACTCACAGTTTGTGAGCCTTTCGTTTACCATGATCAGATCCATCTTTTACATTAACCAGCCAGCTCAAACTGCTGGTTTAAGCTCTATGTAGGTCAGGTAGGAAATGTGCTGTCGCTATCTTGTGGAAAAAATTTAGTTTGCGAATTACATGAGTTTATTTGGAAGAATGTTGAAGTGCATTGGTCTAGTTGACTCATCCAATATTGTGCGGCATTTGGCGGATTTTATTGAGATCATTTCTCAACAATTTCAAGTCATATCAGTGTTTGCAACATGAATAATGTCGTCAGCGAACACAGAGAACTTATCTAGACTTATCTTATCTATGTTGTCTGCGACTTTTCGTTGTTGAGAAATGAAGAAGATGACCTGTCAGCGGTACCTTCATTTCGCCGATATGGTCATCTTGTTGCTTGCATCATCGCCCGTACCTTGTTTGTTTTATTTATTTTACTGTATTTTATTAGTATGGTCACATTGATTCTGATAAGGGACCACCTGTTGTAAAATCAGATTTTTTTTTTTAAATCGTGGTTTTTGCCTTGCCCTTGTCAAAACGCTGAACTTTCAGTGGGTATTTTAAATTAGGTAACAGATGTTTTACGGGGAAGACTACCAGATACAGATCTGTGGTTAAGTGCTGTAAGTGTAGGTCTCGTGTGACTGATCACGTTCTGGTGCCGTGTGAAGTCACCCGCATCACACCATTATCAGTGTGATGTAAGACATGTGGCATAGTCGCCATACTCTATCACTCGGTCGTGTTTTTGCACATAAAATACATGACAGAGTCGTTTTTACACGTAAAATGTGCATCATGACACTAAGGCACAGCACAGTGTCTGTCGAGTGTGTCATCACCGAGATCGACGGTTTGTGTACCTGCGTCACTGCTGACTACGCAGTGCAGCATTGCTCGCCAAATCACAATGTTTTATCACGAGATCGTCACAACAAAAGTCACCTTGGTAGCGGCACCTACAGGCAGGCCGATCCTGCTGCTAAAGACAGTCGGACGGACACACGTGAGTGCACAAGCGTGTCAGATCAACAGTTGCCAGACACGGCTAGTGGCTTGTTGTTGCCGTTCCGTCTGTCGCTGCATCTGTAGCCACGAGATAGACCCGGGCCTTGGCTGTCAGTTGGTCGTTAGGTCCATCGTTATGAAACAGGATGTTTTCTTTCCGGTGTTCCTGGTGAATAATTAGCACATTTTGACCCTTTATGCAGGTTATGTTTGCGTGTGATGTCAAGTTTGTCACATGGTTGTAATAGACAGTCAGCCATATATCATGGCTGACACATCAATATAAAGTGCAAGCTGGTAGCTTAGTAGTTTTATAACAGTGTCTATGTAATACTTCTAGAAAAGGTCATTGATACACAATTAGTACATCTAATTAGAAATGTAAATTCGCAGGTGGCGACAACTTTGATGTTGCCTAATAAAAATGCCCTAATGTTACATTCGGTTATTTTCTTTCCCAGTGTGCGAATGAACACTCTGATGAATTTATTGTCATAAAAATACCACAATGCATCGCTTCACCTGGAGAATGTCAAGACAGCATTAGCCATAGTCACCGAGTGCTTTGAAATGAAATTAATGGACATTTCAATTTACCCGTATAGTGCTCTTTTTATTGAAAAAAAAACTGGCCTCATTTGAGTTGTAACTGTATCAAGCAGGCTGAGATGGTTGAGTGGTGCTGTTTGTTGACTGCATCTTGACACTGCTGTGTCTGAGTCAGTGCGTTGCCAATTGCTGCCATGTCGGGTTGCCGTTTATAGCCTCACCCAGCTGTGTCCGCATTAGCTGCCCAGTCACGCGTGACCACATTAGCTACCTGTGTTGTGTTTATGTCTCTTAAAATCTGATACGTTCCAACTTCTAATGCACGTAAACAATACAAACTGTTAGGTTCATGGTTGCCATTGGTGCTGTTAGAATTTAAAGAACATGTCATATTTTCCTGCTTGTTTTTGTAATTCTTCATGAATTGCTCCACTTTCTGTCAGAATCTTCTCGAAGTTCGCTTATATTGATCGTCAGCTCGTATCATGATCCGTTCATTTATTTGACGTCTTTGGGCAAGCCGTGGGAGTCTAAAGAATGGTCTTATCAGAGAGCTCCCACACAAACAAGACACTCACTGACGAATAGCACACGCCGCAAGATGAAGATATAATCCTCCATCACATCAAGGGGATCGTCACGACGGTGCACAATGGATGGTGTAATTCTCGCAAGCGGGTCGCCATTCAGCTGTTATTCCACTTAATTTGGTGTTGGTTGCGTTGGCGGTGCATGCGGCCGTGTGATGCGAGGGGATGGCTCTCGGGGATCAATAGATCAGGCGGCATTCACGCGGCAGTCTCACCTTGCCACGCTCGCCCCGTGATGCAGCTATCGCATGTTGACACGGTCCTGCTACTGCTGCTGACGATTCTGTCTCGCGACCAGACGCGCTTTTCTCTATATAGCTAAATCTGTGGTCAGCTGGCGGTTTTTGTCTGGATGTAAGTTGTGTCATTGGTAGAAAAAGTCATGCATATTGAGAACTGGCCACTGTTGAGTTATGAAGTTGCTAATTAGCACGGCTTATCTCGTGGACTACGTTAAATACAAATGAGTTATAAATAGACAGGTTATTCGCCACAGTTCTATTTTCTTGTTTTATTTCAATGATGAGCTTTCCTAAACTGTACTATTGGCCTGTCTGTATTGTTTACTTGGTGATGATTGGCTACACACAATAAATGTAAGCTTGGTGACAAATGGCTGCAAGCATTGTAAAGTTGGTTCATTGCATAGGCTTATCTCGGGAGGAAAATTTATTTATGTTGAATGTAAACTGTCTTCGTACTCTATATTAGTCTATAAGGTCTGTTACTATTCCGTTCTCTTCTATATGGATGAAGCTAAAACACTGCCTCATTTTATCATTTCAAAGATATGATTGTTACAGCAAATGTTGGCTTCTTATGACATATCCTATTCAGATATCCTTGTTAGACTTCCTTGTGCTTAGGTTTTACAGGAATAACCTGATCAAGGTCAAATGGCTTTGAATCCTCATCCAGTTTCAAGTCTTAGCAAGTTGTTTCACTCTATGTTGCAGCGATTTTCTCGGCTGTATGATGAGTACCTATTCAAGGACAGTGGTGGATATATTTTGCACGAATAGTCTTCTTTTTGTGCACCAATAGCGGTGTGGCTGACTGTTTCACAGAGAAGTTGAGATGGTGTTTGTTGGAACAGATCCGTCTGACATTTTATTGTTGTTACACGGTGTATTTGCCCTGTTTCAGGGTTTGCCTACATGAATGGGGTTGACGGAGGTGAGACAGAGGAGGGGACACAGGACAACGGCGTGGTCGGGTCCACTTCTGACGGCCCTGACGATGGGCCAGACTTTGCTAACATGAACGGTGGGTCAGAGGTCACGGCCGCCGCGTCATCGTCAGAAACCGCCAGCGTTACAGGTACGGCAGTTCTGTGTTATTTATAATCATGTATGTATGTATATATATGGCCTCAAAACATTTGGATCCCTAATGATGTTGGGTTGATGAGACGGGATGCACTGTTAGATACTGCACTCTCAGTAATTATGTGCAAATGTAACCAGCAACTCCGCGGGAACTTTCATTTTATGAGCGTAAATCAACTGTGAAGTGCAGTGATAGTTAATGATGAATAATTGATTAGATAAGCTGATGCCGTGTACAGGATGGGAAGGTGGGTGTGCCGTAATCACCACACCTGGTGGTAGGGCAGGCACCTTACCATCACTCGCAGTTGATTTTGTTGTTTTATTTATTTTTGCTTCTTCTGTCTAACCATCCAAAACGAACTTAGCCTATTGAAAATACAGGCAAACTGGACTATAGATAGGGTATGTGTGAACAGTAGTTACATTTGAGAGGGCAAATACATATTGAGTGTTGGTGTTAAACACATGATGATTGTGATGTGTTGGTGTTAAACACATGATGATTGTGATGTGTTGGTGTTAAACACATGATGAGTGTGATGTGTTGGTGTTAACACATGATGAGTGTGATGTGTGGGTGTTAACACATGATGATTGTGATGTGTTGGTGTTAAACACATGATGAGTGTGATGTGTGGGTGTTAACACATGATGAGTGTGATGTGTTGATGTTAAACACATGATGAGTGTGATGTGTGGGTGTTAACACATGATGAGTGTGATGTGTTGATGTTAAACACATGATGAGTGTGATGTGTGGGTGTTACAGATGAGAGCGGTACGTTGGAGGACCGACTGCCGGACGACCAACTGAGGGCCATGCTCAAGAACCAGTTAGAATATTACTTCTCCAGGTATGTATGCTCCTGGCAACTCATCCCATCTCGTGATGCTGCAGTTTAAATTAAATATACATGTAAATTGTAATACTCATTGTAGCGAATGCGAGTTTCACCGCATTATAATTTATATAGTTTATGAAGTTTAACGTTCAGACAAATTTAAGCAGACACTAATTAACATTATCAACTTGTTGATGTACATTGTGGACAGCTTTCTTTTTTGAGTGTAACCGTAACCTGAATGTTCTGACGTCTGTGACAAACCCACCCTTGATGTGTTGTGTCGTGTTGTGTTGTGTGTGCAGGGAGAACCTGGCGAACGACTCGTACCTCGCGTCTCAGATGGATGGGGACCAGTTTGTACCGATCTCAACAATTGCCGGCTTCAACCAGGTGAAGCGGCTCACAAACAGTCTCGAGCTGGTCGTCGACGTCTTGCGTGGTGAGTGCACGGCCATGTCTGTTAGGTACAACACGCCTGAGTGTCGATCAAGTGGTTCAGTGGCCCAGTTCACTTCCTGGCAGTTTTGTTCAGCCATCTTTCTTTCACATAACAACACACGGGAGATTAATTAGGTGGAATAATAACAGTTGAATGGGACTGTGTAATGACCAAGGTTTTTACACTCGCTCGGAATAGTGTAATTCTTTACGAGTTTATTCATGAGAGATACAGTTTTATACTCTAGATAGTTGTCTGTCATGGCAGTTGTGATGTAAAACAGTACTATCGGCAGTTCTCATCAGGGCTTTATGCAGGATAAAATTATTGCCAGTCACACATGTTTAGGTGGACACATGGATGTTAACTGTTAAGCTGGTTTACAAACTTTCAAATGTGCCTGATGACCTGAAATGGGCTACAAGCACACATTTGACACCATTTACACTCACTTTCAAGGCATAACTAACAATATCTATGGTTTTGGAAGACGTTTTTTGTTCCTTCCTTTTTTTTACCCGTCCACACATATTTCTACCCGTCCATATTCGTTTTACCCGTCCAAATGATGGGTGGACGGGTCTCTACATAAAACTATGGTGGCAGTTGAGTTGTAAAACAGAACTGGTTTGTGTATCTATCAGCAGTTGTCATTGTTTGCTGTCTCCGTTGCAGAGTCTGGCAACGTCCAGGTGGACGACAAGGGACTCAAAGTGAGGCCCATGCACAAACGATGCGTTGTCATCCTACGCGAAATTCCAAATACGACTCCGCTTGAGGTAAGTCAGTGACGGCGTCACTAGCAGTCGTCGTCTGTCTGCCTGCCTGCAGTTGGAATGAAAAACCGACACAGTAGATTAGATCATTTGGAACCAGCTGTTGGAGACGTAAAAATAGATCCTGTGCGTTACACACATTAGTTTGTGACTCGTGATTCGTGAAGTGTTTGTCATGCCACCGTCATTATTGATTTAGCGGTAGCAGTGATATATTGTAAATGCAAATAAACATACAGTGTCATTTGCTTTTGTGTTGTGAGTATGAGTAAGAATAAATGTGATGGATCTGACAGTGTAGCAAGGCCCGGCCGTATGATAATGCTCACCATTATGTGTTGCCACGTTATTCTAGTTGTTTACATGGTATCACTGATGAAGGTTTCTTTACCAACATTACTAATTTTTGTACAAAGGTGTTGACAGCGAATTAACATTGTCTAGTAATCCGTGCATTACTACTAGTTTATATTTCAGTAATTTTGTATTATTTTTTCTAACGCGTTTGTGCAGGACGAATACTGTTCCATGCTCGATAAGTTTTTAATGACTGAACGCACAAGTGAATTACTTGGCTCTGTACACATATTTGTCCAATTTGTATCAATTAGACCATCGTGGTACATTTACCAGATATCCAGGTCATGCGTAGCTCTGTCCCTAAATTGACCAGTCCCTCTTGACCAGTCATGCACCCTTGTAAGGTAGTGCTGATCCTTAAACATATTTGTTAGTCTGAGTGTCATGGCAGTGATGATGTGGCTGACACTGACGGCCTGGGTTCGTTGATTGCAGAATGTTGCGGGTATATTTTCGGGAGCGAGCTGCCCGAAGTTTGCGAGCTGCGAGTTTGCACACAACAACAGCTGGTACGTGACGTTTGACTCAGAGGAGGACGCACAGCTCGCCTACCAGTACCTGCGCGAGGAGGTGAAGACGTTTCTAGGCAAACCCATTCTGGTGAGTCGCGTCTTTACATCTATTTTGTATCACTAAAACCCAGGAAAGTGTGTATTTATATATATTATATATATATGTATATATATATGTATATATATATACATATATACACATATATATATATATATATATATATATATATATGACTGCTCCATTATATACAGTGGGTGACGTTTGATAGCAATGTTCTCAAAGTCAAACATTTATTTTATTGTTTGGTACAAGTAATAATTAACATCGCTACATTATGGTTATCCTACAAACAAGTTCAATTTGTAAAAGAAAATGTGTTATTCATGCGTTCAGAGGTCAAACGTTTTATTCAGAATGGACTTGGTCTGTGTGTCACAGTTAATCTTGTCACAGTTTAAATTGATTTGCCATGCAGATCAGGTAAATTTTACCCAGGATTCTTTGCGTAACGCTGAAATGAGCCAATCTCCCACCAGGTAAGTAGACTGGGAAGGAGTAACCAGTATGTTGACCGGGGATTTCTCGTCTCGTTTGCAGGCAAGGATAAAGGCCAAGCCGCTATTACGCAACTCTTTCGTGCCAAAGAACGGCTTCAAGGCGGTGCCATTGTCTCCACAGCCCCAGCAATACCTGCCCAGTCTCTACAACCAGACGCCCACGTCTGCGGCACCCACCGCCCCACCCCCACAGCCCCCCGCATCCCCCCAGTCGGCCCCTGCCGCCCCCCAACCCACGCCCCCCGCCCCACCCCAGCAGCAGGTGACTGCACAGACGATGTCACAGAAGTTCGCCTACCCCAGTCAAGTGCCCAGTGTCCACTACATCACCCCACAGCAGGTTAGTGGCGTTAAACGAGGTCAGGTTATGGGGTCGTTTTCAGAATGTTTCGGTTAGCGTTGTGCGGCTAAATGAAGTTCATGGTCAAAGTCGTGCTAGACAAAATGGCAAAAATGGTTTATAGTAGTACAATTAACTTACATTGGAGCTTAATGTCGAAGTTGAGTACGAGGCCACACACGTGACACCAGTACGTGAACAAGAGCTGACGGATTGAAACGTCGTACTCAACTTCGACATTAAGCTCCAAAGTAAGTTAATTATACTACTATATAGATGGAAATCGTTTTGTTAAACATGCGGCAGGAGTTCATAAATTAGTCAGGATTCCCACGAAAGTTGCACATTCTGTAAAGTCACAGAAAGGTTTGATAAACGTCCTGACGGATGGTGGTTTTAATCATATTAAGTTATGGAGAATGGTTTGCAAGAATGTGTTTATGCATTCCTTCAAAGCATTTTCCAAAAGAACTGTGTACGTGGTGACATTTTTCTTTTTTTAACACCTTGGAATGCTGCTGAAAAATACCTGTGTATCGTTTTCATACATATGGAATCCTAGCTTGATTTTTATCTTATGAAGAATTGAAGAAATTGTAATGCATGTCATGAGTTAGCATCTGTAGTTTGTCTTGGGTGTGCCTATGCTGCATGTTGTCACATTTGTCATGGTGTGTGTGACTGGTGACGTTGTGTCCGCAGCGGTTCCCGTTCTTCCCCCCACAACCCACAGGCATGCAGATGTGGGCAAACCAAGTCGCCTACTTCGACCCAGGCACGGTACGTTGTGTATACATTCTTGGTTTCTTCAGATAGCCACCTGCTTTGTATCTTGATAGCACAGATTATGATTTGGTTTTTATGGAGATTCTAATATGTGCAATGTACACAATTACTGTAATGAACTGTTGTCTGGGAATAAATTATAGCAAATACTGGCGGCCATGTAATACAGTAATCTAGCAATAGTTTCCTTTGTATCTTGCATGTGTTCAGTCAAATTATGTAATGTTTTGGTGTTGAGGTTGATTTAAAATGTGTTACCCAAACATACATATTGGGAATGTTATTTGTAAGGATTGTGGTAACTATGTGTCAAGGTGTAATAAATCGATAAGTAAATGGCATGTTTTAGATAAAGTTTATTTGATACACTACTTGTTCTTGGCAATAACTTAGCAACAGTTGCTTGTCAGTTGCAAGTCTTAATATTGTGGATTTTGATGTTGCTTTACACTAGAATTTGCTTCAATATGATATTGTCATACTTTAACTGTGTCCGTATGTGCTCGGCGTGTGAAGATTGTGTTCTTCCTTCCAGCACGCTCCATGGGATGCACTGTCTTGCTTTCAGGCATTTGCGGCCAATGGCTATACACCATCGGCTTTCAATCTTGCCAGCACCGCTCATCGACATTCCTTCCAGAACGCCAGGAACCGGTAAGCAGTTTCTTACGTCTCGTACCTGGCTTAATCATGGCGCAAGGTTGTCTTGTCGTATATGTTAATGATTTCTGTCAGTTTTTTAACAGGTACTGTAGTCGGCCGCTGCTCTGTCTACCCCCTGTCACAGTGTTAGTGTAGTTTTTTATTGCATGTTATGATAGAAAAAGGTTCATGTTAAACATTGTGTAATGTTGTCACTATTGTGTCGATAATTTGTATATGTACACATTGTGTTGTATGTAGTCATTGAAGCTTACATTTTTAGTGAATACATAAATCGGCATGCACGAATACACAGCAGACATGCTGCACTCACTGTATACACGCAGAAAAGGAAATGCCTATTTTATATCAACCACATCGTTATGTGTCACAGGGTAACTGTTGCTTTTGAAGTTTATAGACTACATTGTTACACATCAGATGTCTCACTAATAACGTTACCAGTACCTTTGGACAATAAGAACGTAGTTGTGTGTAAACTCACATTTGTCGTGTTGCTGCCACCAGGAATGCGAAGCCACACAAGAGTGCGGGCAACCAGGGCGACCGCATGGCCGGCAACGTGTACAGGAACGGCGCGCGTGCGCACAGCGGTGGCGGCGGTGGTCACATGATGTCGAACATGGTGCGGCGCGACAACCACGTGATGGCCGCCCACAATCACCTGTCGAACGCCCGCGTTGAGCCGCAGCAGAACTCTCGCGGCCCGACGGAAGGTCTCGGCAAGGACCAGATGCCCCGGCGCAGTGTCGGCTACCGCAGTCGGCGGAGAAACAACAAGGGGGTCGAGGACGACGAGGCGAAGCGGCAGCACTCGTCACAGGCGCCCGTAAAAGAAGCACACTCGTCGATGCAGCCCCCTGGCAGCAGCAACGGCGACACCGGGGGCAGTGTTGGCGGAACGACTGGTGGCGGCGTCGGTGGCGGCGGTGCGCACCAACCGGCGAAGTTCGAGATGGAGGACTCGTCATTCCCCCCACTGCCTGGCTTCACGGTGAGTGTCGTCTCTCGTATTCTGTCGTGTCATTTACTCTGGCTGCTTTGTTAACGCATCATGTCATATTCATAAGCATCTAACAAAGCTTTTCTGATCGATGTCCGTAATTTAGTTTTCAATTAGTTTTTTCAGTTTGTGCATAATCAAAAAATGAATAGGGGAGGGGTACCCTTCAGTTAAAACTGCATGGTGGTGAAAATATGATGCATGATAAAATGTCAAAAATCGGGTGCACGTCGTGGAAAAGTATGCCATTGACATTCTATGATAGATTGTTCGTGGCAGTCACTGTTGCATTGCTACACATCTGATTTATATTAGAAATACTTCTTTGGGATTTGTTAAGACTTTCTGAAATATTTGAAGGATGTATGCTGGCCCTGTTATTTAGAATTCTGACCGACACTGGGCATGTAACATTGCAGAACAACACGACGACTGGCGAGGTGTTTGAGAACAAGATGTCGGACGTGGTGAAGGGCACAGCGAAACCCTCGTCGTCTGCCTCGAAAGACATGAAGGTGTCCGCCCCCACCGTGGCGGCGTCGATGCCGACTGGAACTGCCCCTGTCCCTGCCAGCCCGTCACATCCACCCCTCTCGTCCACACACATAGTGCCACCACCAAAAGCAAAAGGCCCCGCGCCGGCGCCGGCGGAAAAGAAACCTGCCACGACTGGCGCAGTTGCCACAACGACCGTGACACAAACAGTCGCCAACGATACCGTCGCCTCACTGCCAGCACAACCATCACATTCTCGGCAAAAGTAGGTTTCGTTTTACTGTATATATTACCCGTGACATGTTATAGATTGATGAAATAGTCATCTAATGTTTTGTCTGATCGAAACTGTCTATTTTTGCTTCATCTGCAGACATGTTCTTAGCAGTAATAAACGTTGTCATTGTAAAATTACATTTGCGATAAAGCCTAGAAATAACAGACTATTTGGAAGGGTCTGTTACGCGTGGTTATGTTATTATGTAGTACAGTTAGGAGAATGGCAAGATTAATGTAACAAAAGTTCACAATTGGTTCTGTGGTGTTCTAGAGTCACGCGGTCAATGAGCACCGACAGCATGACAAATGACACGCAGGCGAAGTCATCGTCGGCGTCAGTGCCTGCGTCACCTCTGTCACCAAATGCCGCCGTCACAAGCAGCAGTAGCAGTACGACAGTGAGCACGCAGACAACGACGAAAGCTAACACCAAACCTGTACGTAGTGCTCCTTACTCGTCAGTATTATTTTATGTGGTATAGTAGTTATGAGAGTTGAAATCTTGTTGTTGTCATTTAGGATCTTAGAAGAAAAGTTTGTTCACTCTACCTTGCTCCCTGTGTGAATCCGTAAAGACAAGTTTTTAGTTTTTACTCCTGAAGATGCTGTTATTTTCAGTATATCCCCCCCCCCCCCCCAAGAAGGCAAGCCATTTCTTGTATGCGTAGGGGTTCTAAACAGATAGCTGGATACATAAGTGCCAAAGTGTCTCTGTGCCAAAATCCAGTTTCATAACATTGGGGGTAACATAGCTGGAAATGTAGGTCTCTCATATAAGTCAGTAAAGCCATTATGTGTTCATCTGGGTTGTGTGCTAAACATTTGGTCGAAGCAAAATCACAAATCTCCTAGTTAATTATACTACAATAAAATCTCCTAGTAAATACTTACGTACCCTGACACAAGTCTTGTGATCAGTATGGAGATGAGAATTAATATTTTGAACATACTCAAACTTGTAGTTGGTGAGCTTTCTTGTGGGCTATTTTGTGTGAGCTGTATGACATGTTTGGTTAAAGTGTGGTCAGTCCACAGGATGATACACCTTAAATGTAAATGTTGGTGTTCATGAATTAAGTTGGTTCAAGTTTTTTAAATGATGGAGAAAGTTAACAATCCGTGTGTGTTCATTTTAGGACGAGACAAAGCCAAATGCAACTCGCCTCAGCTACGCCCAGATGGCGCTGCGAGGCAAGGATCGCGTCACCGCCGCCGTCCCCACGGAAAAGACAGAACCAGCGAAGGAGAACGCCGTGACGTCGACGTCGGAGTCGTGTACGCGGTCATCAAACACGTTACGAGAGCAGCAGTCGGGGGGCATGCACTCGCCCACGCGCACGGACTATCACAGGAAGGACGACCAGCGGGTCGTAGGGCGCCGGGCGAAGGAGAACCGTGAGTGGGAGCAGCGACGGGATCGTGCAAGGGTGCCATTCAGGGAACGGCGGGGAGGAAACAGGGACTTTGAGGCTCAGCCACGCAAGTAGGCACGTGGGCCGACGCAGGACTTTTCGGTGGACAGAGCTTCCATGGTACCTTGATAGTGGCGACTGCTGTTGTCTGTCTGACTGTGATGACATTGGAGTGCACGTCAGACAACAGCCGGGCCGGCACGGCACGGCACGGCACGGCACAGCACATGGTGTGGGTTTCTCTGAGTTTGATGCCGGGGAACGTGGACTGTGACAGCCACCGCTGATGGTACCGCCCGTGACTTGGACGGCGTCCCACTACCATGTCACGTGTTTCTGCAATGGACGATTTGATAAGGCTTCGATGTGGATTGTCCGACGGCGGCCTTGCAGCAGGCCGAAGCTGCAGAGGTGTGTCGGCGATCTGGAACATGTGCTTGATTGAGAGCGTGTGTATTTTGTACATAGACGTAACCCTGCTTGACATGTTCATGCGGGGTGCAGTTGGCACGACGGGGAAACGTCGCGGTAACGTCGCTATTCGGAAAATGATGGCGCAGTGATACGTTTGCAAAGATGCAAGAATACGAACACTTACCAGTTGCGCACGGTGCAGGATTGCAACGGCGCTGGTAACGACGATGGCGGCGTTGACGAACGCGAATGAAATATGCAGCCGACTGAAGCGCATGCACACACGCACGCTTGCACGTTGGTAAAAAAAGATGACTAATCAAGGTGTCCCTCGTTCAACGACTGATCATTGTGTCCACAGCGATGGCTACCGGTGAGATGTTTAGCAGCCGCTCAAGTAGTGTAGTGACGGTGTCTGTTACGCGCAGTGCCACGTGCAATACCACCAATACCGGCGGCACGAGCGCCGGAGACACGACACGTGCATGCCGCCTTGTGTGCACTGCTGGCCGAACGCTTCCAAGTTGCAACGAAAACAGACGACGCGACGCGAATGTCGTTCTACGTGTTTGGCATTCCACTTGTCGGCGGCGCCGGGCGTTCGCTCGGCGCCGAATGCCGCGGGCGTTACCTTGAGGCCGACCTTCGCACGGCCGTCCCACACGTACACGCATACAAACACACGACACGTTGCATCGTCATCATAGTGAATATATATTTTTGCATATCATCGCCACCATGTCATACGTAGGAAATGTTTGTCACACGCTTTTGGTACGGACGTTAGACTCCCCTGCCATTACAGCCCCCTACGTGTAAACTCTCTCCACAAGGTGAAATGTGCTGTGGCCACGTCCGAAGACGGATGCGGTACAGAGATCGGTGCATGTGTCGTTTCGCCTGTCAAGGATGTAGCCGATTCGAGCTAGCTCGGCACGACAGTGCTGTTCTCGAGCAAAAATCATCCGATAATCCATTGTTCTACATAAATATTAAATGATATATTGATTTTAGCTAAGGACAGCAATGATTGTGGTCTCGCGATGAAGCACCATTGATCTGTGACAGATGGTCTAGTCAGGATTGCATTTGAAGGGACTTGATTCAATCGGTTGCCTGCTGAGTCGCACTGTGTGTGACTCTTCCTCTGCTCTGCCTCATAACTCCACGCTGACCATTTACTAAGTAAGTATGTAACTAAGTATCGATGCACTTGTCTGCGCCGAACCGGTCACCAATGTGTTGAAGGCGTGTGCTGTGCTCTATGTAGGGCAGATGTTGCCTTTCGTACACTGACGCGTCCGTCATGACGCGTCGTCAATCGTCTGTACAGTTTGTGTTGTCATTGTGAGCAGTCGCTCGCTTGCAGTCGAGTTATTGGGGGAACGGCGGACGGCAGAAGTTGTCGACAACTGTCCAATGTTGCTCAGGAACTCTCCAAGTTTGTGATCATGATGTACTTTTCTGGTTTCGGTGGCTTGCGTGGTTCCACCGCACTGAGTGACCTGTCCGCGCACTAACACTATTTCACTGCACGCCTGCTTTCTGATCAAAAGATTTTCACCCGAGAGCAAGTTTCTCTCGAGGCCTGCAATCTGCGCATGAATTATGGTTTTGCCTTCTCAAACACTCTCCTGATCTGTGCAGGTGTAGGCGCCTGTGTAGCCATTCATACACACACAACACCGCGCTTTCCTTCCTTCCTGCGGTAGGTCACACTAGGACTAGTAACCCCGCGATGACGCTAACGTTATTTAAAGGCTGATGGTCATAATTGCATGTCACGTGCATCGCTTCGAATCTTTGGGTTGCTGGGATCTAAATATGTAATTGTATAAATGAACCTGTTTAGTTTGTAGAGTACTTACTAACTGCGGTGTGAAGCCATTGCGACGTGCAAAAGGTGCGATTCGTGGGGAGCTGCCTCGGTCGGTCGGGTGCGTGCTCAAGTGACCGGTGTCATGTGGTTGTGCACTTTGAACCTGGGTCGTGCCCTCGTGTGTGGTTTGTGTACTCCCTGACCTGGCTTGGGCACTAGACTTGCTTGGGCTGGCGGCTCCTGTATCACAGTCATAGTACGCCAGGTGTTCAGGTGACATGTCACTGGTCTTGTGTCGCTGAGTGACGTGTGCGTGTCACACCCAGTGAGGGACTGTGTCAAGTGTCAACACTCCAGTCTAGAGTGACTGAGATGTGACAATGGTTGTCTGACTGACCTCCACTTTATGCGTGTTAGTTTCTGAACGCGTAACACTCGGCTGTACGCACTTGTGTTAGTTACTTTGTTACTGAACGATGTAACACTTGGTTACACACACTCGCATTGGTTACTGAATTAAGTAACAATCCATTATGTGCATTTGTGTCAATTGCTGAGTAGTGATGTAACACACTGTTACATGCACTTGGGTTGGTTACTTGGTTACTGAATGATGTAACACTCGTGTTGGTTACTGTATAACAATCTGATGGGTGCACACGTGTCAGTTACTGACTGATGTAACGCTTGGTTACTTGTACTATTGTTGGTCACTGCCTGGCGTACACCGTAACCACCCAAGAATGAATAACTAGCACTATCCTATGATAATTGTCCCTAAAAGACGAAACATGACACTATTTTGAGGTCACTGAGCGACTGGCTCTTGCTAGAGTGCATTCAACGAGTGAATGACTCCAGATAGAATGCAGTCACAGGGTGACTGACTACACAGTGCATTTACTGAGCAACTGTTTCTAATAGAGTCGTCACTGAGTGATTGACTCTAGGACGCAGTCACCGCACTTAATGGACCTACTGACTATGGCACTGGCATCATGTATACAGCGAATCTAAACTGCATCATTGAAGTGTTATTTTTATAATGTGTGTCAATTACTAGTATATAAGATTGAGCTTGTTTTCGCTGTGGCAGCATCGGCATTGCTGCAGCTTTGCGTATTGTACATGTTCCCGCTCTAGCCGCAAGAGAGCTACGCTAGCCGGTTCACGCGGCTAAGAAATGTATTATAAATACTGATGATTGATGAATGTGAAAAGTATATATTTTATGGTCGTGTAATACTACTGTTGACTATTGAATCTGGTGTGTAGCTTTTCGTTTGTGGAATGATCATTTTGACATATGCTTGTCTTGTTGTTTGTTTGGCCCAGTGGCTGCGCCCGCAGCACGCGTAGACGACGTACACACGCTGTCGGGCAGACGGGCTGTGTCGGGCTGCCCGACGAGTTAGTCTGCTGCGGCTTCAGATGTGTTAAGGGTGTGTTAGGCTTGATTGGCAGTGCTGAGGGCTGTGTAGCAGTGTTGACGATAGACATGGCAGTGCTCGCGAGACCTTTGCACCGTATATAGGGTACCATCTTGTCGGTTGGTAGAACTCAACGTGAAGGAGGCTTGTATCGTTATCGCTCATTAGAATCAAAGTTAACACACAAGAGAAGCAGTTGATCCTGCTATATGGGCAGGCAGTGGTAATATCTACTGGGTGTGTTGTAGCCTCATGGTTCATTCACCTACAGTTTGAGTAACTGATGCAATCCACGTCGAACACCATCATTGAAAGTCCTGCCTCGTTCAGAATGACAGATCACACTTTTTACAACATACGTATGCATGTATTGCAGGTGCTACGATATCAAACACCGTATATGTTTACTCGAGCCTAACCAACTTCCAGCGTGGGTCACCAAAAAACCAGATATATATATATGTATGTGTTGCAAAGTTGATTCCAAAACATCCACGCTGGGAGAACCTGTCCGAAGTTGATAATGTCGAAGACGTTTTGCTTTGCATGTTCGTTAAGAGAGGTGGTTTGGTGATCATGACGTTTGTTGTCAAATAAGTCTGTTGAATGTAAACAAGAAGAAGTCTTGATGGCGAGTCGATATCCCTGCGTACGATGTTTCTCTTGCCTGTCGGTAAACACAAACGTCGACAGCGGCGTACTCGTACGCTAGCCCTAATGGCGACCAGCATATGTCTTACTTGTTAGCTATGTCTATTATCTGCACATATTTGTTGAAATTAAGTACATTTGAATACATGATTTGTGGCTAAGGAAAATGTGAATGATATGTTTATGGATAACTTTAAGTTTTAATGATGCATGATCACGGGTTTGGTACAGAATCACTTCCAACCCCCCATTGTTTCTCTCCCCGAATTTGCATCCATTGGCTGTGATTTCCTCCGATCTCACCTTTGCGTCAGCGGGGTGTAGTGTACGTCGTAAAGTAGGGAGGGTGACGCCGGTATTGAGCTTCACCCGGTGGTTAGCTTGACCCCCGTCTTGTGACAGGTCAAGGACTGTCACCTTCCCTTGGACTTGCGTTTTGCACCAAACCGTTGACTTGCATTGTTCTCTCCCGCCCGCCGATGTGGCATCTTGCTTCCGATTATTTTGCAATAGGCAATTGAGACGTGGCGACTGGCACGAGGTGACGTGCTCGTCGCGGCGTCACGCACTTGTATCATGTTGTCTCGACTGGACAGGCACGTACGTTCGCTGCTTAACGCAGTCGAACAGAACCAATGCTGTGATAGAAATAGCCACACTACCTTTCTGGTTATTCCCGTGTAGCCACTGATGGTATTACCATGATGATTATGATGATGAAAGTGTTTTGCTATTAATGTATTTTCTGTTTGCATTGGTGGATCCGATTTGATCCCGTACAGGAATATCAGCCTGTTTTCTCAGTAACAGTTGAAGCCTCCAATCTGCACTGGTCATCTTTCTGTTAATTTATTCCTTTTGGTGGAAACAGGTTGATAATAAAATTGAAAATTTGTGAATAACATCATTCCTTCGTTTGTGTTTTGTCTTGCCCACTGCCTTCCGTACATGGTCTGATCACCATGTCCTGTTAGTTTAGTGTTCAAAGTAAATGTGTCCTAGTCCTAGTAGTTATAATAATAATGAAATGTTGAATTACCTTGGTTTGCACTGTCTATGCCAATGGCTGTTTTAAAATAAAGATTACAGTCACTCCGGAATTCTTGAGCAGTGTAATGTCCTCTGCTCTCCGATCATTTGCAGTGAGATTTGTAAATTAGGGTCTAAAATATGTCTCAACACCATCATGAAATTGCCATTTAAATTGGCCCTACTCAAAATGTATTTAAATGATGTGCACCGATGCTGGGCATATGGAGAGCTGGAGTTGACCAAGAGGATGGGTACAACCCGCTATTTAAAAAAACAAATTCACCCTAATGGAAACCCTCCAACTGTACATAAATTAGGGGTGAACATCCACACTCAAAGACTGCCAATCTGAAATAAATAATATACTTTTAACCCTTTTTCAGATGGTATTCTGCAATTTACGTAATGTTTAACCCTCTCCGTCACCCTGTTCAGTGCCCCTGGTGATAGCATTTTATTTAAACAAATTGTTATCTGTACTTTTTGTTTTAAATTAAAACAATTGGACGTGTAGCACTGATATGCTACTTCCGAAAGTGCATTTTTTGTAAGTTGTCTTCGATATTGCTAATAAAATTCTAGAGAGGGTGTAATATGTTCATAGCCGATTTCGATCATATTAAGACGCATGTAAAGTGCAAATTATTCAAACAATATTGCTGGTTTTGTTATGTAGCCCCCACAATGGGATCTTCAGAGTAAGTGTTGGTAGTATATGCATTGCATGGCAAAAAGTTTGCATACTAATAATAAAGTTTATTCTCTGTGGTAGCCATAGTGGTTGAAAATGACAATAAGAACAATGACTGATAAAACAATTAATGTATATTAGTAAAATTAATTAGCTATGAAATAATAACTATATATATATAGTTATAATTTTATATCTAATTTACATTTTTTACCAGACATTCTAATTAGTAACAATTTTGTATAATAGTTATATATATATATACATATATATGTATATATATAACTATTATACGAAATTGTTACTAATTATATATATATATATATATTGTTACTAATTATATATATATATATATATGTATAACTATTATACGAAATTGTTACTAATTATATATATATATATATATTACTGTATATATATATATACATATATATATAGAACTATTATACGAAACTGTTACTAATTAGAATGTCCGGTAAAATTATAAAACTAATTGGCCTACACGAAAATTCTTAAATTATGACTAATTAAAGTGTCAGATACAGTATTATAAAACATTTAGCAAAGTAGTGTATTAAAAATATTAAAGGAATATACAAATAAGTGAAATTATAACTAATTAAATATGTAAATAGTATAACACGGAAATTGAATAAAAAAGATTCACAGTCCATTGCAAGTAATATTCAAATACCAGTGAGGAATGTCCAGTTACTGCCAATAATACAGTCCATATGATACAAACGAGTTCTTATAGGCCATGTCTGTAGACGTCTCTTCCATACACTACATGCTTATAGCTGTTGAATACGTACGCCCCTACACACCCAAATACTACGCGCGCATCGGCGCATGCAACCCCCGCAACCATTTTAAAGTTCCACTGGCGGGCAACGCCCAAAGAGGCACAACATTAAAAAGTATCCACGAACGCACGCATGCACACACTCCCACACGCACGAGCGCGCACGCACGCACCCACGCACACACCCGCACCCACGCACGCACGCACACACGCACACACGCACACACGCACACACACACACACACACACACACACACACACACTGACAGTCGCAAGACGTAGAACAACAGCTTTTGTTTCCTGGCACGAGGCGACAGACTGGCTATTCACATTTGGTCTGGTTGACCAGTCACGTGTTGCGGACACTTGGGCCAGTCGACTGACAGCTGGTTTGATAAGGATTTTCAACGCGTTCTTTCAACCATACTAAAAATTAGTGTTTTACACAAACTTCAGAAAAACTACAAAGCCAAGAGAAAGTGTCCAGTATCTGTACTGACTTACTCCATGAACGGACGGGGCGTGGTTCTAAAAAAGTATCTGGTAAGTCGCAACAGCAAACAGCGCTTGAGAACAGCGAATACATCCATTTTGATTATGCAATTACATAGCACAAGGTACGACAGGGGCAATGTTTCTAGTTGTCTGTATGTGTTAAAATAAATAGCATGCGAAAGTGTGCCCAAGAGCGGTTACAAAAAGAAGTATGGAAAGGACAGACCATTTTAAAGACTACAAAAAGACTAGACAAGTGATCGTGTGCTTACACGTTTGTGCAAATCGACCAATTTTCACCCATGCTCTTAAAATAACAGCAGTGAAAACTAGCTAACACAGAATACTATGGCTTCAAATCACTGAAGTAGTCTATAACAAATTCAGTAGCCAACGTGTCACATTCAGCATATTCAATCCAATCTCTCCGTGAGTACCACCAAGAACTGTATACAAGTGTCATAACGAAATCAAAACTAGTTTTTTTATGTGCAAACAATAGACAACATTCCCACTGAATGTCAGGAACCGAAACCAATCTGTTGACAAACCACACTGCATTGTTTGATTATATTAACAGTTTTATGTTACTAAAACTAACTCTCTAAGGTGTGCGTTTGTGGTTACAGTGTTTTTTAAAGAACACACTTCATTAAACACAATACAATACAATACAATACAATACAATACAATACAATACAATACAATACAATACAATACAATACAATACAATACAATACAATACAATACAATACAAAACAATACAATACAATACAATACAATACAATACAAACACACACACATGTATATATATATATATATATATATATATATATATATATATATATATATATATATATATATATATATATATATACTGTAAGCATATCCGGAAATGAAGTCCTACAAATTGGACATTCATTAAACGGATTTTGAATCACACTATTTTCATGTATCGTACCACACAAGTAGGCACCTAGACATCCTGCCGTCCATCTATTTTCACACATTAAGCCGAACTAATAATAGATTCTGTGAATAATAAGTCGTCTCTCGTCTAATGCTAGAAAACAAGTCATTTTAACGAGGAAGGTGTGTGTGTGCGTGCGTGCGTGTGTGCGTGTGTGCGTGCGTGCGCGCGCATGTGCGTGTGTGCGCGTGCGCGTGTGTGTATTGTGTGTGTGTGTGTTGTGTATGTATTGTGTGTATATTGTGTGTGTATATTGTGTGTATATTGTGTGTGTATATTGTGTTTGTATTATTGTGTATGTTTTTCCGTGTCTGTTTGTTTGTTTGTTTTTGTGTATGTTTATTTGTTTGTGTTTGTTTGTTTGTGTTTTGTGTGTGTGTGTGTTTGTTGTTTGTGTGTGTGTTTGTTTCTATTTGTGTGTGCGTGTGCTTGTGTTTGTTTGTTTGTTTGTTTGTGTGTATGTTTGTTTGTATTTGTGTGTGTGTACGCGTATGTGTGGGGTGTCACTGTGTGTGTGAGTGTCTGTGTGTGCGCGCGCATGTATATGATATGTGAGTGTTTGTATGTGCATGCGCATGCGTCGATGTGTACGTATGTGCGTGTATGTATGTGTGTATGTGTGTGCGTATGCGCTTGTATAAGATAATGTGACTGGCTGTGTGTGCATGCGCGTGCGTCAACGTGTGCGTATGTGTGTCTGTCTCTCTGTTTCTGCCTACGCATGCGGCGTGCACGTATCTATGTGTGTACGTGTGTATATGTGTACATATGTACGTGTGTATATGTGTATATGTGTCGGTGTGTCTGTGTGCGTGTGTGCGTGTGTGCGTGTGTGCGTGTGTGCGTGTGTGCGTGTGTGCGTGTGTGCGTGTGTGCGTGTGTGCGTGTATTCATACTTAATGTAAACATATCCGGAAATGAAATCCTGCAAAATAGACATTCACGAAAGTGGTTTTGAATTACACTATTTTCTTGTATCGTACCACACAACTACAACACACACACGCACGCACGCACGCACGCACGCACGCACGCACGCACGCGCACACACACAAACACACACACACACGCACATTCAATTGTCTATATATTGTATTATCTAATAGCTATATTTCTTATATCATAAATGTGTGTTTAGTATGGAACATGAATCCCTCTTTCCGTTGCTTCCTGTTCCACCTACTTACTGCGAGGACCAGACACAACACTGCGGGCGATAAGGAGACGGCAGATCGACGTCATAGGACGTGTTGCTCGGCTTGATGCAAAGTCATGCCCAGGGAGTGTACGTGAGACCTGACATCTGTAACAGATTCGTACACGAACGGAGCGTCGAAGTAAGTCTATCATTATTTTATATTCGATTTTGAATCTCCACTCTGTAAAGCTTACAATTACAACGAAATGTACTTCCTTAATTGACCTATATTCGGTTATTCATCTGTGTGCGTGTGTGCGTGTGTGCGTGTGTGCGTGTGTGCGTGTGTGCGTGTGTGCGTGTGTGCGTGTGTGCGTGTGTGCGTGTGTGCGTGTGTGCGTGTGTGCGTGTGTGCGTGTGTGCGTGTGTGCGTGTGTGCGTGTGTGCGTGTGTGCGTGTGTGCGTGTGTTTGTGTCTGTGTGTGTGTGCGTGTGTGTGCGTGCGTGCGTGCGTGCGAGCGTGCGTGCGTGCGTTCCTGTGTTTGCGTCTGCGTCTGCGTCTGCGTCTGCGTCTGCGTCTGCGTCTGCGTCTGCGTCTGCGTCTGCGTCTGCGTCTGCGTCTGCGTCTGCGTCTGCGTCTGCGTCTGCGTCTGCGTCTGCGTCTGCGTCTGCGTCTGCGTCTGCGTCTGCGTCTGCGTCTGCGTCTGCGTCTGCGTCTGCGTCTGCGTCTGCGTCTGCGTCTGCGTCTGCGTCTGCGTCTGCGTCTGCGTCTGCGTCTGCGTCTGCGTCTGCGTCTGCGTCTGCGTCTGCGTCTGCGTCTGCGTCTGCGTCTGCGTCTGCGTCTGCGTCTGCGTCTGCGTCTGCCTGCTTTTACGTGTTTACGTGTTTACGTGTTTACGTGGTTACGTGCGCGTGCCCGTGCGCGTTCGCGTTCGCGTTCGCGTTCGCGTTCGCGTTCGCGTGCGCGTTCGCGTGCGCGTTCGCGTTCGCGTTCGCGTTCGCGTTCGCGTTCGCGTTCGCGTTCGCGTTCGCGTTCGCGTTCGCATTGTGCGTGTGCGTGTGCGTGTGCGTGTGCGTGTGCGTGTGCGTGTGCGTGTGCGTGTGCGTGTGCGTGTGCGTGTGCGTGTGCGTGTGCGTGTGCGTGTGCGTGTGCGTGTGCGTGTGCGTGTGCGTGTGCGTGTGCGTGTGCGGGTGCGTGTGCGTGTGCGTGTGCGTGTACATGGGGGTCGCTGTCTGCATCCTCGCGTGTCGGGAGTTTCTGCTATTGATTACGTCAGTGTCAGTCAATTTCACACTTGGTTGATCGCTTTGCAAAATTCTGAATTTATATTCAGCCAATGAAATCGGCCGCCAGATGAATTGTTCGTCACCTGGTCAAGTGACCAAAATGTAAACATGTTTCGGCGAACCGTGCAGCAATATTTATTTAAGATACGAACGAGTCGTTATACGGGGATTCCCACCAGTAAAGTATACGTCTTCAAATTACGACAGTATTTGCGCAGTCGCGATTATATTCAACCACGAAGTCAATTATATTCAACCACGCAGGCGACCAATCAGGGGTAGTTTTGCATGGTAAACAGCTCTTGCTTGCGATGATGACAAACCGCGCCGAAAAAGTGGTCACCGGATGGTTATATCACAGTTGCGCCCTCTTGCGGATAATTGTGAAACACATTAGAAAAGAAATCTTGTTAACATTCGCCAGCCCCGTCTTTGAGGCAACACGAAGCTGTGATAAAAAAAAATTATATGTCACTCACGACATCGTAAATGACGAAACAATTGTTTCAATGTCCATGTACAATGGAGTTTACCGAGGTTATAAAATTATAGAAAAAAGGATGCACGTGTAAAATATCTCGAATGGTGTATTTGCACATTATGTTTCATGTTCTGTTTCATGTGTTACAAATTGGATGTTTTGATGATTCAACTTATTTCTTTTTCTGTGTTATATGAACAAAAGGACCGTGCAGAGAAACCAGGAGAGTGGTTTGATGATTGAAACTGAGCAACTTTTGTTTTTGTTCTTATTTTAGTTGGAGAGAGATATGATGATGCCCAAGTAGAAAAACAAAAAGAGGCACCAGAAGAGGAGATGCGGTCTACAGAGTCACACACGTATGTACTTGTGAGTGTCTGTCGTCGTCGTGTATCTCCGGCTGTATCTCTTTGTTTCTGTCTACACGTATATCTCTCTGTATGTGTCTCTCTATCTGTCTCTCTGTCTATGTCACTCTGTGTTTTTATGTCGGTGTCCCTCTCTCTGAGTTCCTCTATGTCACTCCATATGTATTTCGCTGTCTATGCCTCTTTGTCTGGGTCTCTCGTTCTATGGCACTATCTGTGTCTCTCTGTCGATGTATTTTCTATGTGTATTTGTGCCGGGGTTTCTCTGTATGTGTCTCCCTCTGGTGTTGTCGTTCTATGCATGCACACTAATGTCTATGCCATGAATACATATCACACCGAAACGTATATGATATGTAAATTATGCATTTTTACATCTGTGTTAGAAAACAGTTTATATCACTCTGCCCGTCTGACCGTTTGTCCACCCGTCCGCCGCCCGCCCGCCCGCCCGCCCGCCCGCCCGCCCGCCCGCCCGCCCGCCCGCCCGCCCGAGCGCCCGCCCGCCCGCCCGCCCGCCCGCCCGCCCGCCCGCCCGCCAAATGCTGACTCTCCACAACTAAATTATCATCGTTTGAACCAGCCACAACTGCTGTAGTGAGAAAAATAATAATGTCGTCCCCAAGTAAATCCTGTGATCTCGACCCACTCCCGACTATACTACTGAAAGCATGCATTGCCATATTAATTAGATCAATAACAGACACCATAAACGCATCACTGCGCTCCGGCTTGTTTCCTGAAGATTTTAAATGTTCGCATGAAAACCCAGTTCTTAAGAAGACAACTCTGCCTAAAGAAGAACTAAGCAGCTATAGGCCTATTTCCAACCTTAGCTTCATTAAGAAAATTCTTGAAAAGATTGTAGCAAATCGTCTAAATGCTTTATCCAATGTATCACAGTCTGCATATATACAATTTCACTCAACAGAAACTGCTCTTTTAAAAGTACACAATGACATCAATCTTAACATTGATAATGGCAAAGTTACAGCACTGACCCTGCTTGACCTATCCGCCGCTTTCGACACCATTGACCACGACATTCTCATTACACGCTTATCAACGTGGTACGGGATATCTCGCACAAACCTGCAAACAAGGATTTAGCAAAACTGCAACGTGTCCGCAATTGTTTAGCAAGGGTAGTCACGCATTCTCCTCGATTTTCTCGCTCAGTGCCGCTTCTAAAATCACTGCATTGGCTCCCTGTGCACTATCGCATTATTTTCAAGATTTGTATACTTGTCTATCAAGCACTCTCATCTACACAACCAGCATATTTAAATTCGATGCTAATTCCAGCAAGAAATTCCAGACAGCTACGCTCAATCAGTAATAACCCTCTGTTCATTCCTCGTGTGAAAACGAAAGCTGGGACCCGAGCTTTCTCGGTTGCCGCACCAACTGTGTAGGATTAGCTTCCTGCCAGTGTTAAATCAGAGGTAATATTATAGTTTCATTCCGCCGACGTCTAAACACCTAGCTCTTTAATGCTGCCTGTCCTCCTTGGCTTCCTAGCATCTTTATCCATCCATTGACGATTCACGCACTGTTTTACGATTACGAGTTTGCTGAATTCCTTGGTTTTGTCGCTCCACTGAGCTTGATCTTCGAGGTTAAGAAGAAGTCGTTACTATTATTATTATTAATAACAATCTAAACAATAATAAGATCATATGTAAAATATGCATGATATTGCTTACGTAGTAAACCGTTTCCTAATGGACGAAGCATTCTAAACATTCTTTTGTTTTCTTTCTGGCCATTTCCAGATCTCACATTTGTAGCACAGTAGAGATGACAATACGACCTACCCCTAGCACCGAACACACGAAGCTCATCTTCAAGCGGACGCATGTTTCCAGGTCAGTAATGGACAGGTAAGTATTAATTTGATAAATCATACACACAATTCAGTAGGTTAAATACAATTCTAGTTTGACAAGGCAGCGACACATATAAACGCCATGATAATATAACACCATGATAATATTAAGAATCGCTGTCAAACTCAAAATAACGATGTAAGCAATAAAACAAATGGTTACTAATTTCGTAGTGTTCTTCGTGCCCATTACGGTAGTTAATAAGGAAGACGGTACTTTATTTAATTATTGGCACATGTGGGCCATTTTCTGAAATTCACCCGTCTCTCTCCATATCCGACACTCCCATCTCTCTCCCCGTCTCTCCCCCGTCTCTCTCCACGTCTCTCTCGCCGTCACTCTCTCTCCGTCTCTCTCACCGTCTCTCTCTTCATCTCTCTTTCCGTCTCACTCCCCGTCTCTCTCTCTCCATCTCTCTCCCCGTATCTCCCCTGTCTCTCTCCACGTCTCTCTCTCCGTCTCTCTGTCCGTCTCTCTCTCTCCGGCTCTCTCCCCGTCTCTCTCCCCGTCTCTCTCTCCGTCTCTTTCTCCGTCTCTCTGTCCGTCTCTCTCTCCGTCTCTCTCTCCGTCTCTCTCCGTTTCTCTCCCCGTCTCTCTCCCCGTCTCTCTCCTCGTCTCTCTCCCCTTCTCTCGCCCCGTCTCTCCCCGTCTCTCTCCCCGTCACTCACCCCGTCTCTCTCCCCGTCACTCTCCCAGTCTCTCTCCCCGTCTCTCTCCCCGTCTCTCTCCCCGTCTCTCTCCCCGTCACTCTCCCAGTCTCTCTCCCCGTCTCTCTCCGCGTCTCTCTCCCCATCTCTCTCCCCGTCTCTCTCCCCGTCTCTCGCCCCGTCTCTCTCTCCGTCTGTCTCTCTCTCTCCGGCTCTCTCTCCGTCTCTCTCCGTCTCTCTCCGTCTCTCTCCGTCTCTCTCCGTCTCTCTCCCCTCTCTCTCCGTCTCTCTCCCCGTCTCTCTCCCCGTCTCTCTCCCCGTCTCTCTCCCCGTCTCTCTCCCATTATCTCGCCCCGTCTCTCTCCCCGTCTCTCTCCCCGTCACTCACCCAGTCTCTCTCCCCGTCTCTCTCCCCGTCCCTCTCCCCGTCTCTCTCCCCGTCCCTCTCCCCGTCTCTCTCCCCGTCTCTCTCCCCGTCTCTTTCCCCGTCTCTCTCCGCGTCTCTTTCCCCATCTCTCTCCCCGTCTCTCTTCCCGTCTCTCGCCCCGTCTCTCTCTCCGTCTGTCTCTCTCTCCGGCTCTCAGTCTCTCTCCGTCTCTCTCCCCGTCTCTCCCCCGTCTCTCTCCACGTCTCTCTCTCCGTCTCTCTCTGTCTCTCTCTCCGTCTCTCTCTGTCTCTCTCTCCATCTCTCTCTCTCCGTCTCTATCTCCGTCTCTCTCTCCGTCTCTCTCTCCGTCTCTCTCTCCGTCTATCTCCCCGTCTCTCTCACCGTCTGTATCCGTCTCTCTCCGTCTCTCTCTCCGGCTCTCCCGTCTCTCTGTCTCTCCGTCTCTCTCTCTCCGTCTCTCTCTCCGTCTCTCTCCGTCTCTCTCTCCCCGTGTCTCTCCCCGTGTCTCTCCCCTTCTCTCTCCCCGTCTCTCTCCCCGTCTCTCTCTCTCCGTCTCTCTCTTTCCGTCGCTCTGTATCTCCGTCTCTCTCTCTCTCTCTCCGTCTCTCTCTCCCCGTCTCCCTCTCCGTCTGTCCCCCCGTCTCTCCGTCTCCCTCTCCGTCTGTTCCCCCGTCTCTCTCTCCATATGTCTCTCTCCGTCTCGTTCTCTCTGTCTCTCACTCCGTCTCTCTCTCCGTCTCTCTCTCCGTCTCTCTCTCCGTCCCTCTCTCCGTCTCTCTCTCCGCCTCTCTCCGTCTCTCTCCGTCTCTCTCTCCGTCTCTCTCCGTCACTCTCCCCATCTCTCCCCCGTCTCTCTCAACGTCTCTCTCTCCGTGTCTCTCCCCGTGTCTCTCCCCGTGTCTCTCCCCGTGTCTCTCCCCGTCTCTCTCTCCGTGTCTCTCCCCGTGTCTCTCCCCGTGTCTCTCCCCGTCTCTCTCTCTCCGTCTCTCTCTTTCCGTTACGGTAGTGAATAAGGAAGACGGTACTTTATTTAATTATTGGCACATGTGGGCCATTTTCTGAAATTCACCCGTCTCTCTCCATATCCGACACTCCCATCTCTCTCCCCGTCTCTCCCCCGTCTCTCTCCACGTCTCTCTCGCCGTCACTCTCTCCCCGTCTCTCTCACCGTCTCTCTCTTCATCTCTCTTTCCGTCTCTCTCCCCGTCTCTCTCTCTCTCCATCTCTCTCCCCGTATCTCCCCTGTCTCTCTCCACGTCTCTCTCTCCGTCTCTCTGTCCGTCTCTCTCCGGCTCTCTCTCCGTCTCTCTCCCCGTCTCTCTCTCTGTCTCTTTCTCCGTATCTCTCTCCGTCTCTCTCTCCGTCTCTCTCTCCGTCTCTCTCCGTTTCTCTCCCCGTCTCTCTCCCCGTCTCTCTCCTCGTCTCTCTCCCCTTCTCCCGCCCCGTCTCTCCCCGTCTCTCTCCCCGTCACTCACCCCGTCTCTCTCCCCGTCACTCTCCCAGTCTCTCTCCCCGTCTCTCTCCCCGTCTCTCTCCCCGTCTCTCTCCCTGTCTCTCTCCCCGTCACTCTCCCAGTCTGTCTCCCCGTCGCTCTCCCCGTCTCTCTCCGCGTCTCTCTCCCCATCTCTCTCCCCGTCTCTCTCCCCGTCTCTCGCCCCGTCTCTCTCTCCGTCTGTTTCTCTCTCTCCGGCTCTCTCTCCGTCTCTCTCCGTCTCTCTCCCCTCTCTCTCTCTCCGTCTCTCTCCCCGTCTCTCTCCCAGTCTCTCTCCTCGTCTCTCTCCCCGTCTCTCTCCCATTCTCTCGCCCCGTCTCTCTCCCCGTCTCTCTCCCCGTCACTCACCCAGTCTCTCTCCCCGTCTCTCTCCCCGTCCCTCTCCCCGTCTCTCTCCCCGTCTCTCTCCCCGTCTCTCTCCCCGTCTCTCTCCGCGTCTCTCTCCCCGTCTCTCTCCCCGTCTCTCTTCCCGTCTCTCTTCCCGTCTCTCTCTCCGTCTGTCTCTCTCTCCGGCTCTCTCTCCGTCTCTCTCCGTCTCTCTCCCCGTCTCTCCCCCGTCTCTCTCCACGTCTCTCTCTCCGTCTCTCTCTGTCTCTCTCTCCGTCTCTCTCTGTCTCTCTCTCCATCTCTCTCTCCGTCTCTCTCTCCGTCTCTCTCTCCGTCTATCTCCCCGTCTCTCTCAGCGTCTGTATCCGTCTCTCTCCGTCTCTCTCTCCGGCTCTCCCGTCTCCCTGTCTCTCCTTCTCTCTCTCTCCGTCTCTCTCTCCGTCTCTCTCTCCGTCTCTCTCCGTCTCTCTCCGTCTCTCTCCGTCTCTCTCTCTCCCCGTGTCTCTCCCCGTGTCTCTCCCCTTCTCTCTCCCCGTCTCTCTCCCCGTCTCTCTCTCTCCCCGTCTCTCTCTTTCCGTCGCTCTGTAACTCCGTCTCTCTCTCTCTCCGTCTCTCTCTCCCCGTCTCCCTCTCCGTCTGTCCCCCCGTCTCTCCGTCTCCCTCTCCGTCTGTTCCCCCGTCTCTTTCTCCATCTGTCTCTCTCCGTCTCGTTCTCTCTGTCTCTCACTCCGTCTCTCTCTCCGTCTCTCTCCGTCTCTCTCTCTTCGGCTCTCCCGTCTCTTTATCTCTCCGTATCTCCGTCTCTCTCTCCGTCTCTCTCTCCGTCCCTCTCTCCGTCTCTCTCTCCGCCTCTCTCCGTCTCTCTCCGTCTCTCTCTCCGTCTCTCTCCGTCCCTCTCCCCATCTCTCCCCGTCTCCCTCAACGTCTCTCTCTCCGTGTCTCTCCCCGTGTCTCTCCCCGTGTCTCTCCCCGTGTCTCTCCCCGTCTCTCTCCCCGTATCTCTCCCCGTTTCTCTCTCTCCGTCTCTCTCTTTCCGTCGCTCTGTATCTCCGTCTCTCTCTCTCCCTTCGTCTGTCTCTCTCCGTCTCTCTCTGCGTCTCTCTCTCTCTCTCTCCGTTTCTCTCTCCCCGTCTCTCTCTCCCCGTCTCTCTCTCTCTCTCTCTCTCTCTCTCTCTCTCTCTCTCTCTCTCCGTGCTTTGGTTATTGAAGAATTGCACCATAACATTGATGATAGAATTGTTATGGTTTATTAAAATGTCAGGTATACGACGCGCACAATTATAATAATGAGAAGTAATTAAAATAAAAGCTATATTTAAAAATGGTGACCATGTCGCATGTTATAATATGAATTTCAACGATCCTTCTCACAAAACAATCCTACATTAATACAGCTTTTGCTAACGTACCAAATTCACAGCAATACAACTATACGTATATTATGTTGCTGTACGACTTATTCGAATGCCATCTGCAATTAATTCAATGCTATTAAAACATATCCAATTATAACTAATGTATGTCTCATAGAATATCTTATTCGGTGACTGGTTTACTTTCACCTGTTTTCAGCAAGATGTCTACGCTAGGTGATGACATTGTAGTCCGGCTTTCACCAGAGGAGCATTTCCGCTAGAGGGCGACACCATTAGAAAATACTATACAGTTAGAGAAGTTGATCACGCAAAAATGAATAGTTTTAGTAGTCAACGGTGTCTGTAAAGCCAAGTCATATCAAACATAAATAAATGTCGTTGCAAACGGTGGTTAGGTTTGTGTTGGAGTTGTTGCTAGTAGTACGACATTTGCCGTTCGAATAATGATATATAGATATGGTTTTACGAGTTGAGTTTTAGTTAAACAAGTGTCACTTAATGTGATTCTAAATACGTTGTTCTTATAATTATACTGTTGTATTTAAGTTGTTAGTAATGTTATTCAAACTGCCGATACAAGGGCGGATACTATATGTGATTAGAGCTTTTGTAAATAGGTAGCTGGGATTGTCATAGACTCTGTTGTTCTACGCTTCGTTGCTAGTTGGTCAGACAGCATACCGCTATTGCATAACATGGGTAGGGTTTGACGGCAACATGTGGCAGCTCTTATTGCATAACTCGTCTGCTCTTCGGCGTGCTGGGATGTCCCCACTTTCTAAGTTAGGGTATATTGCCTACAGATAAATATGTATCTAATTAATAAACGAGCCATTGTAGTCAGTATATAATTTTGTACGATGTGTGTTATGTCTTAGGTATATTATTAGCCCTTCTTTTTGATTGTTTCGAACTCATATGTGGTGTATATAACATGTTTGTTATAAATGGGATGCCCCTTTGTAATGGTCCACCCTACTGGTGATCACGTGACGCTGAAACGGTGATTCTTGCAGGCGTGCGTTATCGAAGAAATGTTATCAGACAAGACTTGGTTTCAACGAGTGCTGTGCATGTGTGTCAGCGAAACAAGAACGCTTTCAGGAAAGACATTACGTGTAGAGAGTGAGGTGGCAACATTGCACGCACTGGACTACTATTCAAGGAGTTGGCATTTAGTTAGAGCGGTTGCATTCTTCGAACAATGCAAACTTTCTTCGGTCAATACAAAGTAGCATTGTTACAGCAGGCAAGTTGCAACAACAGTGTTTACATTTATGGATATTGTCGCTCGCCCGTGATGGAAGGTTGGTTTTATGTAAACAGTTTCGAGTATATGTGTATATTTACTTGATTAACTTTAATGTTTTTTATTGTAATTGTACTATAGCTATTCAGTGTGTAGCGAAGATACGGATATGTACGACGTGCATTCCACAAGAAGTAATTCGTTGCCATTGGACGTTCTGATCGTCAAAGACACCTGGCATGCACATGTTTAGGCACATGACATAGGCCAGTTCATAATTTAGTGACGTGATGTTTAGGAGATATGGGTATTTAATTTATTCGAACTTGGACATTTCGACATTACGGGTTGTTGACATTGTTGTACATAGTGAATATTATAGTGTCGAGGCGGAACAAGACAATGTATTACATGTAACTTGTTTATGTTATTGTGTCAATAAACTGTGAAAACGTACTACAGGTCTCTGTTTGTGATTGGAATTTGTTTTGTTAAACATTGATCTTTACCTACCACGCCCATGCGTACATCGATCGATGATTAGCCGATAGTGTTTGTAACACTGCGCTTCTTTGAACTCCCCACATCCAGAACATCTGCACTATTGTGACTTCCACTTATTAAAGCACACACATATTGTTATTCAATCCTGAACAGATGTCAGTATTCCCACATCTTCAGATCCCATAATATTCTTTCTGTCTGTTGTATCGTGTTAGCTGCGGTACACCGAAACATTAGGGCAAATTGTATATCAATGCCTTCGCCGTTTTCACTTATATCTTACATGTTATAATTAGTAATTAATTATATTATAACGAAGTTAAACCATTTTTGGATATGAGCGGCCAGACTTCAATAGTGCATTGAAGATATTGAAATCTCGACCACTAACTCTTTTGACTCTCTCCGAATTAACACCCATATTGACAAAACAAACGAGATCCCAAAACTGCAATATTGTGTTTAAATTTAAATTGACTTAACATTTTGGAGAACAAATATTTATTATATTATTAAATGTTAGACAATTTTATTTAAAATTATAACTGTTTTGAACAAAAGGGAACACAGAAATCATCGGAGGTAGACGCCTATCAGCCAATATCCCAGACTGCATCAGTGGAGCTACTCCAGGTGTGGCACACCCCATCCTCACAGGTCCCTCACGGTCGCATAATATACAATCTCCAACAGAGTACTACTCGGTGTAGAACTCATAATGGTGAGGCTGAATAACCGGAACACCAATCCCATCACCATCATCCCCAGAACCGCCACATCCGGGGGGTGATCGCAGCTTGCCAGGCCACTTACAGGTCATTGCCTTTGTTTTTCTCGATTGTAGCCGGCCGCTACATTATAGACCAACCTCAGGATTGCTTATAAAGGGATACATCGCGTGAGCCAGCAGAATTGTGGTACAACCTCATTTGCATAAGATAATATTACATTCATCTATGTTTGCCATATGACACTATTTTCTGCACTAAAATGTTGCGCAAATAGTTTAAAATAAGTTGGTGTACATGATTTATAAAGAAATGAATAACATGAGTTAATAATCATAGAATAAGTTTGCGAAATGTTAGTAACAATTTAACAAATTGGGCAATATATTTCATACTAGATGGCGGCACATGTTCTTGACATTGGAATGTATTGCAAGTAAACGGTCGTTGTAGTGATCGGTGTAACTCACCTATACACAGCATGAATGCAAACATACTTTATGAATTGACTAGTTCGTGTATACAGACTAGTAAACCTACCATGGGAAGAAGTCTAGTGTCATATATTACCTACAGCATGTGCATTTACATAAATGCTTGATTTGTATACAATTTGTTTAATCGATAAAGCGATTGGTTCTAATAACATGTGCAATTTGTTAAAGCCTATATTAGCAAAAATATGCGACAGTTCATGAAACAGCATTCACCCTACTTTTGTGCATCATCCTATAAGGAGACGTCGAGCAAAATCCAGGCCCCCTCTGAAGATATTGAAATCTCGACCACTAACTCTTTTGACCCTGTCCGAATTAATAGCTAAATTGACAAAACAAACACAAGTGACACATCCCAAAACTGCGATCTAACCTTTGGACTGAACCCTTAAAATACCTCAACCCGTGAACGCCGCCAGAAAATAAAACGTAACGCAATTCTGATCACCATCAACAGTGTCAAAAGTATCACAAAGGCAATCCAATTAAAACAGCCATCCATTCAAATACTCCAGACACCATGTTCTTAGATGAAACCAAAATACACGAAAACTACACTACATATTCATTACTACCACCCAATAGTTGCCGAACCACTTACCAATCTTAACTCAAACTGTGAAATAGTATAGAAAACTAATTTTACACGAAATAAATCCATTTACGTTTTCTTCTAGTCCTGACCCCCCCCCCAATGACCATCTCCAATCCCTTGAAGCCCTCCATGAATCTCTGACAAACCTATTTAGAACACAAATATACATTAAATGTTATCATAGCCGGAGATTTCAATTTCCCTGATATCAACTGGGGCAAACAGCAAATCACTGACAACAGAACGGCCAGCAAACATAATTTGGCTTACACAATATGGTGAACGAATCCACACGAATTGATTCGGACAATATCCTTGACCTCATACTCACTTCCAAACTTCCAGACGACTGGTTCCAGGCATTAATAACATCAATACACAAAAAGAGCCTAAAATCAGACATTGCTAATTACAGACCCATTTCACTAACATGCATCCTCTGCAAGGTTTCAGAGCACATTGTTCTTATCGATGTGTGGAAACACCTACACAAACACAACATGATCCTCCACTTTCAGCACGGTTTCCAGTCAGGACTGTCTTGTGAGTCCTAACCCGTCGGACAGTCCACGACTGTATAACAGACCAGAACAGTTACGCAATACGTGCTGCAAGAGTTGTGGCCTATTAATCCTACCTCAGTTACGCAACTTCACTATGCTGTCCTCGTTGCTTGATCTAACTACAGTGAATGAAATGTCCATCTAGTAGTTTCTTGTTGATGTACACTTGCGTATTTTTGCTAATATAGGCTATAACGAATTGCACATGTTATTAGAACCAATCGCTTTACCGGTTAAACAAATTGAATACAAATCAAGCATTTATGTAAATGCACATGCTGTAGGTAATATATGACACTAGACTTCTTCCCATGGTAGGTTTACTAGTCTGTATACACGAACTAGTCAATTCATAAAGTATTTTTGCATTCATGTTGTGTATAGGTGAGTTACACCGATCACTACAACGACCGTTTACTTGCAATACATTCCAATGTCAAGAACATGTGCCGCCATCTAGTATGAAATATATTGCACAATTTGTTAAATTGTTACTAACATTTCGCAAACTTATTCTATGATTATTAACTCATGTTATTCATTTCTTTATACATCATGTACACCAACTTATTTTAAACTATTTGCGCAACATTTTAGTGCAGAAAATAGTGTCATATGGCAAACATAGATGAATGTAATATTATCTTATGCAAATGAGGTTGTACCACAATTCTGCTGGCTCACGCGATGTATCCCTTTATAAGCAATCCTGAGGTTGGTCTATAATGTAGCGGCCGGCTACAATCGAGAAAAACAAAGGCAATGACCTGTAAGTGGCCTGGCAAGCTGCGATCACCCCCCGGATGTGGCGGTTCTGGGGATGATGGTGATGGGATTGGTGTTCCGGTTATTCAGCCTCACCATTATGAGTTCTACACCGAGTAGTACTCTGTTGGAGATTGTATATTATGCGACCGTGAGGGACCTGTGAGGATGGGGTGTGCCACACCTGGAGTAGCTCCACTGATGCAGTCTGGGATATTGGCTGATAGGCGTCTACCTCCGATGATTTCTGCGTTCCCTTTTGTTCAAAACAGTTATAATTTAAAAAAGAATTTCCTAACATTTTATAATATAATAATTTTTTTTCTTCAACTTTTGAAGTCATCATTGCTTTTAAACAACAATTTAAATTTAAACATATTATTGCTGCACATTCCAATGCGCTATTGGTGTGTAGCCGCTCATATCCCAACAATTACTTTAAAATGGTTAACTTATATATAATATAATTACTAATTGTAACATGTAAGATATAAGTGGAAACGGCGAAGGCATTGATATACAGTTTGCCATGATATGTTTCGGTGTACCGCAGCTAACACATTACAACATATATAAAGAATTCTATGGGATCTGAAGACGTGGGAGTTACTGACATGTGTTCAGGATTGAAGAATAATATAATGTGAGTGTACTGTAATAAGCAGAAATGTATAAGTGGAAATCACAATAATGCAGATGTTCTGCAAATGGGGCAGTTGAAAGAAACGCAGTGTTACAAACACTATCGGCTAATCATCGATGCGATATATGCATGGGCGTGGTAGGTAATGATCAATGCTTAACATAAATTTGTCTAATCATAAACAGAGACTTGTAGTACGTTTTCACAGTTTATTTACACAATAACATAAACAAGTTACATGTAATACATTGTCTTGTTCCGCCTCGGCACTATAACATTCACTATGTACAACAATGTCAACAACCCGTAGTGTCGAAATGTCCAAGTTCGAATAAATTAAATACGCATATCTCCTAAACATCACGCCACTAAATTATGAACTGGCATATGTCATGTGCCTAAACATGTACACGCTAAGTGTCTTTGACAACCAGAACGTTCACTAGCAACGAATTACTTCTTGTGGAATGCACGTCGTACATATCCGTATCATCGCTACACACTGAATATATATAGTACAATTACAATAAAGAAAACATTAAAGTTAAACAAGTAAATACACACATATACTCGAAACTGTTTACATAAACCAACCTTCCATCCCAGGCGGGCGATAATATCCATAAATGTAAACACAGTTGTTGCAACATGTCTGCTGTAACAATGCTACTTTTTATTGGCCGAAGAAAGTTTGTATTGTTCGAAGAATCCAACAATGTCAACAATCTGAAGTGTCGAAATGTCCAAGTTCGAAAGAATTAAATACGCATATCTCCTAAACATCACGTCACTAATTTATAACCTTACGCACGTCGTACATATTCGTATCACCGCTACACGCTGAATAGCTATAGTACAATTACAATAAAAACAAACATTAAAGATAATCAAGTAAATATACACAAACTCTTTACATAAACTAACCTTCCATCCCGGGTGGGCGATAATATCCATAAATGTAAACACAGTTGTTGCAACATGTTTGCTGTAACAACGCAACTTTGTATTGTTAGAAGAAAGTTTGTATTGTTCGAAGAATGCAACCGCTCTAACTAAATGCCAACTCCTTGCATAGTAAGTCCAATGCGTGCTGCCATATCACTCTCTACACGTAATGTCCTTCCTGGTAGCGTTCTTGTTTCGCTGGCACACATGCACAGCACTCGTTGAAACCAAGTATTGTCTGATAATATTTCTTCGACAACGCACGCCTACAAGAATCAGCGTTTCAGCGTCACGTGATCACCAGTAGGGTGGACCATTACAAAGGGGCATCCCATTTATAACAAACATGTTATATACACCACATATGATTTCGAACAAATCAACAAGAAAGGCTAATAATATAAATAAGAATAACACACCTCGTAAACAATTATGTACAGTCTACATTGGCTCGTTTATTCATTAGATGCATATTTATATGTAGGCAATACACCCTAACTTAGAAAGTGGGGCATCCCAGCACGCCGAAGACCAGACGAGTTATACAATACGTGCTGCCACATGTTGCCGTCAATCTCTACCCATGTTATGCAATAGCGGTATGCTGTCTGACCAACTAGCAACAGAGCGTAGAACAACAGAGTCTATGACACTCCCAGCTACCTATTTACAACATGTTATGCAATAGCGGTATGCTGTCTGACCAACTAGCAACAGAGCGTAGAACAACAGAGTCTATGACAATCCCAGCTACCTATTTACAAAAGCTCTAATCACATATAGTATTCGCCCTTGTATCGTCAGTTTGAATAACATTATTTACAATTTAAATGCAACAGTATGTTAATATAATTATATTGGAGCAACGTATTTAGAATCACATTAAGTGACACATATCAATGTATAACTGAAACTCAACTCATAACCATATCTACATTTCATTATTCGAATGGCAAATGTCGAACTACTAGCAACAATTGCAACACTAACCACCTTTTGCTACGACATTTATTTATGTTGATGTGACTTGACTTTCCAGACACAGTTGAATAAGAAAACTATTCATTTTACGTGGTCAACATCTCTAACTGCATGGTCTCTTCTAATGGTGTCGCCATCTAGCGGAATTGCCCTTATGGAGAAGCCGGACTACTGTCTCGCTATCTAGCGGAGTCATCCTGCTGAAACAGGTGAAAGCAAACCTGTACATAACAATACCACACAAAATACATATATTTTTCGGAAATAATTCAAGGAATGCATACAGTTGCAGATGACATTAGCTTAATTATGAAACGATGATTTTGAATATGCTATGACAACACAATAGCACAAGAAACAGTGCTGTTAAATCTGTCCTCGCCACACTTAAAAATACTGATTAAATACGTACATTATTTTTTCTTGAACGACAATAATACATTCGGAAAGGACGTACAACAACAAAACATACGTACAGATGTATTGTTGTAAATTATGCACGTCGTTAGCAAAAACTGAATAAATGTAGGATTATTTTGTGAGAAGGATCGTTGAAATTCACGTTGTAACTTGTGACATGGTCACCGTTGTTAATATAGCTTTTACTTTACTTACTCATTATTATAATTGTGAGTGTTGTATACTTGAAACGTTAGTAAAACAAACATTCCTTTGTCAATTTTATGGTGCAACTCTGCAATAATCTAAACACGCGATATCGTTAAGAACGGTAGCCCTAGTCGTTCATATAGGACATACTGGCGTGAAATCATTTTCCCACCTGAAAGAAGAACGATTTTGTGGCACTTCAGGAGAAACAAACTGTAAGAGAACAACGATGGATGCAAGATCTAGGATCTCTGTTTCTACCTAAAAATAAACTTACTAAGATAAATTAAGAAATGTCTTATAATTTTAAACTATTGTTCAAAACAGATGGTCCAAGCGGTGTATTGCTGGGTAAACTGCTTCTGTCTGAAATATGTTTAAATTCGCACGGACATCCATAGTCAATCTTAAATATATGTTACCCTTTCTGGATATTTCAACGCTTATTCCTGAATTTATACAAAACTGCTCTGCAATCCTACAGCACATTAAAACTACAAATGTCCAGTTTTCAGAGATGCCAGCAGCAGCTAATTGTTGAAAATAATCACCAACATAATTAAGACCAGATAGTTGAAGTAATACATGCCGCACTTCGAGAAAGTTCTTTAATAATGATTTAATACAACAAATATGGCTACCTGACAAAACCATACGAACTTCGTACTGCATTTGTCGAGAACATTTCGTCAATAGCATGCAACATTGTTAAAATACATAATATTACCTGAATCTTGACTACTGACCTTCAAAGTTATTCCCATATAAAATACGAAGTTATATTCTTCTCGATATTAGGTCTATCGTGTGACGCAGAACGTATAATCTAAACCATGCGTCAAGTGAAAGTTATAAAAAACAGTATAAAACATAATATCGTATGACGACGAAAAATAGCTACTTTTCTGGAAACCTACTTCTCCATGAAAAACGAATTCCCTAGTAATACGGCCTATAATTATGTTCTTGTCCAAATAACACTTCAAAATAGAGATGTAACAATATTATTGGTTCATACCTCTAGGAAGCAGAGATGAACGACCCATAAGTAAATGGAAGACACTGTGCCAATATAATACATATATTATATGAAGAAACCTGAAAAGCACCGTTCCGTTCAGCCATGATAAAACAACATGATGTCGTTTATAACGTTTCTAACAGTGAATATATACTTTCTATTCCCGACTTTGTTGATATATTATGCTGCTTCTGCGCTACAATATTTACGGAAAACAGTTAATATCACTAGTGAAATGCACGCTGGCTTTACGGCAAGGATAACATGCTTTTGAAGCTGACATCTCTGGTCCAGCCAGCAAAATCATCCTAACAAAACAAACAAAACTTATCCTAACCAGATACAAACCATATGCCAACAAATCATCGCTGATGACCAAGCTGGTCTGAGAACAGTAAAGTACACAATAGAACATATGTTGACTCTTCAAAGTTGACGTGCAACAGAAGCCTGAAATGGCGAACAGAAATACGATATTGTTGGGAATAGAAAGCCTTGCCGACATGGAAACCGACATGGTATCCGTTTTCTGCTTAATCAAAACCTATATTTTTTGTCCAAAGATGTCCAAGTGTAAGGTAGACTGAAAACGTGGTATTACTTTAACCCTCCTGCAAGAGAAAGAAAGAGAAAGGGGAGGGGTAGAGTTCAGAAAATAACCCACAAGTGCCAACAATTAAATAAGGGACCGTCTTCCCTATTAACCACCGTAATGGGTACGCCAAAGGCTAAGACAGTATTAACCAGAAAGAAGTCATAAGCCAAATATTCATCGCTGAGGAACAAGCTGACCTTGGGCCAGGAAGAAGTACAACAGAATGTGTTGAATTTTCAAAGTTTGCGTGAACTAGTAGTTTGGAAGTAGCTCAGAAAACCTATTTCAGAAAAAAATAGGCCTTGCCATAAACCGAATCATACTTCCACTGATGACCAACTATTGTTGACTGCTGAAATGGAAACCAGTGAAGATCCGTCTGAAAGATGACATTTCTCTGAGATGTCTGTTATGCGTAGCTTACGTCAACATAATTTGCTGCGATAAAGATATCAATGTATTACGACAAGAACATTCCAATGTTTTAACACCGTCACTCAATTGCGACACGGAAACCCCTGAAAGGCAAACTTTCTTTGATCGCTGATGCTTGTGCAGTGTGCACCATACTTCCTGTTATGCATAAATGAATAAAATGTAACCTAACAGAAAATATAGCATCTGTCAGATCGGATAGACCCTACTACCAGCAGATTTTGTGGAAACCTACTTCCGCCCTTACAAGAGTATCGTTTGTATTCGTCGACGTCTGTGGATGGCTGTAACCATACATACCAATGGCTAAATGAAAACTGAAAGTCGACAGGAAAGAGCCAACAATCGGGTACAAAAAAAATGCCTTAGTTCGTAGTTGTAGACAACGAAGCTGGACTACGCAGAAACTCAATACCGAATGAAAGACGATCTTCCTTGTTCGCCACCAGTAAACCTGTGAATGTGGTCCGAAAGAAAACACAATATTGTTCAGTATTGCTAGTCAAAACATCAGTAACACTTAAGGCTAATGTTCAAATAAATTGAACGTTCATATGAAAGAGAAATACGACATTAGCCTACAAGAAAAACGATCTCGTTCCCAATTGCAGAAAAGAAACTGGGCTACATAGAAGCTCAATACCGAGTTAAAGACGAACTTCCTTGCTGACCACCAGTAGCTAAGCAGTGTTCACTTCATGATTGACGTCGGGAATTATCATCTCTTATACCGTCTTAACATAGGCTTAACCTGGGCGGTGCAGTAATTGTAGCAAATGTTTAGGATGCTAGATAGAGAGGTAAAGTGGGGAAGGAAGTGTTGATTAAGGGTTAAGGTTAGGGTTAGTATAGCGTTAGTAGAGTTAAGTAATTAGTAGCGTTAGGCGATTCCGCCTTTACCTGTATCCTAACTAGCACCCTAAACATGCACCTGTAAGTACTGCACCGCCCCTGTTATGCTTACAAGACACTCCAATCACGGAGAGCTATTTCCGCCTGAAAGGAAACTATCTCTTGCCCCTGAACATGTCCACAGTTATACCGTTTGGCATCATTTACATGATTGGCAATTCGTGTAGTAGAAAGTTATGAATGACCTGTTAGAAACCAGCATCCGTCAGAACGGTTCTCAAAGGTACAACTCGCCTTGAAATTGACTTCCGGCTGAAAAATAAAACCTACTGAAAAACAAAAGTATGATTTGGGTGGCAAATAGCGGGAAAAGCGGCGAAGAAACATCGTTCAAAAGAATTGGTGCCGTCGCTCAACTATTGACCCGTAAAGAGACTTTCTCCGATGATGAAGTGGATGCACTGACTTTGTATCATATAGCACGGCTGGAACCAACCATAGACATATTTGCTGTAAGAGAACGTTCTGAAAATCGAAGAGGAAACACTCTTTCGTACGAATGGCAGACAGCCATGCTGAAATGGAAATTTATTTAATTCCGCCTGAAACACGATCTCTGTTTGTTGGCGCCTTTGTACAAAACGGCCCGATGACCAGTTAATTTATATAGCAGCGCTACTCTCTACAGCTTGGCTATAAACAGCATGCGTAGCTCAGACGACACCCCCGAACGAAAAGATAAATAGGAACCTCTATCTACTGAGAAGGATTGCATCGTCGTGAGGGCGACAGGCTTTTCCGACTAGAATTGAACGGCAACGAAGACGAATCTACAAATCTACGTCTGAAAGAGGAACCATATGTTTTCGATTATAGCAGAGCATAACGTGGAATATTATGGTCTTATGCCTATCGAACGAAACTACGTAGAGATATTCCAGAAAATAGCCTATCAAAAAGTCCACCACAGTTCGGAATGGTTATCGCAGATGCTTCACAACTGATATAGAACCTCATCTCCACTTATAATATCAGCAATCAATGTTCGTCGATGTATGTGTTTTCGTAACACAGAATTTCCAAATTGCAAACGAGAAAATACAACACCACTTAGATTGGTTATCTACAACGCCATGTATTGACTTGACCATCACCTTCCACTTAGCACATACATTTCTTTCAGAACGGTTGGCATCAATGCCTAAATACTGACCGGGAAACCTTCGTCAGCCAGAAATACCAACTTTCTGTGTAATGGGATGGTTGGGTATCGCAGAGCAGAGTAATATTAGTGGCACCCCTACATTACTTAACATAGACATTCTAAAAAGTGCCTATGAGAGAATACTACATCGTTCATCATACTTAAACTTAGCCCACAACAATCAACGTTTAACAAGAGCAAAGTTCCAGACGCCACGTGAATAAGGAAGCATTTGGCTTATCGAGAGTTCACCAAAATATAATATTATTTCTTATAGAATTATAAATGAATTGTACATACAATTTAAAAAAATGTCTAAGATGCCACTATAAATGTTACTAATTAAAATACATTGTCTCTATACATAAATATATTATAAATAACATAAAATATGCTACAATAATAACAATTCGTTATAATAATAAATTTATTAAAATAAATATATGAATAGAAAATTATTTGGTATTCAAAATAATTTCTAAAATAATAAAATATTCATCGTAGGTATAACCCACCTTTGCCAGATAACTATCAATTTAATTTTTAAACATATTCACACTGTTTGCATTGTCACAATCGTGACTTAATTTATTCCGGTTATTTATTGTTTTCTGGGAGTAGGAATACTTTCTTTCTTGTATCTAACCTACAATATGGCTTGACTAATGCTGCCTTGTGTCCTCTTAGCATACTATCTTCTTTAATTTAAAGACAATGTTGCTATATATATATCCTCATACCCATTTAATATCTTCTATTTGGCCACCTCTTAATATTCTTGTCTCTAATGTGGTTAATTCACATTCTAACAGGCGTCTTTCATAGGAGAAATGTTTAAGTTCAAGAATAAACTTAGTTATCCTGCGTTGTACTCTTTCTAATTTATTGATGTGTTTCTTATGGTATGGCCTCCATGCTTGTATGCAATATTCTAAATGTGACCTAACTATTGCTTTGCATAACGGCAAGATTAGCTTTTTCTCCATATACTAATTCTAATTAGCCCCAATATTTCGTTGCCCTTCTCCCCCTCTACAATGTCTTCTTTGTCAACCATGTTTGTATCCAACTGATCATACTTCCCCTAAACTGTAGGCTTTTAGTTTAATTAACAATACTCATTGACATAAGCTGATTTGCATGAAATACGACTATCTTATAATCGTTGATGCTTGCACATATCTATAGACAATACATGGAAATAATAATTCGTCCTGGAATACGGTTTTCTTTATCCCTCGGCGTGTGCCTGCCTGCAACCTACAAGGCTACGTACACGAATTTAGCTCTGCTAAATATAGTTCTGAAGTTGTTACAAATGGAATGTCATAAAATTGTTCCGATGTTCAAGTATTCACCTGAATGTCAACTTTCGCCTGAAATATTATGTTTCTGTTTTATTTATCTCTGCAACTCGCGCAACGTATTTGCTGTCATTGCGATCCTGCGTTTCATGGGAGTTCTAGAACGTGACACATACGAGTAACCCTAACATCATTAAGAACGGTTGGTTCTAATGCTCACGTACTGACCTTGAAACCACCATCCCCTAAAACACCGTATACCTTTGTTCCACAATGTTGGTGTTGACCTCATTACGCTTCAAGGGAGAGTTCTGGAAATGGCCTGCAACGAAATGTAGCATTGGTCAGAACGATTTACTCGGACAAAATGACCACATTATCATTTATCTATTCTGGACATTATGCAATGCCATGATCTTATTTTGTTTTGTTGCGACCAGTTCATTTACATTGACTTAATAATAATAATTTGTTATCGTTTACGTCAATTATAATAATATCAACAACAACAAAATCGGTTTACCACATTAGCAATTTAATATCAACGTAATTAATTTTATTGTTTACATCGTTATTTTCAGGTGGACAGCAATACCATAGTGTTATCGTTTATATATCAGTTTGTTAGTATCTTCGCTGCCTGTCAACCTAGAAATGTAATTATATGTACCCTGCTGATTTGTACGCATGTTTGCGTGTATGGCGGGCGGGCGGGCGGGCGGGCGGGCGGGCGGGCGGGCGGGCGGGCGGGCGGGCGGGCGGGCGGGCGGGCGGGCGGGCGGGCGGACAAGCGGGCTACGGACGGGTGAACGGCTGGACGGACGAACGAGCGGAGGAGCGGGAGGGTGATATGGCTGTCGGGCGGGCGGGCGGGCGGATGGACGGACGGGCGGGTGGGCTGGAAGTCGGGCGGGCAGGCGGATGGACGGACGGACGGACGGACGGACGGACGGACGGACGGACGGGCGGACGGGCGGGCGGGCGGGCGGGCGGACGGACGGACGGACGGACGGACGGACGGACGGACGGACGGACGGACGGACGGACGGACGGACGGACGGACGGACGGACGGACGGACGGACGGACGGACGGACGGACGGACGGACGGACGGACGGACGGACGGACGGACGGATGGACACGGAATGGCGGGCGGACGGACGGACGGACGGGAGGGCGGGCGGGCGGGCGGGCGGGCGGGCGGAAGGATGGCGGGCGGGCGGGCGGGCGGGCGGGCGGAAGGTCGGATGGACGGACGGACGGACGGACGGACGGACGGACGGACGGACGGGCGGGCGGGCGGGCGGGCGGGCGGACGGGCGGACGGGCGGACGGGCGGACGGGCGGGCGGGCGGACGGGTGGACGGGCGGGCGGGCGGGCGGGCGGACGGACGGACGGACGGACGGGCGGACGGACGGGCGGACGGACGGACGGACGGACGGACGGACGGACGGACGGACGGACGGACGGGCGGGCGGGCGGGCGGACGAGCGGGCGGACGGGCGGGCGGGCGGGCGGGCGGGCGGGCGGTCGGACGGACGGACGGACGGACGGACGGACGGACGGACGGGCGGACGAGCGGACGAGCGGGCGGGCGGGCGGGCGGGCGGGCGGGCGGGCGGTCGGACGGACGGACGGACGGACGGGCGGGCGGGCGGGCGGACGGACGGACGGACGGACGGACGGACGGACGGACGGACGGACGGACGGACGGACGGACGGACGGACGGACGGACGGACGGACGGACGGACGGACGGACGGACGGACGGACGGACGGACGGACGGACGGACGGACGGACGGACGGACGGACGGACGGACGGACGGACGGACGGACGGACGGACGGACGGACGGACGGACGGACGGACGGACGGACGGACGGACGGACGGACGGACGGACGGACGGACGGACTGAGGGACGGACGGGCGGGCGGGCGGGCGGGCGGACGGACGGACGGACGGACGGACGGACGGACGGACGGACGGACGGACGGACGGACGTACGGACGGACGTACGGACGGACGGACGGACGGACGGACGGACGGACGGACGGACGGACGGGCGGGCGAGCGGGCGGGCGGACGGGCGGGCGGGCGGGCGGGCGGTCGGACGGACGGACGGGCGGGCGGGCGGGCGGGCGGGCGGGCGGGCTAACGGACGGACGGACGGACGGACGGACGGACGAACGGACGGACGGACGGACGGACGGACGGACGGACTGACGGACGGACGGACGGACGGACGGACGGACGGACGGACGGACGGACGGACGGGCGGGCGGGCGGGCGGGCGGGCGGACGGACGGACGGACGGACGGACGGACGGACGGACGGGCGGGCGGGCGGACGAGCGGGCGGACGGGCGGGCGGGCGGGCGGGCGGGCGGGCGGTCGGACGGACGGACGGACGGACGGACGGGCAGACGAGCGGACGGGCGGGCGGGCGGGCGGGCGGTCGGACGGACGGACGGACGGACGGACGGACGGACGGACGGACGGACGGACGGACGGACGGACGGACGGACGGACGGACGGACGGACGGACGGACGGACGGACGGACGGACGGACGGACGGACGGACGGACGGACGGACGGACGGACGGACGGACGGACGGACGGACGGACGGACGGACGGACGGACGGACGGACGGACGGACGGACGGACGGACGGACGGACGGACGGACGGACGGACGGACGGACGGACGGACGGACGGACGGACGGACGGACGGACGGACGGACGGACGGACGGACGGACGGACGGACGGACGGACGGACTGAGGGACGGACGGGCGGGCGGGCGGGCGGACGGACGGACGGACGGACGGACGGACGTACGGACGGACGGACGGACGGACGGACGGACGGACGGACGGACGGACGGACGTACGGACGGACGTACGGACGTACGGACGGACGGACGGACGGACGGACGGACGGGCGGGCGAGCGGGCGGACGGGCGGGCGGGCGGGCGGTCGGACGGACGGACGGGCGGGCGGGCGGGCGGGCGGGCGGGCGGGCGGGCGGGCTAACGGACGGACGGACGGACGGACGGACGAACGGACGGACGGACGGACGGACGGACGGACGGACGGACGGACGGACGGACGGACGGACGGACGGACGGACTGACGGACGGACGGACGGACGGACGGACGGACGGACGGACGGGCGGGCGGGCGGGCGGACGGACGGACGGACGGACGGACGGACGGACGGACGGACGGACCG
>OZ024857.1:49611417-49663917 GCA_964017155.1 Oasisia sp. SBJ-2009
GAGAGAGAGCGAGAGAGAGAGGAACGGAGGCAGTAACAACAGCAGCAACAACAGCAATTCAACAAACGATAACAATAATAACCACAAAATAATAACATAAAAATATATACAAGAAATTGAGATGCAGTTATAATAATAATTATTTTCAGGATCAAAATCCTTCTCAAAATGACACCTGCTGTGCTTGGTATGTATGTAACTTTCAAATAGGTTATCCATGTCCTATTATAAACAAATCCCTATCATCAATATCGTCAAACGGTATATGTTGTAAATTGTTAGCCATAGGCATTAATCTAAGCCATGTGTGATGTGATTTGTTACCATTTGAGTGTTCGGAGGGGAAGAGAAATCACGATCGGTCTTCGATGACGAGTCGATCGTATCCGAAGTACGCCATCTTGCCGTTTGATCTCACCTCTCTCAGCTTCGGCATCTGCTCTTTTCGCCTCTCCATCATCGAGGTGTGACGGATCTTCATTATATATAAATAAATTCAGTATTTGTCTACGCCATATATCTAGCAATAAAACCATTCAGAGGCGCATTACACTTTACAGGAATATACAGATTACCTAAAAATAAAAAATAGAGACGTAGTTGTAAAATAAATAGATCAGTAAAAAACAAAAATGTTCAATATAAATAAATAATATTAATCTTAATAATACAAAAATACTCATACTGATAAATAATAGTTAATTATATTATAATGTAAAAAATAAATTAATATTAAAATAGTTGATAAATAATAGATAAAAAATAGTATATATTAAAACTAACTAATAGTTAATTATATTACAATAAAAAATTTATAAATAATAAAATAGTTGATAAATAGTACATATTAAAATTGATGAAGATGCCTCACGGTTTCTGTTTGCGAGCGGCTTGTAAGATGGTGTCACGGTATTCGTAAGTTTCGAATTAGTTGACGACGGTCTTAGGTCGGCCCGATGAGTTTGATCCTCCCGCTCTGTGCGCACGTTCGATTCATATCGCGTTCTCCTGTACTTCCGGCAGTTTCAGCGCAGCGCTGCGACGAAAGTTTTCCGGGCGACTGCCTCGGTGTCGGCCCATGTTTCAGCGTCAATTCCGCCACTCCGTCGATCCGCAGGTTGTTCCTGCGTGTCTGGTTTTCGATGTCGACGTCGTCTACCAGTTCACGCTGCATACAGGTTACACGTTCAATATCTCTGTTGGTGTTGGTCAGACGGTCTTCGTGTGTATGTATGGTGTTCTTCATCTCGTCGATTTCTTTTTGTATGTACTGCAGGCTCATTCGCAGATCCGGTGACCTCTCTCGCACGCTCACACGCCAGCTCGTCCACGCGCTTGTTGGTGGCCTCCACGAATGACTGGCTTGGAAGGCCTTCTGTTGCATCTCCAACATTTTTTTTAATGTCACTTGCTGCTTAGCCAGCGCATCGTTGACAATTCCATCGACGTCGGAGTCCCCGAGGTGTGAGGTGGATCGAGTTGTCTTCCCCATTGACTTCGTGTCAGGGCGAGAGTCACACTTTTCAGCCTGGACCACACAAGTGTCCGAGCGTGACGCCAACCTAACGGTGTTAGCGTCACACTCAACGAGTGTGTTACACGCTTAGCCGCAACAATGGCTTAACGGTCACTCACTTGCGATGTCGGACGTTGAATTTCCCGCATTGTGTTGTCAAGACGGGCGATATTCCCAGTATGAAGGAGAATATGAAATAAATGTACACATTTTTACTTGTTAGTCTGTCGAAATTGAGATTTCTTCACACAAACGTGAGGATACACAACGCAACGCAACGCAAGCGCAACGCAACGCAACGCAACGCAACGCAACGCAACGCAACGCAACGCAACGCAACGCAACGCAACGCAACGCAACGCAACGCAACGCAACGCAACGCAACGCAACGCAACGCAACGCAACGCAACGCAACGCAACGCAACGCAACGCAACGCAACGCAACGCAACGCAACGCAACGCAACGCAACGCAACGCAACGCAACGCAACGCAACGCAACGCAACGCAACGCAACGCAACGCAACGCAACGCAACGCAACGCAACGCAACGCAACGCAACGCAACGCAACGCAACGCAACGCAACGCAACGCAACGCAACGCAACGCAACGCAACGCAACGCAACGCAACGCAACGCAACGCAACGCAACGCAACGCAACGCAACGCAACGCAACGCAACGCAACGCAACGCAACGCAACGCAACGCAACGCAACGCAACGCAAGTTCAGCTTAGGGGCTTTCTATATAATAAAAAATCCAATAATCCAAACAAATTCGGAGGGATCAATGCCACCCTCCCAACCACCCTTCATCCAAAAGAAATTTGAAAAGAAATCGCTAAAATGATTACAAAGTGGTATATAGTTGCTATATACAGACATGATGGCGCCAGTTCTTTCTATTGAAATAATAATCACATTATTACACATCAGTAAATTGCAATAAATAACACAGTTAAAAATTTACAGTATATAAAGAGAGGATTTTTTCACACATAGTGTTCACTGTGGAATACTAAATACATTTTTCCACACACAAAAATATTCCAAATGGACCCTTCACACTCCCACCCACATGCACTTTTTTGGATTATCGTATTTCACATAATTTTCAAAGCCCCTTAATTTCTATGTGTGGAAACAGGCCGTTGGACCCTGAGAGGTGTATACTTTTATTGTATAATACAAGAAACTGCTTACTTCAAAATACGCTTGACCAGTGTCTAATTTGCACAAGTTAGTTTTCTGATATGGTATTATTAATCTCCCAAATGGACCATATTCACAGTAGACGTTTTATAATACAAACAATTGTGATACGTAGTATGTGTTAGATACAGATTGTAAATGTAGGTCAGGGTAGGGTTGTTTCAGGTAACATCAACTGAAACTAATGACGTCAGTGGGTTTAGAGACAATAGTAATACTTATTAATTGCTTGAGTGATTTGGATTAAGTTATTTTATTTTAAAAAGTTGAGCGATTGAGTGTATAAGTGAGTGAGTGTGTGGTGAATGGGTGTTTGAAGAGGAGTGAATTTGTGAGGAGTGAATGTGTGAAGAGTGAGTGTGTGAGGAGTGAATTTGTGAGGAGTGAATTTGTGAGGAGTGAATGTGTGAGGAGTGAATGTGTGAGGAGTGAATGTGTGAGGAGTGAGTGTGTGAGGAGTGAATGTGTGAAGAGTGAATGTGTGAGGAGTGAATGTGTGAGGAGTGAATGTGTGAGGAGTGAGTGTGTGAGGAGTAAATGTGTGAGAAGTGAATGTGTGAGGAGTGAATTTGTGAGGAGTGAACTTGTGAGGAGTGAGTGTGTGAGGAGTAAAAGTGGGAGGAGTGAGTGTGTAAGGAGTGATGTGTGAGGAGTAAGTAAGTGTGTGAATGTGTGATAAGTATGTGAAAAAGTGAGTGTTTAAGGAGTGAGTGAGTGTGTGAGGAGTGTGTGAGTTTTGGGGAATCAGTGTTTGAGGATTGCATGTTTGTGAGGAGTGAATGTGTGAGTGTGTGACGAGTGAGTGTTTGAGGAGTGAGTGCGTGTAAGGAGTGAACGTGTGTGAGGAGTGTGTGAGTGAGTCAATGAATATGTGAGGAGTGATAGATTGAGGAGTGAGTGTGTGAGTGTGTGACGAGGGAGTGATTATGTGAGGAATGAATGTGTGAAGAGAGAGAGAGAGAGTGTGTGTGTGTGTGTGTGTGTGTGTGTGTGTGTGTGTGTGTGTGTGTGTGTGTGTGTGTGTGTGTGTGAGGAGTAGGTGTGTGAGGAGTGAGCGTGTCAGAGGTGAATGAGTCAGTGTATGAGGAGTGAATATATGAGTCAGTGAGTGAATGAATAAGTATGTGATTTGTGATTATGTGAGGAGAGAATGTGTGAGGAGTGAGTAAGTGTGTGAGGAATGAGTACGTTTGTGAGGAGTATGTGTATGAGGTGTGAGTGTGTGAGTGTGTGAGTGTGTGAGTGTGTGAGTGTGTGAGTGTGTGAGTGAATAAGGAGTGAGTGTGTGAGGAGTGAGTGTGTGAAGAGAGAGTGAGTGTGTTGTGAGGAGTGAATGCGGGAGGAGTGAGTGTGTGAGGCATGAGTGTGTGAGGAGTGATTGTGTGAGGAATAAGTAAGTATATGAGGAGTGAGTATGTGTTTAAGTAATGAGTATGTGAGGATTGAATGTGTGTGTGTGTGTGTGTGTGTGTGTGTGTGTGTGTGTGTGTGTGTGTGTGTGTGTTTCTGTGTGTGTGTGTTTCTGTGTGTGTGTGTTTCTGTGTGTGTGTGTTTCTGTGTGTGTGTGTGTGTGTGTGTGTGTGTGTGTGTGTGTGTGTGTGTGTGTGTGTGTGTGTGTGTGAGGATTGAGTTAGGAATAAAGTGTGTGTGTGATAGTGATTGTGTGAAGAGAGTGCGTCGATGAGTTAGCTTGCGTGCGCATGTACATGTGTATGTGCATGGTATTAATTTCGCTGCTGCTTCATATTAACTTCTGATTTACTGGTGAAGGCAAAACCATGTGTTTGCCTCCCCATCGAAAGTCCAGGGAACAGTTGCCACTTGGTCCCCCTGTTCCTGCGTTCTAGCTACGTTTCTTTCACCACGGTGGTGAAATAAAAACAAATAAACTTTTTTTAAATAAGGACAAATATTTTATTCTGACGCCAGTTGTGGCTTTTCTTTACGTAATATATTTACCATGATACACAGTTGATATATATATATATATATATATATATATATATATATATATATATATATATATATATATATATATATATATATATATATATCATGTACGTTTTATAATGCATGTACACTCATATGAACAAAATCCCGGATATAAGGCTCTTTAAAAATGCGAGTTATGATATTAATAATAAAATAATAGTAATAGTTGTAATAATAATAATAATAATAATAACAATAATAATAAGAGCGTTAAAGTGTTGTACGTGCGACAACGGAGTCTCAGGGATAGGTTGGATTGATGACAGTCATCTTTTGAATATTTAATAATACTTAATTTAAGACATTGTTTGATATCTACTGGGTTTGGTAGATACTTCACGGATTGTGACATCTTAGCTGATTTCAGCTACTATCATTTTGGGAGCATTGGTGGAAACTGGTTGTTTTGCATGGCACACCACAAGCTGTCTTTGTGTAGCGGGGGCTTTACTCTGGTCTATTCGTTGTACACAGGTACAATAGTTTCCACAGAACGTCTTATGCTATTTAATTCTACACATGCCAACAACTGGAAACATTGAAATGTGTGTACCTCGTGGTGTGCACTAGTAAAAGCAAAATGGATGCCTTCGCTGCTGTCGAGTGCATTTTAATTGCTACTGCGACTTACCGGAGACCTTTGAAGTGGTCATTACGTCGTCTTCCGTGGAGAAAGCCTGTACATTTCTTGCATACATCGTCGTTGTTTAGTATTTTTCTACAATTTTTGGAATATAACAATAATAATTGTAATAGCTGAAAGACTACCCTGAATATCCACGTCAAACATAATGTCAGCCGACGCGCGAATGTGCCCATAACACGTGACTGGTCAACCAGACCAAACGTGAATAGCCAGTCTGTCGCCTCGTGCCAGGAAACAATAGATATTGTGCCGGAGAAGGTTGTTGTCCCTTGTTATGTCACTTCGTGTGGTTCTGTTTGCGTCGGTATGACCGTTTGTTCGTGAGTGCGTGTGTACGTACTATTGTACCTTGGAATGGCATATCCATGCAATACTCTATAGGCGTTTATATATATATAAAGGAAAGGTTCAACTGTCGACAACATTGACGTTAAGCAATGCGCCAGAAGGCAGGCATATAAAATAAAATATCGTGCAATAAATAGTCACTGTTCTCGGAAACATGACATAATGTTATGTCTACGTGCGCGCGTTTGGTGCTTGCGAGTGTGTGTGACGTGCAGGAGTTATTTGTCTTCTTGAAAACCACGTATTGTGTACCTTTGTGCGAGTCTAGGGTATTGTCCCCTAATGATAAGTCACCAAGAGTGCGCGTGCATGCGTGTTCAACGGAATAAGGCGTATGGTGTGTACGTTGTACATAAATGGTTGGACAAGTGGTTCGGGCGGGAACGGGTAGGCAGGTAGCACTGTATAATTATATACATGGAACAGAAGGCATAGACCCTCTGTGGAGGGGGGGGGGGGGGGCTACGATTGTGGACTCGCAGGGACGGATGACGTCATGCCACCGCGGTGATGTAGTGCAGCGCAACAAAACCGTAATCCAAACCAAGTTCTCAGTGTGTCTTACCTTTAAACGGTTATCTTTTCAGAGTAACGTATCGTGTTTGCTAACGTTGCCATTTCAGTAGGCCTGTCTCATTGTTGTTCATTAAAGTTTATGCACACAATTCAGTGGCTGTGCAGCTCTTTATGATAACATTTACAGTTTTCTAAAGTCACTTCTCAAGATAAACTAGTTAATTTGAAGAAAAACAAGTACCGTGTTATATAAAGTTACTATTTATCAGGCATGTTTATTTGTTTGGATCGATCTGAAGGCCCAAATACTGGTAAATAATTATTTTTCTAAACTGATTTTTTCTCTAATTTTTGCATAGGCGTATCTTAGGGTACATAGGTAGTAGTGGTTTTTATATTAATTTGTTGCCTTTTGATGGGATGAGTGAGTGAATGTGTGAGGCAGTGGATGAGTCGGTCAGTCCGAGAGTTAGTGACACAGAGAATGAGTCGGTGAATAAATCGGTGAGTAAACCAGTGAGTGAGTCAATAATTTTGTCAGTTGCTGATCGAGTGAGTCAGTGAAGGAGTACTTGAGTGAGTGCCTTTTAATAGACAACATCAATATTTCCACAACGGAGCTCCTACCCACCGCAATGACTGAGGCTGACTCTTGCCAGCCTCTGAATAATGCCCCAGCCGTGTCCTCGGCGCTAGATAAATCCATGTATGTGGTGAACGAATACCTTTTACGCAGTCCGGTCCGGTCCGGTCCGGTCCGGTCCGGTCCGGTCCGGTCCGGTCCGGTCCGGTCCGGTCCGGTCCGGTCCGGTCCGGTCCGGTCCGGTCCGGTCCGGTCCGGTCCGGTCCGGTCCGGTCCGGTCCGGTCCGGTCCGGTCCGGTCCGGTCCGGTCCGGTCCGGTCCGGTCCGGTCCGGTCCGGTCCGGTCCGGTCCGGTCCGGTCCGGTCCGGTCCGGTCCGGTCCGGTCCGGTCCGGTCCGGTCCGGTCCGGTCCGGTCCGGTCCGGTCCGGTCCGGTCCGGTCCGGTCCGGTCCGGTCCGGTCCGGTCCGGTCCGGTCCGGTCCGGTCCGGTCCGGTCCGGTCCGGTCCGGTCCGGTCCGGTCCGGTCCGGTCCGGTCCGGTCCGGTCCGGTCCGGTCCGGTCCGGTCCGGTCCGGTCCGGTCCTGTCCTGTCCTGTCCTGTCCTGTCCTGTCCTGTCCTGTCCTGTCCTGTCCTGTCCTGTCCTGTCCTGTCCTGTCCTGTCCTGTCCTGTCCTGTCCTGTCCTGTCCTGTCCTGTCCTGTCCTGTCCTGTCCTGTCCTGTCCTGTCCTGTCCTGTCCTGTCCTGTCCTGTCCTGTCCTGTCCTGTCCTGTCCTGTCCTGTCCTGTCCTGTCCTGTCCTGTCCTGTCCTGTCCTGTCCTGTCCTGTCCTGTCCTGTCCTGTCCTGTCCTGTCCTGTCCTGTCCAGTCCAGTTTGCTAATTTTAATCTTGAGCTTTACATCTAACAAATACACTGTTAGTGCAACGTTTCAACGCCAGGCAAGCAGACAGAGTGAAGATGCTGTACAACGACTTTTCATCAAACGTCTGCAACATTGAATTGATCAATACATTTAAAGTTAGCAACGGTGTTAAACAGGGATGTACACCAGCCCTGTTCCCTGCATCCTTGGAATAGACTGCACCAGGAAGACAGGGGTCAGTGAAGGAAGAAGTGATGGAAGAAGAGGGATTCTGTGGATCGCTACAAGTCACTTGGAAGACCTGGATTATGCCACGTGTAGCGCTTACATTTTCCCGACGTTATAAACGTTCCGATTGACGTTTCTACGCATGCGCGTTAAGTGTAAAATCATCAATGTGCAGCGAAAGAACATCAATTTATGGTATAAATACTACGGGTTGTTCGTTAGGATGTATATAACCTCTCAGCAAAGTTATTTGTCGCATATTAACACGAGGCAAATAAGTGTTGAAGCATGTTTTGATAGCAAGCGTAAATCACGTGACTGTAGTGCGTCATAATCCCTGACAGCGATTTAAACAAACGTAATCGTTTATTGTATTTTTAAGCAACTCTTCACAGTGATCATCACAGCAGTGTTATCGAACAGCCCGTGGCATTTATACAAAAAATGCTTTGTAGTTTTGCTGCACATCGATGGTTTTACATTTATCGCGCATGCAAAGAAACGTCAATAGGAAAGTTTATAACGACCGGGAAAATGTAAGCGCGACAACGCCAAGTCGGGTGACGTGGCAAGAAAGCATGACAGATTGGTCTGAAGGATCAACACAAATAAAACAAAGCATTTGAGATCAATAAACAGTAAGCGTGTTTAATGGATTGGAAATCGAGAATATAGATTTAACTGACGTAGACTCTTAAATGGCCACCGGTGGGGCATAGAAAAGGAGATAAGACCAAGGACTTTGATGGCAAGCCAAGCATATGCAGTGGAAAAAACACATGGACCAGGACGCATTAGCGCGAACAGAGTAGACTATTATTAAATTTAAATTGGCTACTGTTAAATACCGCACTCTTTCTACCCAACAACCGACATACTTAGTTAATCTGCTACATTTTTCTGATATCTCTAGGACCCTTAGATCATCCGGTTCCAAAACACCTTTTGTTCCTAAAACTAAGCTGAATATTTGCAAACGTGCTTTCTCTGTAGTTGCGCCAACATTTTGGAATCAACTCCCTGTTACGATTAAATATCCTGGAAATATAGTCACTTTTCGTAAGAAACTGAAAACATGTTTGAAATTGCTTTCCCACCATAAATTTGCGGCGGTTCCATGCTGCAATGAATGACAACTTTTGCCTGTCCCCGTGTATGACTAGCTAAACGATTTTGTTTGTTGCGCCTCTGAGCTTAAACTTTTCAAGGATATAGGCGCTTTTTATCATTAGAGCAACGTTTTGAACACCCTTCCTTACGGAGCTGAATCCTGGAAGATGACAACACCACCATCCATTCACAACCGGACGTTTTACAGAACTGATGCCTTCGACGAAATCTAAATAACAATAGTTTAGTCGAACATCGTAACGAGCGCCGAGTGACACAAGAGGACCGCGGCCAAATCCCTCGCCCAAGACATCTGGATGCGAAGGTGGAGACGGACATGTTCTACGAATGCCACCGACCTACCCACAGTTGACCTCGGTTATCTCCAGATGACCGGAGAGCAATCGCGACCGGAGATACACCAATGCTCTCCGAAATAATCGACCATGCAATTTTGAAGAAAGCTCGTGCTGTCGCTACTGAGTTTGATCACCCGCTCTCTACGTTCTTCCATGTACGTAGGAGATACCGTTGTATAAAATGTAAAGCATCTCGCTATAGCAGGAGTTTTGTGCCTGTGGCCATTAGGATGTTGAATGCTAAATGAGTCATATTGCTCTCAACCGGTTGAATTGTTCTTGTAGTGGATACATCTGGAAATTCATTTACATGTTGTTGTGACCATCCCATATATTTTAGATGTGATCATGAGTTGTAGAATGCATATCCTTTTTAAGGACAATAAAGTGAAAGTGAGAGAAGTGAGAAGCTGACGGAAAGAGACGTGGATGAGGACCGTAGAGAAACAGATGACCGAATAGGAATAGACACGGAGACACGCCCAAAGATACGTGATCAATAGATCACAGGGGGCGCACTGGTCGTACTGGCGGCCTTGTGTGAAACTTAGCGCGAAGGGGAGTAATAGTTTCAGTGTTGATGTGTTTTAAATGATACTTTTAGGCGCTACGCATTTATTATATCACAATGAAGATGCGTATTGCCAGCTCTTAAAATATGAGCCGCCAGTATACGACTTTTATTTTGTTTCACTCGAATGAAATCGCAATTACGTATCTAAAATGTCGCTACTACGCGAGACAGCAAGTCGTATGTTTTGTGAGGTCCGTTGTGTGCGCCATGACGACGCATAGGCCAATAACAAGAGACGCGTAGTTCTTCGATGTTTGATGTGCGGATTTCACACATGAAATGGCATAAACGATACTGCAAACAAACAAGGAGGCAACGGTAGGCAGACGTCTATGTGTCGCTGCCCTGGAATAAGATAATTATTATAATTAGTCAGCGTATTGATGCACGCGCATATGCAGAGATACACGTTATAAATCACACATTTACATATTTCACATTTTGCACACGTTCGCGTCCACTCACGCACCCACTGCTACATTTCTTGTGTGGGGTCGCAGACGGATCTCAGAAAGTTGGAAAGGAGGAAAACTGTAATATACCTACACGAACGCACGCACGCACACACGCACGCACGCACGCACGCACACCCACGCACGCACGCCCGTGCGCGCACACACAGTCACACACAGACACGCACACACACAAGCATCCACATATCGTTTATATAAAATGTTCAGTAAAAAATGTGTGAAACTACTAGGACTGCATGAAAAGGTAACATAAATTAGCATTGGTATATATATATATATATATATATATATATATATATATATATATATATATATATATATATATATATATATATATATATATACATATATATATATATATATATATATATATATCATACCTTACTCATAGCACGTAGTGTTTGCAAATACGTATTTGCAGTTGGCTTAGTAGAACGGGCTAATGCGATGAAACGTGGATTACGGCACCGCCTTATAGAACAACTAAGAATTAAACTAGATGTGCCGTCGAATATATATTTGTGCTCAGACGTTGGTAGAAATTAGCCGAATATGGAAATTTGTACAGCTGACAACTGTTCAAAGTTACCTAAGAGATTACTAGCGTCGCAATAGAACTAATTTTCGAGTATGTACACATCATATGACATTGTTCCTAGCTGCGTGGGTAATGCTATGAGGAAGTTCCGTTAGTTTGAGTTGAGCCATGGCGAATGACACAACGTTGTCGTCGACGGTGTCGTCGGCTCTGGAGGACGCGGTCACATCCAATGACAGCAACTCGAGTGAACTTTCTGACGATTCGACTTCCAGCCTGTGGCGGTACGGCTGGCCGCCGCTGTGCATGATGGGACTCGTCGGTAACACGCTCGTGCTGCTCGTGCTGAGGCGGGACGGACTCGTGCGGACGTCGGCCAACGTCTACTTGAGCGCCCTGGCCGTCGGTGACAGTCTCGTGCTGATGGTAGTGTCTGTAGCGATCTACCCAGGTATGAGTTGGGGCTGGTGGCTCATCAGAACCAGTGCTTTGGCTTGTTACGCCGTGTCGCCGATAAACCATACACTAGCAGTCTGGTCTGTGTGGCTCATTGTCGCGTTCACTGTCGAGCGCTGCGTCATCGTCCGCTTCCCGCTACTCAAGCTACGTCTGTGCACCCCGCGCAACGCCGGCTTGTGCTGCGTGTCGCTGCTGGTGCTCGCCTTCCTCAAGCACATCGACCACTTCTTTATAACAGAGTCAACAACCAACGGACGCGGCGATGTCGTTTGTGAAGTCAAATTGCTCTACAAGGATTATTACTATTACAAAATATGGTTTATCCTCGCTGTCTCCAGCATCATCCCGACATGCGTTGTTCTTGTCTGTAACTGGGCGATAATACAAACACTACGACGGAAGCTGATGCAAACGTCCGCGCAAGACTCAGTCACACGCACTACCTACATGTGTCTGGGCGTGTCGTTCGCGTTCATCGTGTGTGTCGTTCCTGGTAATGTGTTCTATGTCGTCTACTACAACTTTAACTATTGGCCGGTGGCTTTCCCAACTCTTTATGAAGTGTTTAGTTTCTTACTTTTTTTGCGGTACGCCAATCACGCCATCAACTTCTTCCTCTACAGTCTGACGGGAGCTCACTTCCGGTGTGAGTTGGTCGCAGTGTTTCGCAGTTGTCTCCATCGCGGCCGTGCGGCGGCTGTGGTAGTTCGTAGGCTGCCGTCCCGGTTCCAGTTCCGTCGAGGCTTGGAAGACGGTGACTTTATACAAATGCGTTAGCAGTTGCGTATGCGCCGTGTTCTGTGCAGCTCGTTAAATTGACGGAGACTCGAATCTAAAAATAATTGGTCACATGAAACAATTACAACATCAGGCATCTCCTCCAACGAATGAACTGCGTGACATGTTCACGAAACTTGGATATTTAGTTTGTGCAAAAATGTCAGCGATTCTCTGACGTCATGTATTTTATATAATATTTTCATTTACATTTTGATATAATTATAATTTTTGATAATGGCAAGTGATCTCGCCTTATCGAAAGTACTAGGAGCTTTGAATTTAAGTGATTTACTACTACTATTAATATGGTTTATGTTCTTCGGGCTTAGCGGAGCTTAACCATATCTCTAGGGGAAGTATTTTGCGTTTACGTTTTCGTGTTTGTCATGATTTAATTGTATTATACGAAAAGTCACCTTCAGTCATGAAACGATTATCGGCAGATATTTGATGCACCGAATCTTGTGATGAGGATGTGTAATTTGATGTCGTATATTATTTTATCAACTATAGGATTATAGAAATATTAACATTGACAATGGCTATGTAAGAATGTAAGAGAAATATTACATTCCCAGAAAATATTTGAAAAGTGACAATTAGAAGAAGTTGATTTTTCACCTTCTATGCCCACAATGTGCAAACTTGTTTAGATTGTGATGACTTGTATTTTGTATACTTATAATACTTATTAGTATTTCTTGTACAGCGCATCGGTCCGCTATGTTGGAATTATCGCTATAACATTGTTATTATTATTATTATTATTAATACTTGGTGATGGCAAATGATCTTTTCACCGTACCGAACAAAGAACACATCGACACTGGAACTGTGAATTAAATGACTGACTATGAATAATAAAATGTTATGAATTTTATTATTGTTTAATTTGCGCGGTATCTTGTTTTCAGAGGAATCCGACAATATCTCTTTTATCGCAATGTGCCTTTCGGTCAAGAAACGTTTAGCGGCCGATGCACAATACACTGAATCTGGTGGTAAGTGGGGGGGGGGGGGGGGGGGGGGTTCTCTAATTTAAAATCGTATTTTATTTTATAAATTATTGGGCCACAGTGGGTTCTTTCTGTGGCGTCGTTTCCGTCGCAAGGAGGACACTAGCGCCAGCCCGTTTAATTGCACACCCCTTCATTAAATTGGACCTTTCCTACAATTTAGCCCATATTTGGAAAATATCGCACATTATCATGTCATCACAGAAATAGAGACTAGAATACATAACGAACAAGCTACTACTACATTCAAAGAAAGTATTGATCAGATAACATGGGATGAAATTTATGCCTCCATAAATCCTCAAGAAAGTTATTCTAAGTTCCTTAATGAAATTTTAATTGTATACAATAAATCATTTCCACTTATTAAAAAAACTATCAGGGCAAAAAAAACATAAACCGTGGATTACCATGGCATTTAGACATTCCATTAGAACCAAAAACAAATTGTATAAGTATTACTTAAATAAATCGACTGTATATAACGAAATTAATTACAAACGATATAGAAATAAACTAAATTACCTTATCAACGTAGCAGAAAAAGCATACTACCAGTACGAGCTTCATAAACATAAGGGTAACTTAAAAAACACATGGAAAACATTAAAGGGTATTATTGGAAAGAAAGAAGTAGTTACAACTATAGACCAGTTACTAGTTGAAGACAAATTAACAAAAAACAAGCAACACATAGCAGATAAATTTAATGAATATTTTACGAATATAGGTCCACAGTTGGCTGAGGAGATACCATTTGTACAAGGGAGTCCTAATCAATATCTTAAAGGAATGTATAGAAATTCAATGTTTCTTTTGCCAGCCACACCAGATGAGATAAGAGGAATCATTAATAATTTAAAACATTCTAGTCCTGGATGGGATGGAATAACACCTTTTATTCTTAAGCAGGCCTTCTCCAACTTACTTGACCCACTATGTCACATTGTAAATTTATCATTTGATCAAGGATGTGTTCCAGATCAACTAAAAATAGCTGAAGTAATTCCAGTTTTTAAAGCTGGTGATACGACATCAATTGGCAACTACAGGCCGATTTCTATTTTGCCTGTGTTTTCAAAAGTGTTTGAAAGATTAATGTACACTAGATTAATGAATTATATAACTGAACATAAAATCTTGGCTAATTTCCAATTTGGATTTAGGAAAGGTTATTCCACTGAAATGGCTATTTCAGTGCTAATTGATAATATTTGTAAGGCAACTGATAACAAAGAACATGTAATTGGTGTATTTCTTGATTTTGCGAAAGCGTTTGATACTGTTAACCATATAATTTTATTGGATAAATTAGCTCATTATGGAATTAGAGGAAACATACATCAGTGGATACAAAATTATCTAAGTAATAGACAACAACGAGTAAAATTAAAAGGAACAACATCCACCCTTAGCAACATAACATGTGGAGTTCCACAAGGTTCAATTTTGGGACCTTTACTCTTTCTTATTTTCATAAATGATCTAACTACTTTATCTGATAAAATGCTTACAATCATGTTTGCTGATGACAGAAGTATCTTTATACAAGGTAACAACATACGTGAAATGGAAATTGCTATGAACTCTGAGATAAAGAGACTGTCCATATGGCTCACAATCAATAAACTGTCTCTAAATATTAAAAAAACTCATACAATGACCTTCAGTAATACGAAAAGTATAAGAGAGAGAACAAATGACATTTATATAGACGACATAAAAATTGACACTGTAAACAAGATAACATTTTTGGGTTTAATTATAAATAACAAATTGAACTGGAGTGCTCACATTAAATATATATGTAGTAAAATATCTAAGAATATTGGCATTATGAAAAAGGTGAAGAATAAACTAGAAAAAAGATTATTGCTAAATCTATATTATATGCTTATCTACCCGTATCTATCTTACTGTAATACTATTTGGGGAAGGGCCCCGAATGTATATCTAGATAAAACATATATATGGCAAAAAACAATTGTGCGCATAATTAGTCATGTAGGATTTTTTGACCACACAGAGCCTTTATTTTCAACATTGCAGATAATGAATATCTATCAGATAAACAAATATATGTGCTGCATATTAATGTTCAAGCATAATAAGGCTATGTTACCTACCTTATTTAATGACGTATTTGTATTGTCATCCATGACACATAAATATTGCACAAGGCAGAAATTCGCATATAAAATACCGTTCTGCAGAACAAAGTGCAGACAATTATCCTTGGCGTATGTCGGACCAAAAATATGGAACACCCTTATCTTAGACAACTGTCTACAATATTCTGCCACTGTACATATCTTTAAAAAAAGTGTCAAATATTTACTTATGAAAAATCAGTAATAGGTTTTTTCTGTTCTGAATGTACTGTTATTATACGTTGTTTTTTCTATAATTATATTAAACAATTATTTAAATACAATTTTACTTGTCACACGCGTGCATCGACGTATTTAATTTTGTGGTACACTTGTAATTCACTATTTCATTATTGTAATTAACTTGTTGCACTATTATGATGCTGCTGTATAGCCATAGGTTTTTGTGTTTGTGTTCACGAATTATAATTGTTGCGAAATTGTTAAAATACATGAATAAGGAAAACAAGCACTGTTGCTTAATTCCAATTGTTACATTGTAAAATGTACTTAGACATGAAATTATTACTTTACTGTATTACTTTACTGTATGTACAAGACATTATGTAACAATAAAGCTATTACTACTATTACTACTACTATTCTACTTGAGAGAAACATTTTAAATATAGCAAACAGAAACCTGCAATGGAGAATGACCTTTTATGCAGAATATTCCCCTGTCTGAAACGGAGAGGATATTCTCGCATAAACATGTCTCCCTATAAATGAAAAATACATCTTGTAACACAGTGTAGACACTAGAATATTGCCCTAATACTAGCCCATTTTTAACCTGTTTTTATTCCAAATATGTTGCCTGTTTATAAGAAAAATAAGGATTTCTGCGACGAGTGTCATTCACATAGGTAACTGTATGGTGAACCATTGCCAACCAGATACAAACACACTTTACAAAACCCGAATCGTGTCGCTGACAAATGACATACATGGTTCAATGAGACTAAATGTTTATTTTACACTTGAGTTTTAGACAACAATATAAACAAATTCGTGAAACATTCATTGTCAGTCTGTTTTAGTACCAGAGCTGGGTCTGCCAACTCATTTTATGTAGATAGATTGGATTAACGAAGTATCCATTTTCTTATATCACCACTACGCAAGATGGCGGGACGGATGTTTTGTGACGTTGTAGCGCTTACATTTTTCCGGTGTTATAAACGTTTCGATTGACGTTTCTGCGCATGCGCGATATTGGTAAAATCATCAATGTGCAGCGAAATGACAAAGCTTGTATGGTATAAATACTACGGGTTGTTCGTCAGGGTGTATATAACCTCTCAGCAAAATTATTTGTCGCAAATTAACACGAGGCAAACAAGCTTTGAGGCATATTAGATAGGCAGCGTAAATGACGTCACTGTTGTGCGCCATAATCCGTGACAGTGATTTATAAAAACCGTAATATTTTATTGCATTGAACGACATTTTAAGAAACTCTTCACAGTAATCATCACATGAGAGTTAACGAACAGCCTGTGGCATTTATACCAAAAATACTTTGTTGTTTCGCGGCACATTGATGATTTTACATTTATTGCGCATGCGCAGAAACGTCAATCGGAACGTTTTTAACGATCGGAAAAATGTAAGCGCGACAACGTCACAATAGGTTTCCTTTCATTCGTCATCAAAACGCACAAGACGCGCGTTTCTCTGATGTTTGCGGCTTCAATGTGTTTATATCGCATTTGCCTGTGACTAATGATAATATATTATTGTAACCAAACACGTAGGTCATGATAGACAGGCATTTTTTGTAATGTGCGTATTGATGTACACGCATATACATGAAGTTGTGTGCACGCACGCTAAAACGCACGCATACACACCACAAATGTACGTATGTTAATATTTTCCTTATGTTCGCACCCACACACACACGTACGCACGCATATACGCACGCACGTATCGTATGCTGCACGCGCGCGCCCACACACATAAAGAGTGTCCCACACATGCAGTGTCACAAACTCACACACAGTGCGCATGCACATACACATACACACGCACGCACTCACATGCACATTCACAAGAGAAGCACTTAAAACATCCGCATATATTTTACAAGGACTGTATGAAAAGACGACATAATTTAGCATTGGCATGTCAAATATCATACCACATACTTAGCACGTAGTTTTTAGAAAACGTATTATTATCAATTGTTTTTAGTAGTAGTAGTAGTAGTAGTAGTAGTAGTAGTAGTAGTAGTAGTGGTGGTGGTGGTGGTGGTGGTGGTGGCGGTGGCGGCGGCGGTGGCGGCGGCGGCGGCGGCGGCGGCGGCGGCGGCGGCGGCGGCGGCGGCGGCGGCGGCGGCGGCGGCAGCGGCAGCGGCAGCAGCAGTAGCAGTAGTAGTAGTGTTGGAAGTGGTAGTAATGCAGTAACTGCTATTACGTCTAAATCGTTGCAAACCAAGCCCAGAGGCGCATCAATACAATAATGTTGATCAATCTCAGAGTCAATCAATGTTTCGGTTGTCAACATATTAATTGATCAGGGATCTGTGGTGGATTGGCAAGGCCAATTTTAAATGAACACCGCATTGTGCACTAATATGACATACCTTCTAAAACTCTTACTCGCTACGGTTTTAAAGAGTCAATTTTCCAAAACAGAACAACGGTAAGTTTTCTGTTTTCAAGAAAACAAACTCGTAGGTGCGCATGTCTCAATGCAATACTTTGAGCTTAGAAGTTAATTACTGGTGTTAATTAGACTTATATTTAATCAAATACTTTTAATTTAGATAAATATTTAGTTTAAGTAAGAACACCAAGGAAATTCATATCTATAGGCACTTAATATCACACTCTTTTCCATTGATATTGTCACCATTCATACTGCATGTTCGGGGACTGGTGAATGAGTATTTGCCCTTTTAGGCTAAGCCAAGTTGGAAAGGTCAATTGTCATTGTACGATGTAATGGATACGGTATTTGTTTACCTTGAAAGTGACCTGTTTATCGCAGTGTTTTTTTAATACACATTTAGCTCTTTTACGACCGGATGTAGCCACTGGGGACTTACCGTTTTGAGAACAGGTGGAACTCAAATGAGAATGAATCGTTATGTTCACGTAAGCTAATTTAAATTGAGCAAGGACGGTATTTAATTAATTCATGTGATGGACTAAATAAGAGCAACCATTCCTCTTTTTTCTGCGAGCTAATGTGTTACAGCAAAACCGCATTTCTGTCGTGAAAGTGCTTTTTAACTCATAATAATAATATGTACTTCTGACAAAGAAATACCATTTTGAGGTTTGCCGTTTTATAAGAATATTGCCCACTCTATTCTGGTTTAAGGAAAGTATATTGTGCTATCGAAAAGAACACTTTTGAGTCTTTTCTAAAGCGTTTGTAGCAGCGTAGATCTATACTCTATTTATAATCAAAAACCTGATCCCAAAATGTCCCCAGCAGTTTTTTTTTCCCGCAGCAGTTTTTGAGGATGTTGCCCCGTTTTGCCATGGGAAGTAGCCTTTTCTAGACAATACATTGCCGTCTCGAACGAAACGAATTGTTCTCGCTGATTTATTCCGCATAAATGCGTCTTAAAAGAAATACTTCTTTGATATGTTAGTATATTGGCATATTAATGTGAAATTGGGCGAGTGGGCGATGGAGTGGGCGAATGAGTGAGCGAGGCCCTTTTAAGAAACGTGTCAGTATTTCCGCATCGAAGCTTCTCCACGCCGCTCTGACTCTTGCCGCACACACAAACACACACGCGCGCTCACACGCACGTACACACACCACACACGCACAGTCACCCACAAACACACAAACACACGCACATACAAACACACACGCGCACGCACACACGCGCAAGCACATACACTCACACACAAACACGCACGCATTTGCACGCACGCCCACATAAACACATAGCCGCACGCACGCATACACACACACTCACTCACACACACACACACACACACACACACACACACACACACACACACACACACACACACACACACACACACACACACACACACACACACACACACACACACACACACACACACACACACATACACATACACACACACATACACATACACTCACACGGGCACGCGCACAGGCACACGAACACACGCACATACACGACCAATGGGAAACATAGCAAAGCATCCCTATATAGTTTATAACATATTAATAATGAAATAAGTGAGACAGTACCAGGACAGCGTGAAAACGTAACATGTATGACCATTGCTATATAATATATACTACCTTATTCACAGCACGTAATGTTTGCAAAGACGTATTTGCAGTTGACTTAGTAGAAAGGACTAATGCGGTGAAAAGTGGACTACGACACCGCCTTATAAAACAACTAAGAATTAAACTAGATGTGCCGTCGAATATATGTTCGTGCTCAGACGTCGGAAATTTTTACAGCTGACAACCCTTCAAAGTTACCTAAGAGATTACCAGCGTCGCAATAGAACTAATGTTCGAATATGTAAACATCATATGACATTATTCCTAGCTGCATGGGTAATGCTGTGAGGACGTTCTGTTAGTTTGAGTTGAGCCATGGCGAACGACACAACGTTGTTGTCGACGGTGTCGTCGGTTTTGGAGGACGCGGGCACATCCAGTGACAGCAGCTCGAGTGAACTTTCTGACGAACCGACTTCCAGCCTGTGGCGGTACGGCTGGCCGCCGCTGTGCATGATGGGACTCGTCGGTAACACGCTCGTGCTGCTCGTGCTGAGGCGGGACGGACTCGTGCGGACGTCGGCCAACGTCTACTTGAGCGCCCTGGCCGTCGGCGACAATCTGGTGCTGATGGTCGCGTCTGTAGCGGCCTACCCAGGTTGGAATTGGGGCTGGTGGCTCAACAGAACCAGTTCGTTGGCTTGTCAAGTCATGTCGCCGATAAGCCATACACTGGCAGTCGGGTCTGTGTGGATCATTGTCGCGGTCACTGTCGAGCGCTGCGTCGTCGTCTGCTTCCCGCTACTCAAGCTACGACTGTGCACCCCGCGCAACGCCGGCTTGTGCTGCGTGTCGCTGCTGGTGCTCGCCTTCCTCAAGATCATCGACCTCTTCTTCATAACAGAACTGACAACCAATGGACGGGGCAATGTCGTTTGTGAAATCAAGTTGCTTTACCGGGATTATTATTACGAACACAAAGTATGGTTTAACTTCGTTGTCTCCAGCATCATCCCGACATGTGTTGTTCTTGTCTGTAACTGGGCGATAATACAAACACTACGACGGCAGCTGATGCAAACGGCCGTGCAAGACTCGGTTAGGCGCCCTACCTACATGTGTCTGGGCGTGTCGTTCGCGTTCATCGTGTGTGTCGTTCCTGTTAATGTGTCCTATGCCGTCTACAACAATCTCAACTACTGGCCGGTGACTTTCCTATCTCCTTATGATGTGTTTAGTTTCTTAATATTTTTGCGATATGCCAATCACGCCATCAACTTATTCCTCTACAGCCTGACGGAAGCTCACTTCCGGTGTGAGTTGGTCGCAATGTTTCGCAGTTGTCTCCATCGCGGCCGTGCGGCGGCTGCGGTAGTTCGTAGGCTGCCGTCCCGGTTCCAGTTCCGCCGAGGCTTGGAAGACGGTGACTTTATAGAAATGCGTTAACAGGACCTGGGATAATACCGACGTCGAAAGAATAATTTTTTATTGCGCTTCGCCTACGGCCGCTTGTAAAATTGACGGAGATTCGAATCTGAAGTCAACTGATCACATGAAACAATTACAGCGTAGTCCCTACTCTAACTGATGAACTGCGTGACATGTCCATGAAACAGGGATATTTAGTTTGGACAAACATTTCGATATGTATTCACACACAGAGCAACAAATACAGATTTTCATTTGTAATTTGATATAATTGTAATTTTTGATAATGGCAAGTGATCTCGCCCTGCCGAAAGTACTAGACCGCGCATCGACAAAGGAGCTGTGAATTAATGAAGTGGTTTACTACTAATAATAAAATATGTATTGCTATAGTTGATTTTTGTCGGGCTTAGCGGAGTTCAACCACATCATTCAGGTGAAGTATATGCTTTGTCTTTAAATCTCCGTGTGTGCTATTCCTGTTTTATTATATATCTACCGCAATTTCTCTTCGGTCACGAAAAGTTTCGCGGCCGATGTTTGATGCACCGAGTCTGTAGATGAGGGCGTGTGTTTTACTTTGAAATCATATTTCATTTGATCAACTATAGGGTCATAGAATTGTTAATATGGATGATGTTATATGTAACAGAAATATCAGATTCACTGAAAATAAATGAATATTGACAATTACAAGTAGTTGATTTTTGACCTTCTATGCCTACAAATGTACACCATTGTCTATATTGTGGTGACAATCTTGCCCACATCATGCCATTGTCACACATTATCTGTCATTCTTCTCGAGTGGAACAATTCTAAATAGAGCTCACAAAACCTTTTATAATAAAAGTCAGCTAGATTCTTTTCCCTTTTTGCAACAGAAAATAGCCTTTTATGCAGAATGTTGCCCTGGATAGGCAGTGAAACATTCTTTATTCTATTAAAATCTTTTAACACGTTATAGTCACTGGAATATTGCCCTTACCCTAACCCATGTCTAAGCTTATTTCCCAACGTTTTGCCGATTTATAAGAGAAATAAGGATTTCCGCGACCAGTACCCTCCACATATAAGGTAACTGTATCGTTAAGCAATACCCACAATATACAAAATTAATACAATTAACTAAACGCTTTTCGTGTCAACGTAAGTAACTATATCGTTAACAATCGTCTACACGTTATTAAAGCTGATACATGTCAACCGGACAGAATCCCCTCCGGACAGAATACCCTCAGTCAAACTCCACTCGGACAAAAGCCCGTACGGGCAAAATCCCCTCAGAAAAGAAAACTTGAACAGAACAATGACTCAACAAGTTTACATAATTTGATACAACACAATCCATAGGATTTTGAAAAACGTACCATTGAATTAACGACGGCTGATGCAGTCGTGACTAGCCCCAAACAATCATAGCCATCCGCAACACCCGAAGGCGGTGAGAGGGTCAAAAAGTCGGCATGACATAAACATCAAATGCGTATTTTATAAACGCGAGTATGTCTTAAAATTACAAGCGTGGTAAAATAGTACTTGCCAGAAACCTGGATTCGACTTAAATTACACAACTAATCATAGGCAGGCCACACAAATTCGTAAAAAATATATATTTGACTTAAAATAGATAGATTACCAGCCTTCTAATTAACCACAGTTGGGAGCAAACAATCTATGTGCAAGATACTTAGGATATGCCCATTTCGGTATAGAATATATCTTAGGTACAGTTTTATTGAGCGCATTCAATGTATTATGCCCGTCAAAACAATGCAACTCATCGGGCGCCGCCATTAGGGTTAGGGTTAAGGTTTTGTCTGAGGGGATTCTTCAATGTTTTTAGACAATACGTTTTCCGAATTGAAACGTCAATAGGGGGGGTTTTGTCCTATTTTCATTTTGTCCAGATTGGATTTTGTCCGAGGAGATTATATCCGGAGGCGATTTTGTCCTGGATTCTATAAGGCTAAATGTTTAGTTTACACTTGTATGTTAGACAATATAATATAAACAAATTCGGGACACATTCTATGTAAGTATGTTCTTAATTATGTATGTACACATTTATTCCGTTGAACCAGAGATGCATTTTGCCAACTTGTTTTATTTAGATAGATTCGCTTAAGTAGTAGCCGTTTTCGTGATTTACGTATCCACAAATGTTGCAAGTACGCGAGTCGACAAATCTGTTGTTTTGTGACGTCACAAGAAGTATCCTTTCAATCGTCACCATAACGCACAAGACGCGTATTTTGTTTAGTAGTAGTAGTAGTAGTAGTAGTAGTAGTAGTAGTAGTAGTAGTAGTAGTAGTAGTAGTAGTAGTAGTAGTAGTAGTAGCAGTAGTAGTAGTAGTAGCAGTAGCAGTAGCAGTAGCAGTAGCAGTAGCAGTAGCAGTAGCAGTAGCAGTAGCAGTAGCAGTAGCAGTAGCAGTAGCAGTAGCACTAGCACTAGCACTAGCAGTAGCAGTAGCAGTAGCAGTAGCAGTAGCAGTAGCAGTAGCAGTAGCAGTAGCAGTAGCAGTAGCAGTAGCAGCAGCAGCAGCAGCAGCAGCAGCAGCAGCAGCAGCAGCAGCAGCAGTAGCAGTAGCAGTAGCAGTAGCAGTAGTAGTAGTAGTAGTAGTAGTAGTAGTAGTAGTAGTAGTAATGTAAGAACTAATTTTGCGCCTAAGTCGTTGTAAACGAAGCTCAGAGGCGATTCAATACGAAAGTTTTGATCAATCACAGAGTCAACAAAACATTTCAGTTGTCAACAATATTTTATTTTTTTTCTGTGAAAATGATACTCCCACAGTAAATTCCAGAAATCACCATCTATGTTAACAATTCTATGATTCAATAGTTGATAAAATAAAATACGATTTCAAATTACAACACAAAACTTCATCACCAGATTCGGTGCATCAAATATCGACCGCTAAAGATTAGTGACTGAAGTGGCCTTTGAGATAGATATACAATAACAAAGAGTAAGTAACATACATGAAAATTTAAAAAACAGAGTACTTTACCCGAGTGATGTTGTTGGACTCCTCTAAACCCGACGGAAATAAACTATAACAATATATACATTATTATCAATAGTCAATCACTTAATCACCCCTATGTTGACGCGTTATATGTCAATGCTTTCAGTAGGGCGAAATCATTTGCCATGACCAAGTATTATAATTATATAAAAATACAGATGAAGATCGTTCGTTGTTGCTTAGTGTCTGTAATACGAGTCGATGAACTGTCTGAATAAAAACTGAAATATCCAAGTTTCATCGGACATGCCATGCAGTTCACCAAGCAGTGTATACAATGTGGTTACTTCTAGTGATCAGTTACTTTTAGATTTGAGTGTCCGGCAGTTTAACGAGCTGCATAGAAAATAATACAACACACAACAAAACTGTATTGTTTCGACATCGGTATTATCCCAGGTCCAATTAACGCATTTCTATAAAATCACCGTCTTCCAAGCCTCGACGGAACTGGAACCGGGACGGCAGCCTACGAACTACCACAGCCGCCGCACGGCCGCGATGGAGACAACTGCGAAACACTGCGACCAACTCACACCGGAAGTGAGCTCCCGTCATACTGTAGAGGAAGAAATTGATGGCGTGATTGGCGAACCGCAGGAGAAGGAGGAACCTATACACATCTAAAGCAGACGGGAAAGCCACTGGCCGGTAGTTGAGGTTGAAATTGACGATATAGAACACATAACTAGGAACGACAGACACGATGAACGCGAACGACACGCCCAGACACATGAAGGTCGTGCGTGTAACCGCATCTTGCGCGGACATTTGCATCAGCTTCCGCCGCAGTGTTTGTATTATCGCCCAGTTACAGACAAGAACAACACATGTCGGGATGATGACTGAGACAACGAGGGTAAACCATACTTTGTACTCGTAGTAATAATCCTGGTAGAGTAACTTGACATCACAAACGAGATCGCCCCGCCCATTGATTGTCAGTTCTGTTATGAAGAAGAGGTCGATGTTCTTGAGGAAGGCGAGCACCAGCAGCGACCCGCAGCACAAGCCGGCGTTGCGCGGGGTGCACAGTCGTAGCTTGAGTAGCGGGAAGCGGACGACGACGCAACGCTCGACAGTGAACGCGACAATGAGCCACATAGAGCCGACTGCTAGTGTATAGAGTATCGGCCGCACGACGTGACAAGCCAACGAACTAGTACTGTCGAGCCACCAGCCCCAACTCATACCTGGGTAGACCGACACTGAGGCGACCATCAGCACGAGACTGTCACCGACGGCCAGGGCGCTCAAGTAGACGTTGGCCGACGTCCGCACGAGTCCGTCCCGCCTCAGCACGAGCAGCACGAGCGTGTTACCGACGAGTCCCGTCATGCACAGCGGCGGCCAGCCGTACCGCCATAATTTGGAAATCAGATAGTCAGAAAGTTCACTCGAGTTGCTGTCGTTGGATGTGACCGCGTCCTCCAGAACCGACGACGCCGTCGACAACAAAGTCGTGTCGTTCGCCATGGCTCAACTCAAACTAACGGAACTCACACAATTGCTCACGCAGCTACGAACACTTTCAATAATATGAACTACGCAGACACAGACATTGGATTCATAGCAATATGATAATTTCTCAGGTGACGGGGCCACTTGACTAGAGTTCTCACCTGTAAATATTTCCATATTCGACGAATTTCTGGCACCGTCTGACCTCGACCATCTATTCGACGGCACATCTAATTAAATTCTTTGTCGTTTTACAAGGCGTAGTCACAATCCACCGCATTAGCCCGTGCTGCTAAGCCAACTACAAACACGTGTTGTAAGTTTTACGTGCTGCGAATAAGATCTGAGATATTATAAACAAATGCTCGTCGAAGTCGTGTTTTCATTTCATACTACAATCCCACTTATTTTGATGCGTGCGGGCGTGCGTGCGTGCGTGCGTGTGTGTGTGTGCGTGCGTGCGTGTGTGTGTGCGTGCGTGTGAGTGTGTGTGTGTGTGTGTGTATATATATAATATATATATATATATATATATATGTGTGTGTGTGTGTGTGTGTGTGTGTGTGTGTGCGTGCGTGCGCGCGTGCGTGCGTGCGTACATGTGGGTTTGTAGCCTGTTTACCCACTAGTTTTGCTAAAACATGATGGCGAAAAGGTTACATATGGTAAAGAAATTGCGGTCGTAAGCAGAATTCGTGATGAGATAATTTTGTTATATTATGAAATGATTATAATTTAATACGTTGTACATTTAAAATGCATTATACAGCAGAAGTAAAAAAATATTTTTCTATCACCGTAGTTTTCATAGATCTAAGTAACATATAAGTCTTTTAGCACTTTGACCAGTAACTTAACTAAACGCTGCGGGACAATCATTACGCCACGTCATTATTATTTTCCTACTTGACAACCAGCTGTCTAGGTTCGATATGGAAGACTAGATGTGTTTCTTAGTGAACGGCTTGACGTTCGACACAGGTAAGTATGTTTATTTTAAAGCGACGAACAGAAAGGGTTGTTCACAGTATACCACGTTGACGAAGTATGTCGGTTGTTGAGTAGAAAGAGTGTGGTATGTAACAGTATCCAGTTTGAATACAGTTCGATGTACAACAAGAAGTCGATGCAACTACATAAATAGCGTTAGTGGTGCTGAGAAACGGGGGTCTTAAGTACCACGCTTACTACACAATGTTTTATATGTTGAGGTTTAGATAAGTCTTGTTTGTTGTTTAGAAGTGATTTCAACGTTTTTGCATATGTTGATTATGACTCCAAGATTTAGTTTTGTTGTAAGAAATTAACTTACTTTGGAACATAGTATTTGAAATGTTTGACTTTTCGACGCATCAACTATATCTTGGTTACGTATTGGTGTCGTCGGTTTATCTGAGTTTGTGTGTTCTTAAACATGAGTGGTCTCTTTGTTTCACCAATGTATGTATGATTAATCTCGTTGTCACACATGATGTGGTAGATGGTTCCACATTGGTGATCGTTCAGTGTTTTGTCTTCCGGATGCACTAACACAGTTTTATCCATCTTCCCGCCATCTATAGCCAAATTATCCCGCCGAAATATGAGCTATAACACACGACATCAGTACGCGACCACGATCCATAGGTGATGGGTCTAAACGTCATACATTTCACACACTATGCCCCAAAGTAAGTTAGTAATTATATCTTACAACATTAACAGTGTAGACGTTCTGTCGCCTAAGGATGGGACGAATATTCGATTCGTATTCGAAATTTTGAATATTCGAACATTTTGTCGCTATTCTATTCGAAATTCGAAAATTCACAGCTATATAAGCGAATATCGCTCGAATATTTTCCTTCATGTCCTCCGCCATAAAATCGGTCCCTGGCGATCTTTTACTTTCTGACATAACTATGAAAAAACTACAACCGCCAAACTACGCCTCACATATCTTATATGTATATGTATACACACAAAAGGTTACAAAAATTAAATCTAACATTACTTAAACGAATAAACTTCACAAAACAAACTCGCGTAAAACTCATCTCGACACCGTTCAGTATTCTAATCGAATTTGGAGCCACTGAATATTATTATTCGATCCGATATTCGATTCGTATTCAAAATTTCGACGATATTCGATTTGATATTCGATTCGAATTAAATTCCAGATTCGTCCTATCCTTGCTGTCGCCAGCTTGCGAAGTGTTCCGACGTCATGGCCGCCCGCCAGACTTCCCCGTGCAGCCCACATATCTTCCCTTCAGTAACGCTCGCCACAGTTTATTCTCCTCCTCCAATGAACGCAAACTCCTAAGTTTTGTTTGAAATCAATGTTATTTTAAAACATTACACCCGTAACGGCATATACAGCAACACGATGGAGGAAATCGACAGAGGGTATAAATGACAGATGCACTGAAGGTGGGACCTTTCGGAATGTACTTCCCTACGGGGCACTGTAGCATATTTTGGTCCAAAATCAGGATTTGTAGCTATCTGATTAAATGTAGGTACGCCGGAAGTATGAATACTCACAATGTGTTCACTGCGAACTCGTAGAAGAATGCTACTCTTTCTTTTCTGTCAGATCAATTCAAAATACATAACGTAGTTCACACACGTGTTCCCGCTATAAAACACCGATACTTTAGACAAGCAAAACTACAGACCGATTAGCATTTTCCCGTTCATCTCTAAGTTGCTTGAAAACGCCATCAACTCCCAAATCAAGCACTCATTTTGAGAATTTGTTCAACACTTTCCTTGGTGCTTTCAGGCCAGGCATGGGGTGTCAGTCCACTCTATTGAGACTAGTAGAGGATTGGCGCAAGGCACTTGACAACCATAAGTATGTCGCAGCCATTCTCATGGACTTGACAAAGGCCTTTGATTGCCTACCTCACAGCCTGCTCTTAGGTAAACTCAATGCTTATGGCCTTTCTGATAAATCATGCAGCTTAGTTAGTAATTTTCTCAGCAACAGGAAATAGCGAGTGAAATTAGGACCTCACTACAGTGAGTGGGCTGACATCGTCAGAGGTGTACCTCAAGGCTCTATTCTTGGGCCTCTTCTTTTCATAGTTTTTATTAATGATATTTTTCACTTTTTGGATAAATCCTCTCTCTACAATTAGGCTGATGATAACACCCTGTCTTATGCTCATTCAAATTCTGACACTCTCATTCACACCTTGCAACAAGACTGTACTTCTACATTACAATGGTTCAATATCAACCAGACGAAGGCTAACCCATCCAAATTCCAAGCAATTAGCTTCGGCAAGAGGGGAACAAGGGACATAACCAATTTTACTTTTGAAAACACTACCATTCACTGTGAAAACTCTGTTGTCCTTCTCGGCATTGAGATTGATCATTCGTTAACTTTTAACACACATATCTCGAACATCTGCAAAAAGGCAGCTAGACAGTTAGCGGTCTTAAAACGTCTCGGTCATCTCTTTACTCGTCAAGGGAAACTTGCAATTTTCAAATCATTCATAACATCAAACTTCAACTACTGTCCTTTGATCTGGCACTTTTGTAGCCAATCTAGCACCAACAAACTTGAAAAAATTCAGGAGAGAGCACTTCGCTTTATTTACAATGATTATTCATCGACGCATCATGATCTTTTAAAGACCGCTAACACCGAACACCTCCACGTTAAACGGATAACATAAATAGCATGCGAAGTATTCAAAATTGTAAACAATATTGCTCCAAGTTTTATTCAAAATCTCATCATTCTAAAATGTTCCAGTATTCCATGCGAAAGGAAAACACTGCAGTTGTCCCTAAGGCAAACACATCTAAATATGGACTTAAATCATTTGTCCATGATGGGCCCCGGATCTGGAACAGCCTGCCAAATGAAATGCGAAAAACAGTTAACTACGGCGAGTTTCGCAGACTGATCCGGCACTGGGATGGCCCATCATGCAATTGCTGTATATGCAGGTAAACAGCTAACATCAAACATGTTTGTCGCCATGCCAATATTATGAATATAGCTTTCATTGTATATATGCAATATGGATGTTTAAAGTATTTTTAATCCTTAATTTATTCTTTAGATTTATTTATTTTAATGTTTTAAAGTATTTATTATTTTAATAAGTTTAGTCAATATACATCTCTACATTTTAATTTATATTTATGCTAATGTCTTAAATTATATATTATTTCAATCTATTTTAACCAATATACTTTGCATGTTTTATGTATCCACACACACAAAAAATATATATATATTATACATGCATGTATTATTATATTTATTTTGTACTCATTACCCTATTTTATATGTATTATTGCTGTCATTTTAAATATTCTGTATGCTTGTTATGGTTTTATGTCGTCTCGTTGCTTTATACTCGTTTGTCGGAAAATAGCTCAGATGAGCTAATGTTGCCTAATTATCATGTAACCGACGTTAAATAAAGCTTCTTGTATCTTGTATCTTGTACCAGTTGGGTATATTGATCTACCATAGTTAAATGGTCTGTATGTGGCTTTGCCCTTCGCTGACTGTTAAGGCGAATATTACAATTTGTCTCATACAGTGAAGAAGCTCGAGGCTTCACCGAGGGGGGGGGGATAATCAACGTGTGATTTGAAATGTCTGCTTTTGTAAAACATTCATTTGATTGTTTGAGAATAAATAGGTCCCTACGTGTTTTATTAATACGAAAACTGTTCGCGTTTACAACGATGTAAATGTTAAAATATAGTTATTTCTTCTTAAATTGTACCAGTAGTTGTCACTGTCTACTGAAACTGATCAGGTGATGCTTTAATAATAAAATTATAACATTTATATACATTTTCTATTTTGTACTATTTTATTTATGAATTTTTATGAACGCTATAAATAAATTTCCTTTCATGGATAATGACGTTTTATTGTATTGTATTGTATTGTATTGTATTGTATTGTATTGTATTGTATTGTATTGTATTGTATTGTATTGTATTGTATTGTATTGTATTGTATTGTATTGTATTGTATTGTATTGTATTGTATTGTATTGTATTGTATTGTATTGTATTGTATTGTATTGTATTGTATTGCATTGCATTGCATTGTATTGTATTGTATTGTATTGTATTGTATTGTATTGTATTGTATTGTATTGTATTGTATTGTATTGTATTGTATTGTATTGCATTGCATTGTATTGTATTGTATTGCATTGTATTGTGTTGCATTTTCTGATTCAGGAAGTTAGCACCGGTTTTTATTTGTTGTGCCGCAGTAAAACAAAATGGCATCCCCTTAGTTGAATATACCAGCCACGGCGTGTTTTTTCTCTTTGAACCTGACCACTCAGTCCGGCGTTACCTATGAAAGCGTTCATCGTGTGTTATTCCTGGTAATGTGTTCTATGCCGTCTACAACAACCTCAACTACTGGCCGGTGACTTTCCTAACTCCTTATGATGTGTTTAGTTTCTTATTTTTTGGCGATACGCCAATCACGTCACCAACTTCTTCCTCTACAGTATGACGGGAGCTCACTTCCGGTGTGAGTTGGTCGCAGTGTTTCGCAGTTGTCTCCATCACGGCCGTGCGGCGGCTGTGGTAGTTCGTAGGCTGCCGTCCCGGTTCCAGTTCCGTCGAGGCTTGGAAGACGGTGACTTTATAGAAATGCGTTAACAGGACCTGGGATAATATCGATGTCGAAACAATAAATTTTCATTGAGCTTCGCCTACGGCCGCTGTATTCTAGGCAGCTCGTCAAATTGACGGAGATTCGAATCTGAACGCAACTGATCACATGAAACAATTCCAGCGCAGCCCCTACTCTAACTGATGAACTGCGTGACATGTCCATGAAACTTGGATATTTAGTTTGGATAAACATTTCGTCATGTATTCACACACAGAGCAACAAATACAGATTTTCATTTGTAACTTGGTATAATTGTAATTCTTGTTAATGGAAAATGATCTCGCCCGACCGAAAATACTAGACCGCGCATCGACATAGGAGCTGTGAATTAATGATTTACTACTAATAATAAAATATGTATTGTTATAGTTTATTTTCGTCGGGCTTAGCGGAGTCCAACCACATCACTCAGCTAAAGTATATGCTTTGTCTTTAAATCTCCGTGTGTGCTATTCCTGTTTTATTATATATATATATATATATATATATATATATATATATATATATATATATATATATATATATATATATATATATACCTATCGCAAGTTCTCTTCAGTCACGAACAGTTTCGCCGCCGATGTTTGATGCAACGAGTCTGTAGACGAGGGCGTATGTTTTACTTTGAAATCATGTTTTATTTTATCAACTATAGGGTTATGGAATTGTTAATATGCATGATGTTATATGTAACAGAAATATCAGATTCACAGAAAATAAATGAATATTGAAATTAAAAGTAGTTGATGTTTTACCTTCTATGCCTACAAATGTACACCTTTGTCTATATTGTGATAACAATCTTGCCCACATCATGCCAATGTCACAGATTATCTGTGATTCTTCTTGAGAGGAACAATTCTAAACAGAGCTCACCAAACGTTTATCATAAAAGTCAGCTAGATTGTTATCCCTTTTTTCAATAGAAAATAGCCTTTTATGCAGAACATTACCCTGCCTAGGCAATGAAAAATACTTTATTCTTTAAAAATCTTTTAACAATTTATTGTCACTAAAATATTGCCATAACCCTAGCCCATGTCTAAGCTTATTTATTTCCCAACGTGTGGCCTGTTTATAAGAAATATAAGGATTTCCGCGACAAGTATCCTACACATATAGGTAACTGTATCGTTAACCAATGCCCACCATATACAAAATTAATACAATTAACTAAACGCTTTTCATGTCAAGATAAGTAACCATATCGTTAACAACTGTCTACGTGTTACTAAAGCTGATTCGTGTCAATGATAAATGCATACATGGTTCAATGGGTAACAGGACAGAATCCCCTCCGGACAGAAGCCCCTCAGTCAAACTCCACTCAGCTAAAAGCTCGTACTGGCAAAATCCCCTCAGAAAAGGAAACTTAAACAAAACAATGACTCAACATTCGTACATAATTTGATACAAAACAATCCATAGGATTTTGAAAAAAGTACCATTGAATTAACGAGGACTGGTGCAGTCGTGAATACACCCCAAACAATCATAGCCACCCGGAACACCCGAAGGCGGTTAGAGAGTCATAAAGTCGGCTTGGCATAAACATCAAATACCCAGGTGGCCAAATGCAGTTTTTTTGCTGATAACAGACCTGGAATGCTGTAAAAGGTTTGACTCGAAACATCATATCTACACATGTCTAGGATCATAACCTAGGTGGACAACCTCGAGGAAAGGTTACTGGAAACATGGAATCGACATTCAAGTAACACGCCCCTATAAGCAAAAAGTGGTTTTCGCGCTCATCATCAAGTATGACATCCACACATCCCTTTGTTTCTATGGTGTCGTTCCTGTTATCTGTTTATACACCAGATACGTTAGTGATATATTTGAAGTCAAACTTCACCTAAATAAAATGTTATTGACATGACCAGATATTAAATATTGGTTCAAAACACATTGTATTTCTGGTGTATATTTTTATATTTTCGAATGTAATTAACATATTTCTTTGTTAACATGATTAGCATGTGTTCCATTCGTACATTAGTGTCTTAGGGGTATTTGCTATTTAGGAAACAAACTATATTAGAATACACAACTGCTGAACGGAAATACAGGTGATTCCCTTCCCCTACCCCCACCAACAGAACCGTCAAGTAAAAACAGGAAATTCGTTATGTGTACATTTAGTAACTGTTTTAACTAAATTTTAATATATGAAGTACATTGCTTTGATACAGCACTCGTGTATGAGTAACTTGTATAAATGTATTTCCAGATTAACAGTCCATAATGAATATAGTTTTCTCATTAGGCCTAGGTTAAATAGCTAGTGCGTAAATAATCAGGTCTCGCTCGTAACCAAAACAAGGAACAATGATTTTCCCATGAATCTATGTATCGTTGAGAAGCAAACCAGACACAAACAGCACGACAGTTACGTTTGTTCATATGTTAGAAGATACGAAACATTGTTAAAACAGTTACTTACTGGAAAGTTGACAATTGAACTGTTTCTAACGTCCCAACCGAATCGATGTTGGTGAGATTTCTAGAGGTTTGTCTCTACCTGGCAGAAATGTAAGACCCCGGAATGGTTGTGTTAGAAATGCAAGACACGTTTTCTTTCTACATGACGTTGCGATTGGAATACTCACATCCTTATTTCGTCTGGCATCCTCATCAGACGTCACATTGTCGATATTTTTGACAATGATTGTATTTGTTGAATTGAAGGTTCCCATTCTAATGTTTTCCTTTTCCAATCCAGATTATCCATTGCAAAGACATGTCGTATGCTTTGCTTATTAGTCATGTTCTTTGGAATGTATACCCCGTATTGCTCTATCTATTGCATGATGGTGGAACATTATGAAGTTAGCTGACGTTGCAGAGTGTCATAGCTGATTCCTGTATCAAGTCTGTTGTTCAGTGTGATCAATGCTTTGTTTCGTGTCTTGTTGTACACATGGTATGCAGTGGCAATACCCAGAGGGATGGCTATTCCTGAAACATGTTGTATGAGTTGCTGAGACACTATAAGATTTGTTTGGGGTTGGTTCATCAATTGATATACATCCTGAGCTGTGAGCCTCTTCTTCCCCCGGTGATAATCGTGTTTTCTTGCATACAAGCACTTTTTAGCAGCAGCGAATGATACCTCAGTTGTCTGTTCACGTCTTCTCTCTCTTTCTCTCCTGCACGTATCAACATATGTTCTCAGTATTTTGGCAGAACGTTGCAGTGTGCTGCCTTTCGTCAACATTATAGTCTGGCTCCAAAATCCTGAGCCTGTCAAGAGCATCACCTACGGGTACAGATGATGCGCAAATGAATCCATAACCGCAACTTTGGTTAAGAAAAAGAAATGCGCCTGCCGAACCTTTATTGCAATTTCCATTTCAATGTTATTGACCAGTTTATATCTGCAGTGTTTTCCCCTAGTTCCAGGAGAATAGCTTTGTACTGATCTCTTACTGACTTTATAAGAAAACCACGCTTCTCTTCAGAGATACTTCTAGTGGCTCGACTAAATGATCGAACGCGATATCGTACGAATACGAATACGAATACGAATACATTTATTTCAGGTAAAAACCCATATACAATCATTAGCCTTGCGAAGTGTACAATCATTAAAACATCTAAGTAGCCTAATTAAAGAGCCAATATGTTAAAAAAAATAAAAAATGAATAGATAAAAAAACAATAAAGTTATGAGTTAGATAAATGTAAAATTGTAGAAAAACAGATAAAATAATGAGCAATATACAGGATGTGATTGTAAATTAAATATGCAATTAATTCATACAAATAAACACCTTTTGAAAAGTAAGTTATATAAACAACTTGCTGACTTTAATATATATATATATATATATATATATATATATATATATATATATATATATATATATATATATATATAATAAATACTAATAAAGTTATATGCGTACATATTCTGTTGCACAGATCTACCAGTAGGGATTCGAATAGCGTTCATGTATGGGGCAGGAAGTAAATTTTGTCCATGTTGAAAGACAGGACTTTGCTTTGTTTTTGGTTTTAATAATCGGACTGTCCACAAATTGTGTTTGTAGTTATATGTTCTGAAGGATAATTATAAGCAGAAGCAGTATGACATTTTGCAGGTAAGAATAATCACGGAAATCTTGCATTTTAATATATTATTATGGTTATTTTTATGGCATCGGCCGCTAGTAATTGTGTTTGGAGATCTTGATAAGTAATGAAGGATGCCATCTTTCGCGCAGTACAACCTGTTTTGAGGCAAATGTGTGTAGGTGCTATGGTTATGTTCATTTAGACAAATTGTCATATATATATATATATATATATATATATATATATATATATATATATATATATATATATATATATATATATATATATATATATATATATATATATATATATATATATATATATATATATATATATATATATATATATATATATATATATATATATATATATATATATATATATATATATATAAGTATTTATCAAACTGTTGCGAAACTATACCGCATAGCAACGAAAATCCCATAAAAGCCACACACGGCCAAAATTACTATCTGCGCTACGTAAATCGCTATATATTTGTCTGTGAGTGTGGTAAACTCAAAAAATCACCTGATTTTCGTGATGGAACAGAATGCGAGCTATAGACTGGTCTATCATCTATATTTTATCAGCCTTTGCATTTACGTAAATCTGCCATCCGAGCGGAATTACTTAAATCCAGCTATATATAACAAAACTGCTAACACGATTACCATAATATATAATTACTAACAAAACCTCCCCAATCGCTTTAGTTTATTTTTATCAGTTGAAACTACAACTGTCATTCATCGTTATAATAACATTCTTGTGTCATGTCCCCAATCAGCTCCAGCGCGCGTAGTCTCACCATGTATCGTGACACACTTAGTTACAGTTTAATTTTTTGTGGCGTCCGTAGCAACCCACGGCTACAACGGCGCACACATAAACTGCTTAGGTTACAAATATCTCATAATATACAACATTTTAAACAGTGTGTGCCAGGAATTATGTGGAATTGCTGCGCGAATATATGGATGTATTATATTTAAATAAAATATAAATGTAACATTAAGAGCGAAATCGATTCGACTCGGAACTTGAAGCAGGTGGGCCCGAAATTATTCGGCGAATATTGTCGAAACGTCCGAATGTTTTGAATCACGAACTTGCAACACATAATTATACATTTACTGGCCACAACATCAGGCTTATACGCCTAGTTTATATTGTTAACGTTATTTTAAGCATCTATATACTGCTAAAAAACTGTTGGGAATGTTTTTGTGGAACGAACCTGTTCATTAATTACAAAAGAAATGGCAAAATATCTATCGGAAGGCATTATAACGCTAGTTCGATTTTGAGTTTTGGTGGCTGTCTTTAGGGGCTAATCACATGTTTCCAGTAACTTATTTTTAAGGTTGTCCACCTAGGTTGTGATCATAAATATATGTAGATATGATTTTTGGAGGCCAACCTTTTACAGCATTCCAGTCCGTTCAACCCACTTGGCCCCCTGGGTATAATGCGTATTTTTTAAACGCGAGTAAGGTAGGGTGGGGTATGGCGCCCACCATAAGCAGGAAACGCTGCATTTGTTTGAATAATTATCCAATCGAATATATTTTAAGTTGCAGGCAATCTAAAATATATATCCTACTTTGTGTAAAGGTATTTTACACATATATATACAAAACATATTTAAAAATTCTACTTTTTAGAAATAGCTACGAAAAGGGCGTCTTGCCCCATGGGTGGGGCGAAACGCCCATCAGGATGGGGCAAGATGCCTTTCCAAAGGTTGTTGAATATTTACAAGTATGTGAGTTAGTATGGGTGGTATGTGGTGGGTGAGATGTGCTTAGGTGGGTGGGTGTGTATTCTGCCTGCTGTGTATCCGGTTATTTACCATTGACGTAAGCATGCAGTTGAATAAACACCAACACCCATAGTGTTGTGAAATACATTTAAGCAGGCATGCAACAAGTTCATACACAAAACGATCGAACAATCTACATAATTATTAAGTGTGTTTTATACGGCGATGACAATACCCAGGCTGCTGATTCCTGTTTTTTTACTTGCTGCGTGCTGTTGATGTTTTTGGCAAAGGATAAACGTTCCTAATAAGGTAGGCATCTTACCCCTATTCAAAAACGGCGTCTAGCCCCACGGCTTGTGCGCTAGTAAAATAGCTGTATGTTGTATGCAGCTTAACTATCGCACATTTAACTGTTACCAAATGTTAGTCAATATGTATATCCTAAGAGAAGACTAAATGTCATGGTTATTTATGGTAATCCCCGAGTTTTACAATGATGTAGGGAATGACATGTTTTACTATTTTACACGTACAAATCAACTATGTCACATTTTGTACTCACGATTGCAAAATCTGGCTTCTTTTTATGTTTCTTTTCATCCGCTATGTGGCAGCACGGATATACAAAAACCTTAGTGGCGATCTGAGCCGTCGTTATGTAGATAGGACGGGCGGGCGTATCGCCTCGTATAGGCGCCTTACCCCACCCTACCTTATGTCTTAAAATTCCAAGCGTGGTAAAATAGAACTCGCCAAAAACCTGGATTCTGCTTAAATTACATAATTAATCACGGGTAGGCCACACAAATCCATACAAATATGTATCTAACTTAAAATAGATAGGTTACCAGCCTTCTAATTAATCACAGTTAGGGATAAACTATCTAGTGCAGGATACTTGGGATATGCCCATTTCGGTATAGAATATATGTTAAGTACAGTTTTATTGAGCGCATTCAATGTATTATGCCCGTCAAAACAATGCAACTCATCGGGCGCCGCCATTAGGGTTAGGGTTAAGGTTTTGTCTGAGGGAATTCTTCAATGTTCCGAATTGAAACGTCAATTAGAGGGATTTTGTCCTATTTTGATTTTGTCCTGATTGGATTTTGTCCGAGGGGATTATATCCGGAGGCGATTTTGTCCTGGATTCTATAAGGCTAAATGTTTATTTTACACTTGTATGTTAGACAATATAATATAAACAAATTCGTGACACATTCTATGTAAGTATGTTCTTAATTATGTATGTACACATTTATTCCATTGAACCAGAGATGAATTTTGCCAACTTGTTTTATTTAGATAGATTCGCTTAAGTAGTAGCTTTTTTCGTGATTTACGTATCCACAAATGTTGCAAGTACGCGAGTCTACAAATCTGTTGTTTTGTGACGTCACAAGAAGTATCATTTCAATCGTCACCATAACGCGTATTTTGTTTAGTAGTAGTAGTAGTAGTAGTAGTAGTAGTAGTAGTAGTAGTAGTAGTAGTAGTAGTAGTAGTAGTAGTAGTAGTAGTAGTAGTAGTAGTAGTAGTAGTAGTAGCAGCAGCAGCAGCAGCAGCAGCAGCAGCAGCAGCAGCAGCAGCAGCAGCAGCAGCAGCAGCAGCAGCAGCAGTAGTAGTAGTAGTTCTAGTAGTAGTAATGCAAGAATTCGTTTTGCGCCTAGATCGTTGTAAACCAAACTCAGAAGCAATTCAATACAAAAGGTTGATCAATCCCCGAATCAACAAAACATTTCAGTTGTCAACAATATTTTATTTATTTTCTGTGAATATGATATTCCTAGAGTATATTTCCGAGACATAGCAATTCTTTGACTCAATAGTTGATAAAATAAAATACGATTTCAAATTACAACACAAATTCTCATCACCAGATTCGGTGCATCAAAGATCGACCGCTAAAGATTAGTGACAGAAGTGGCCTTTGTGATAGATATGCAATAAAAAAAAAGTAACAACATACACGAACATTTAAAAAACAGAGTACTTTACCCGAGTGATGTGGTTGGGCTCCTCTAAACCCGATGGAAAAAACTATAACAATATATTCTTTATTATCAATAGTCAATCACTTAATCACCCCCTATGTTGACGCGCTATATATCAGTGCTTTCAGTAGGGCGATAACATTTTTCATGACCAAGTGTTATACTTGTATAAAAATGCAGATGAAAATCGTTCACTGTTGCTTAGTGTCTGGAATACGAGTCGGTGAACTGTCTGAACAGACTGCACAATCCAAGTTTCAGCGGACATACCTTGCAGTTCACCAAGCAGTGTATACATTGTGGTTACTTCTAGTGATCAGTTACTTTTAGATTCGAGTCACCGACAATTTAACGAGCTGCATAGAAAACAACGCAACGCACAGTAAGACAACATTGTTTCGACATCGGTATTATCCCAGGTGCTTTTAACGCATTTCTATGAAGTTATTGTCTTCCAAGCCTCGACGGAACTGGAACCGGGACTGCAGCCTACGAAATACCGCACGTCCGCGATGGAGACAATTGCGAAACATTGCGACCAACTCATACCGGAAGTGAGCTCCCGTCAGACTGTAGAGGAATAAGTTGATGGCGTGGTTGGCATATCGCAGGAAAACGAGGGACTTAAATACATTTAAAGGAGACGGGTAAGTCACGGGCCAGTAGTTGAGGATGAAATAGACGACATAGAACACATTACCAGGAATAACGCACACGATGAAGGCGAACGACACGCCCAGACACATGTAGGTCGTGCGTCTAACCGAGTCTTGCGCGGCCGTTGTCATCAGCTTCCGCCGCAGTGTTTGTATTATCGCCCAGTTACAGACAAGAACAACACATGTCGGGATGATGCTGGAGACAGCGAGGTTAAACCATATCTTAAGCTGGTAATAATCCTGGGAGAGCAACTTGATTTTACAAACCACATTGCCCCGTCCGTTGATTGTCAGTTCTGTTATGAAGAAGAGATTAATGTTCTTGAGGAAGGCGAGCACCAACAGCGACACGCAGCACAAGCCGGCGATGCGCGGGATGCACAGACGTAGCTTGAGTAGCGGGAAGCGGACGACGACGCATCGCTCGACAGTGAACGCGACAATGAGCCACACAGACCAGAGTGCTAGTGTATGGCTTACCGGCCACACGACGTGACAAGACAAGGAACTGGTACGATCAAGCCACCAGCCCCAACTCCAACGTGGGTAGACCGCCACAGACACTACCATCAGCACGAGACTGTCACCGACGGCCAGGGCGCTCAAGTAGACGTTGGCCGACGTCCGCACGATTCCGTCCCGCCTCAGCACGAGCAGCACGAGCGTGTTACCGACGAGTCCCATCATGCACAGCGGCGGCCAGCCGTACCGCCACAGGCCGGAAGTCGAGTCGTCATAAAGTACACTCAAGCTGCTGTCATTAGATGTGACAGCGTCCTCCAGAACCGACGACACCGTCGACGACAAAGTCGTGTCGTTCGCCATGGTTCAACTCAAACTAATGGAACTCACAAAATTGCTCACGCAGCTACGAACAGTTTCAATAATATGAACTACGCAGACGCAGACATAGCAATATGGTAATTTCTCAGATGACGGGGCCACTTCACTTGAGTTTTCACTTGCAAACATTTCCATATTCAACGACGGCACATATACATTAATTCGTTGTCGTTTTACAAGGCGGAGTCACAATCCACCGCATTAGGCCGCGCGGCTAAGCCAACTACAAACACGTATTATAAACCAATGCTCGTCGATGTCGTGTTTTAAAGTCCCACTCATTTTGATTTAAATTGTTAGTGTATGTGTGTGTGTGTGTGTGTGTGTGTGTGTGTGTGTGTGTGTGTGCGTGCGTGCGTGCGTGCGTGTGTGCGTGCGTGCGTGCGTGCGTGCGTGCGTGCGTGCGTGCGTGCGTGCGTGCGTGCGTGTGTGTTTGTAGCCTGGTTACCCACTAATTTTGCTAAAACATGATGGCGCAAAAGGTTACACATGAAAATAAAATCGCTGACGTAAGCAGAATTCGTGATTACGTCATTTTTATATTATGAAATAATTATAATTTTATATGTCAAAATGCGTTATACCACAGGAGTAAAAATTATATTTGTCTATCACCGTAGGTTTTATAGATCTAAGAAACATAGGTATTTTAGCAGTTTGACCAGTAAGTTAAATAAACGTTGCGGGACTATCATTACGCCACGCCATTATTATTTTTCTACTTGACAACCATCTGTCTAGGTTCGATATGGAAGACTAGATGTGTTTCTTAGTGATCGGCTTGACGATTGATACAGGTAAGTATGTTTATTTTAAATCGGCGAACAGAAAGGGTTGTTCACGGTATACCACGTTGACGAAGTATGTCGGTTGTTGAGTAGAAAGTATGTAACAGTAGCCAGTTTGAATACAGTTCGATGTACAACAAAAAGTCAATGCAACTGCATAAATAGCGTTAGTGATGCTGAGAAACGGGGGTCTTAAGTACCACGCTTACTACACAATGTTTTATATGTTGAAGTTTAGATAAGTCTTATTTGTTGTTCAGAAGTGATTTCAACGTTTTTGAATATATTGATTGTGACTCCAATATTTAGTTGTGTTGTAAGAAATTAACTTACTATCGAACATAGTATTTGAAATGTTCGACGTTTCGACGCAGTAACTATATCTTGGTTACGTACTGGTGTCGTCGGTTTATCTGAGTTTGTGTGTTCCTTCAACCTGAGTGGTCTCTTTATTTCACCACTGTATGTATGGCTGCTGTCGTTGTCACACGTGATGTGACAGATAGTTCCACATTGGTTATCGTTCGGTGTTTTGTCTTCCGGATGCACTAACAACGTTTTATCCATCTTCCCGCCATCTATAGCCAAATTTTCCCGCAGAAATATGAGCTATAACACACGACATCAGTACGCGACCAAGATCCATAGGTGATGGGTCTAAACGTCCTATATTTCACATACTATGCTCCAAAGGAAGTTAATAATGATATCTTACAACAATAACAGTGTAGACGTTCTGTCGCCTAAGGATGGGACGAATATTCGATTCGTATTCGAAATTTCGAATATTCTAACATTTTTTCGCTATTCTATTCGAAACTCGAAAATTCGCAGCTATATAAGCGAATATCGCTCGAATATTTTCCTTCATGTCCTCCGCCATAAAATCGGTCCCTGGCGATCTTTTACTTTCTGACATAACTATGAACAAAACTACAACCGCCAAACTACGCCTCACATATCTTATATGTATATGTATACACACAAAAGGTTACAAAATTAAATCTAACATTACTTAAATGAATAAACTTCACAAAACAAACTCGCGTAAAACTCGCCGGCAGCGCGGTCCCGGCAAGACATCTCGACACCGTTCAGTATTCTTCTTCTTCTTCTTCTTCTCATTGCAGCTCAGCACTTTGTAATAGCCACGATGTACTTGGCTACAGTATTGTCGAGCTTTGGTCGGTCGCAAGTAGTGGGTGGTGTTGCGCGGGGGGTGGGGGGTAATAAGACAAAAATATGTACTTATGTAGGCGTTGACTGCAGAAGCCTTCTAAATGAATTGAGTGACTGTTTGCTAACTAATTGTTGTGTGCATTTGTTCCATGATTTGATGGTGTTTGGAAAGAAGGAGTGTTTGTAGGCTTCGATGCGGGTGAATGGTTGTAAGTAGCGGTGGGTGTTGCCTCTGGTGCGTGTAGGAGCGGCTGTGAGTACGGATGTTGTTACGTCTACTAAGTTGTTTGTAATTCGATACAACATTACGAGCTTGGCTTCCGCCCGCCTGCTCGCAAGGGACACCCAGTTCAAGCTTTCCAGCATGGTGGTCACACTGCTGCGTCGTCGGTAGTCGCTCTTCACGAAGCGTGCAGCCTGTCGCTGCACGTTCTCCACAGATTTGATGTTTTTTCTCTGTGGACGGGTCCCATACCGTCGAGGCATACTCCACGATTGGCCTGACAAACGCTTGATAGCATAGCGTTTTGATAGCCTCGGGGCATCTGTTGATGTTGCGCTGTAGGAAGGCCCTGGTGTTGTTGGCTTTCTTTGTCACATTGTTGATGTGTTCATTCCAAGACAGAGTTCTGTCTATGGTTACTCCAAGGTACTTGGCGCCTTTAACTTCCTTTAGTTGATGTTCATGTATGAAGTAGTTGGTGACAATTTTCTTTTTCTTTCTGTTAGTGATTCGGATGATTTCGCATTTATCTGGATTAAACTCCACCAGCCAGTCCGCTTCCCATGTTTGCAGTTTGTCTATGTCTTCTTGCAATGACTCTGCGTCATGTGTTGTGTTGATGTTCCGATATAGGAGACAGTCGTCGGCAAAGAGTCGTACAGTTGAGTTATTCTAATCGAATTTGGAGCCACTGAATATTCTTATTCGATCCGATGTTCGATTCGTGTTCGAAATTTCGACGATATTCGATTTGATATTCGATTCGAATTAAATTCCAAATTCGTCCCATTCTTACTGTCGCCAGGTTGCGAGGTGTTCCGACGTCATGGCCGCCTGCCAAACTTCCCCGTGCAGCCAACATATCTTCCCTTCACCAACGCTCGCCACAGTTTATTCTCCCACTCCAATGAACGCAAACTCCCACGTTCTGTTTGAAATCAATTTTATTTTAAAACACTCCACTCGTAACGGCATATACAGCAACACGATGGAGGAAATCGACAGAGGGTATAAGTGACAATTTCACTGAAGGTGGAACCTTTCGGAATGTACTTCCCTACGGGGCACTGTAGCAGATATTGGTCCAAAATCAGGATTTGTAGCTATCTGATTAAATGTAGGTACGCCGGAAGTATGAATACTCACAATGTGTTCACTGCGAACTCGTAGAAGAAAGCTAGTCTTTCTTTTCTGTCAGATCAATTCAAAATACATAACGTAGTTCACACCCGTGTTCCCGCTATAGACACGCAACCAGAAGCCTGTGTTGCAGGAAAACACGGATACCAGTTGGTTATATTGATCTACCATAGTTAAATGGTCTGTATGTGGCTTTGCCCTTCGCTGACTGTTAAGGCGAAACTTACAATTCGTCTCATACAGTGAAGAAGCTCGAAGCTACATCGAGGGGGGGGGGATAATCGACGTGTGATTTGAAATGTCTGCTTTTGTAAAACATTGATTTGATTATTTTTTTGAGAATAAATAGGTCCTTACGTGTTTTATTAATACGAAAACTGTTCGCGTTTACAACGATATAAATGTTTAAAAAAAAGTAATTTCTTCTTAAATTGTATCAATAGTCGTCATTGTCTACTGAAACTGATCAGGTAATGCTTTATTAATACAATTTTAACATGTATATGCATTTTCTATGTTGTACTATTTTATTTATGAATTTTTATGAACGCTCTAAATAAATTTCCCTTCATGGATAATGACGTTTTATTGTATTGTATTGTATTGCATTTTCTGGTTCAGGACGTTAGCACCGGTTTTTATTTGTTGTGCCGCAGTAAAACAAAATGGCATCCCCTGATGTGAATATATCAGCCACGGCGTGTTTTTTCTCTTTGAACTTGACCACTCAGTCCGGCGTTACCCTTGAAAGGGTTCGACAAATACCGAAAGCAAGGGGCGAACACCGGGTAAGGTTTCGCAACACAGAATAATGATAAAAGCTCCTCCATGTTTAGGCGAAAACTGTTACTGTCGTGTGGTTTGCCAGAAGCAGACATGGCGTTCTCGCGTCAAGTCCTGTCTCCGAAAACTTCTTATTGTTGACTTGCTCGCGGAACTCCATCCGGCGACCGAAACCTAAAATTCTGCAATAAAACATGCACAAATCAAATACCTCGGTAGAACTCCCTTGAAATGTATTTAAGGAACTGTATTTAAGGAACTGTATTTAAGAAACTGTATTTAAGGAACTATATTTGAGATGAGTCCAGATAGGCAGAACTCTCTTGATAGGCAGAACTGTCTTGTCACTTGGTCATTTCGGAGTCTGATACCAATCACAGCTTCTGGTTTCACCTACTCCCGAGTATACCTCCCCTATGATCAAACCGCCGACGTCGATGTAGAGAATACTTACTTGGGAAGCACATGGCTTTTCTCAATAAGTTCAAAACTATTCGTTTGAAAGAATATTACTGCCCCAGTTGGTAAAAACCTGTTCTTTTGAATACCACCAGAAGGTCCGGAACTATTCCTTTGGAAAGACAAAACTGTTCCCAGAAGGTCTGTAACTATCCTGACGGAAAGAACTGACTGATTGCCTGATTAATAATAAAATGTTCACTCGGCAATATGTTTAACTTACACATTATTGATGGTCCTGCCATCTGTGCACCACTTACAGCAATTATGCAACACGTATTACCATGTGTACAAAGAATAATTATTAATAACAAACAAAAAAGTATCATTATATACACGAAACAAATAAAAACAAAGTATTTTTAAAATGATAGAATAAAACACTCCTGTAGACGTGTGCACGGATTTCTCGAAGGTTGTGATTGAATAGTTACACTCAAAGCACCACCTTGTACCTCACGAGTACAATACCGCCCCCTTGGAAATATTAAATTGTACTTCCGGGTTTAGCCTTTAACTCTACAACTGTAAATTTCGCAAACGTATGCCCTTGCTGCATCACTAGTTATATCAATCGAATTGCAAAATCCGTTGCGTTATGTAGGGGTTTGGTGTATAAATTATTTAATACTTTTTATTATAATGTTTGTTAACTTAATACGTATGTGTCCCGAGGAAAATGTATAGATAATAAACATATACAGTCGGGTTCAAATATTTGTACTTATGAATAGTCTTAGCTGAAGTTAGCTAAGATGCTTTAAAGGCAAAAAAAGTTAACTGTTTCGTGGCATACACCTAATAGAGTTAATATAAAGTAACAATTTCCACATATACTCAATTTTTTAACGTCAGCGGTTTACTCAGAATGTGACTTTAAAGTCAAAAATTCTAATGAAATCCACGATGGTCTAGACGCCGCCATTAAGTGAAGGGTTAAATTGACTTGGCCATTCAGCGCGCGGCATTCTATGTCTGACCCTTAACCTGCGACGTTGTTAAGGGTCAACAACTTCGAGTCTTCGACAGTTCGTTCAGTTGGCGTGACATCTAGCAGCTGCTTATAGACGTGTATCTAAATATGTGGTTAAATCTACGGTAAACTTTAGTAATTATGCCTTACTGTTCGGCATACGGTTGCAATAATAGTTTAAACAACCGGTAGTATTGAAGAAATTGATTCATATTTGCGGGCGTACTGTTTGGAATCCCTCCAGTCCAAGTACAGTTCACTTTGCTCGGTTCATTTTTAGGAGAAATGCTTTGAAGTAGACATGTAGTCATGTATCATCAGTTGATGGGATGATTTCAGCGATAACAATAATAAACAACTTTAAATTTACCGTCATCAGCTAAGTAAGCTAAGCTAAGACTAAGTACATTCTAAATGATCGTATTAAAACTTGGTGTTTTAGTTCTAAACTGGAAAACGTCAAGCTTCGGCGCGTTTTAGCATCAAGACTGGGTAGTATTTGTGGAGGCGCATTCAGACGGGTAGGGTTCAGAGTAGAATGTTGGTATTATCTAATATATATATATATATATATATATATATATATATATATATATAATATTATATATTTACGTTGTAAGGGAACAGGTTGTCACAACGCGTGTCACTTGTTTACAAAATAGCATGACATAATATCTATGTAGTTTGATGGTTAGCGTTAGATGTATCCGGGGTGAAGCCACATGGGTACAGGAGTATCCAGGGTAGCAGAAGCGCGAGGTGTATCGAGGGTAGCGATGTGTATCCTGGTGTAACATGTGCAAAAATGTATCGGGGGTTACACAGTGTGGGGAAATGTATCATCGGTTCCAATGTGTGTCGAAGGTATCGCGTAGTATCTATGAGATGTATCGCTGGCATCGTGACGGGTGCAAGGTATGTCCAGGGTAACACGATATGAGTGAGGTGTATCGTGGGTATCGATATGTATACAGGGTATCGTGTACGGGATGTTTCGACGATATCGCAACGCGTGCAAGATGTGCCCAGGGTAGTACAGTATGAGTGAGGTGTATCATGGGTAACGAGGTGTATCGCGGGTATCGTAACGGGTGCCAGGTAAAACAATATGAGTGAAATGTATCATGGGTAATGAGGCGAATCGCGGGTATTATAACGGGTGGCACAATATGAGTTATATGTATCGTGGGAACCAAGGTGTATACAGGGTATCGTGTAGTATGTAGGGGGTGTATCGACGGTATCGCAACGGGTAACAAGTGTATCCAGGGTAGCACAATATGACTGAGGTGCGTCACGGGTAGCGAGGTGTATCCAGGGTATCATAAAATTGTCGAGGTGTATCCAGGGCATCGCAGCAGATGTCGGTGTATCCAGGGAAGCACACGATGCAAATGGCATCCAGGGAAAACACACGACGTGTGAGTACTTTTCAGGATGGACTCAACCAGCGCAGCCATTCGGTTGCAGGAAGCTCGCGGTATTGGTTGGCACGGCAACCGGCGTTAGTAGCGACGCAGGACTTCCGGTCGCGCGTGCGCACGCACGCGCACATCCTCCCCTCCGTTTACCTTTCCACACGCTGCCTCGACTGTCCGCGTCCGTCTCCAGCGACTGTTGCATGCGCCCGATGTTCTTCTCGGTGGCGACGCGGTCCTGGCAGCGCACCTCGACGTGGTTGCCGCGACACACCTCCATGTTGGCCGGCAGCCGCTTGACGAAGCACGGCCGACAGCCGGAGGAGCGCGTCCGGCAGGTCGTCACGAGCGACTGCCCGCTGACGACCTGCACGTGCGGCGGCAGCTGCTTCACGAAGAGCGGCTTCATGGCGCGACTCGGCACCGGCGGCGACGTGCTGGCGGTCTGCGCCGGTCCCCGGAGACGGTCTAAAATTTTTATTTCACACTCGTTACACGGCAGTTTTTAGGACGTGGGACTGCAGTCCCCGTGGGTGGGACATGGGACGTTGTTGAACTGAAAACGGGGACTTGGACTAACATATATCGCATGTTGATGGATACATTTCACGCATCAGTGATCACAACTCGAATGGGCAACCAACAGCCACGGTTGATTGCACATTGGACGATGACATCGAATGAACATTCAACGGTTGTTGTTGATTGTACATTAGATGCTGACAAGTGTAGTTGTTGCAGGTGTAAGACCACGCGGCAAGTTGGTGTTACACGTACAACGATTTCACACGTTACGTTGCAAGAACAGTGCATGGCCAGAGCGAATGCAATGGCGATGCGCCAGTCCTTCGGCGTTATATATTTATATCAAGTTTGCGACACACAAATACAATACATGTACTACTTTATTAGGTGTGGTGTCTAACTGAAAACAATGGTTTTCATTTAAGAACATGGAACGTGGTTATGCGAAAGAGTGAGGGTTTAAAGAAAGTTATGTACCACATAGAAAGCTTCACCAGCAAAATCAAAGTCACATGTAACTTAATTCAACATACCTATAAGAAACTAAATACATTTATACATCAATGTAAAGGCAATGTTTGCTAAAGGTTTAACCACTGGACGTCATTGTAATAAATACTATACACACGGCAAACAGTGCATTTTCAATAAGAACCGTCAACGTAAATAAATACTATACACATGGCAGATCAAATTATAACACAGACTGAAATACACAATGTTGCTCAAATTATCAATTTCGGCAAGGTTGCAATAAATAACATACAGGTGTACAATTGTTTAAAATAAAATCGTGGACATGATCTATACACAAACATTTCATCGTGAAAGGGCGACTTTCATTTCGGGATCGCTTACATATCACAGCACAACTACGTAACGCAAACAGATCATCTATAAACAACGCTATGATAGACAGACAGTGATACATAACTTCGATACGAAACAAAATGTTCCATGTTGCTAAACGAACGGGGAGGAATTATCTACGGGTCGGGGAGTGTTCACGGGATCACCGCTCAAACGGCCTGCTGTCACAGCAGCGGCACAAACCAAAAATCACTGCAAATGTGTTCGCGGGTGGCTACGAGAGAAAATCATTAAGAAAGAGTTGCGTTGTCATTGTCATTGTCATTGTGTGCGGGTGTGTGTGTAGTTGTCTTGGCACTAGAAGTTCATCCAGTGCGGGTCCACGGTGTCGGTGGTAGTCGTCAGAGGGTCGTCTCCGTAGGCGGTGTACATGCGCTCGGACGAGAGCGACACCTGCTGATGCACGCGAGACGTCTCCGCCGTGGCGCCGACGGTCGACTCTCGGACCCACGAGTCGATCTCAACCATCGGGGCAGACTCTGTCGACAATGAACGGCGCACGTCGTTAAATACAGTCAACAGTAAACAACTCCACTGTCCCTTTAAAATATCGCATAAACAGGATTCGTTGGGCACGAAATGGGTTATTTTGTTAGCGCCTTTGAGCCGATTTTTAACCCGGATACATGGCGCTTTATAAATGTTTTTTGAGAATATAGGACTCGTTGTAAAGTATACATTAATTAATGAATATAACTATTTCATGTAACCCTACGCCTTGATTTTGCATTACAATTACGTTTTAACAATCACTAATGACCTTGATAATATATAAGATAAGATAAGATAAATTTATTATGTGGCAACTTTGCAGTTGGATTCTACATGTACATTCATACTAAAATCAACAATTCCATAAAATATCATATCAATATACAATGTTAGCATATCTTTATAAAAATAAAATCATCATTAGAAACCTACGTAATACTTTTAAAACATATACGCTGTACATTAAAATATACTTTACATAAGCATTGTTATAAAATAAATAAATACATTAATTAAGTAAATCAAATTAAAATACATGTCCATTACTAGCTGATCTGAAAATGCTCTAAACACCACGGAATTAAGGAATTTTTGTAGCGATTAGTTTTTGCTCTTGGGATAGGTAACTTGTTATACAACCTCAAGGCATATTCGGCAAGTTCGTATGCCACACAGGGCACGCATATTCGGTTACAGGTTTTATTACGGATACATAAATTCTGATCAAAAATAGGTGTCTAGTATATTGGGATACGAAATTCCTACTTTCTCCGTCTAGGGGGTGGTTATTAATTATTAGTAAAACACAATGTTAATGAAATAAAGGCATATAATGGCATGAGATAATTGCATTAACATGATTGTGTACATTACAAAAAGTGTAAAAGTTATCAAAAGTCCCTTTCCATTTTAATGTGGGACACGAATGAATCCCGTTGGGGTTAAAAAGAATCCTTTTAAAACACGTAAATGTTCGGCTAGCTACTCGATGTACAGTCAGTACACATGAAGGTATTAACACATGTATGATATGACATAATCTCGACATAGCAGATAACTATCTATTAGAGCTACACCCATGAATGCGCTGGTTAGATATTTCACGCGCCCAATCTTCCAGGTATTAATTCATTCATTTATACAACCAATAACATTGCATATTTAGGGATTATTGGGCCATGACGCCCGCTTAGAAATGAAATAATTGTCTATATTTAAGCTGCTGCGCTAATATACTGTAACGGTAAACTAATGATCAGCTAATATAAATTCTTAAGCGGAAATGTTACTGTTACATATTAACTAATCGAGAACTTTGGGTAGCGCCTGTCCTTGTGAGACCAGCATAATAATGCAACTCTTGTATACGTTTTTAGTCAACATGGTTAATACAAAGAGGAAAAATCCATTTCAATGGAAGGTATGTAAAGTATTTTCATTTAAAATCGAAAATGGAAAACAAAATGGTATATACACAAACCGCGTAGGCATACTGTGAAAACCCAGCAACTAACTACGGTTCCAACATAACGTTTTAGGAGGACAAACACATGTTTACATACGTCTGAACACCGCTCGAACGAATAATTTTACGTTTTACGGCGCTACGGACCATTCATAAAAAAAACCGCACTTCGCCGACGGAGTAAATCGCACTCACCAAAAATTCTCTTTGGAATGATTGGCTGTTCGAGTTCCAGCGGCTCGCTGAAGCCGTAGGCGTTCTCGGCGAGCACGCGCAGGAAGTACGTCTGGTTCTCGGCGAGGTTCGTCACGCAGTAGGCCGTCACGTCGGGCGAGCACGTGCCCGCCTGCACCCAGTAGCTGCGGTTCGCCTCGCGCTTCTCGATGATGTACGTCTGCAGCGGCGCGCCGCCGTTGTCTAGCGGCGGCTGCCACTGGATCGACAGCATGTTCCGGGTGGCGCGGATCACACGGATCGGACCGACGGGCGGACTCGGCTCTCCTGAACACACGTACGGGTAGGTGAGTCGGTGTGAGCGACACTGACTGAGTCGTGTGGCACGATTAGTACGGTATGTGTACGGTTTGATGGGTACGCCATCGATAAGTGATTAGAAGTTTTGTCCTTGGTTTATTGTCACAAAGCATGATTAAAGTTTCCCGTGACGACGTGCAGTGTTAATTTGTTGATTAAAACTATTTTATTTGACAAAAATAAATTTAAAAAATTCTTTACAAATTGTGTAATAATTAAATTTTTTGTACACTCTAAGAACATGGTTAAACCTTATTTATTATCAAACAGCTCTTCCAATATGCAAATGGATGGTAAATGTATGTACAAATACAGTGTGCGTGAACGACTTTGCCAAAGACCAAGATTCAATCGCTTCAAAATAGCTTCAGCGTTGATGACAATGGGATTTACACAAATTTGAATATGTTAAATTATGTCCTGGTGCTTGACATATCTCACAACAAGTATGTGTTTGGATTACACTTCAATTTAGTCGTGCATTTTGTATTTATTTAAACAACAGTTTGAAAGCAAACCAAACTCTACATAGTGCTTTTATATTTGTTTACGTATGACTATTACCTGCATTCAAAATGTAACTTGATAAATTACGTGAACAACACAGACACAGGTATTCAACAAACATGGGTAAACCATAAGAGGATAATAATGTAGATGTGAGTAAATACAAGTACAACAACGTACCTAGTTGACTGCGTGGAATCACGGACTCTCTGAGTTGAGTGGCCGGTCCAGCGCCGACCTTGTTCTCTGCGCTGACGCGGAACTGGTACATCCGCTTCTCCTTCAGATGTTCGATGCACGCGACCAGGATGTCGCTCGACCCGACGACCTTCACCCTTGACCAGTCGCTGAGAGTTTGCGACATGTCGTGCATCTCGACGATGTAGCGGACAATGCGACTGCCCCCGTCGCGTTCTGGTGACAGCCACGACAGAGTGACGCTGTCCTCGGTGATGTTGACCACTTCGAGGAGCGCTGGTCTCGAGGGCTTGGCTGCAGAAGAAGAGAACGTCATTTGTGGAATGGTGTACGACAGAAATGAGTTCGGATTGGGCGTAATTGAAATGACATACAATCTCATCGTAGTAAACGGACGTAGAATTGTGATGAATCGGCTGATCAACTGTTACATTTCAACATTTTCCCAACATATTTGTTTTA
>OZ024857.1:49668917-49683917 GCA_964017155.1 Oasisia sp. SBJ-2009
TAAATGCGCTAACCATCTATGTCATTTTGTGCGTGTGCGTGTGCGTGTGCGTGTGCGTGTGCGTGTGCGTGTGCGTGTGCGTGTGCGTGTGCGTGTGCGTGTGCGTGTGCGTGTGCGTGTGCGTGTGCGTGTGCGTGTGCGTGTGCGTGTGCGTGTGCGTGTGCGCGCGCGCGCGTGCGTGCGTGTGCATGTATATATATATATATATATATATATATATATATATATATATATATATATATATATATATATTGACGTCTGATTTCGTAGAACCTTCAGCATTGTATCACGTAATATATGTAGAAAATGCACATACTGATTATTTATGTCACAATACTAAGTTTTACAATCTCACTCTCACCTTATCCCACACGCACACATTTCGTGTGAGCAACACTAAGAAAAGTCCAAATACGCTATATAACGACACACAAGTAGTTATCCCACCAACTTACGACGCCTACAACGACACAACTACAACAGTGGTCTCACCGTATCGGCCAACACTTGGCTCTCTGTAGTAGGAGGCAATGCTGCCCCTCTTGCCCGCGCGGATGTTGACCACGGATTTCTCGGACGTTCTCGACATCTCCCACTTCTCCGTCCTGTAGCTGGTCATGGGCAGGGACGGCCGGCGGGACATGCTGAGGGAGTCTCGGCGGTAGGTCATCAGACCGAGTGGACCGGTCTGACCTGTAGGGCGGCACACAGACATGGAGGGTAAGAATTGATGCAGCGACTGCGGACGCCATTTGTCAAAGCTATCCACTAGAAGCATTATGACAATTCCTACGCAATGAGTAACAATTGTGGAACAGTGTATGTTGATATTTCTGTCAGTGAGTCATCTGAAATGAGTGCCCATGATTCGGGAGACAGAGTTTGTTTATTGATTGCTGTTGATTTCTAACGACGTCTGTACGATTAACATACACAGAGAAATGATTGTCAATAGTTCCGGAGAAAAAGTTTGTTTATTGAGTTATTTTGATTTCTAACGATTTGTGTACGATTAGCATACCAATATAAGTAAGAACATGAAGAGATACGCGTATTAACGTACAGGGAGAAGTAAGAAGATGAAGAAATACCCATATTAGCGTACAAAGAGAAGTATGACCATGAAGAGATACGCATATCAACGTACGTACAAGAAATATGATCACAAAGAGATACCCATATTAACGTACAAAGAGAACCATGAACATGTACACACTGCACGTACCAGCGCCACGTCTCGCCACCACTGGGGTACTCGTCTCCATGACGTCACCTTCTCCCATCTTGTTGATGGCGTACACGGCGAAGCAGTAGGCGGCCCCCTCTCGGAGGTTCACGACGGTGTAGGTGGTGGCGCGTCCGTTGACGGAGCCGACCTCCTCCCAGGGTCCGCCGGGCATCTGTCGGCGCATGACCACGTACTTCGTGATGTCGCCGCTGCCGTCGCTGTACGGCTTGTACCAGTTCAACGTGACGCTGTCAGCACCGACGCTCCACACTGTCAGCATGTTGGGGGCGGACGGCGTCACTGCACAGAGAGAGCAAGCCCCAACGTCAGTCACAGACATCGATTTAGGATTAGGATCTAAATGATGATAAATGTTATTGTTCATAACACATAGACAGTGTTATAAACAATAAGAGAAATATGTGAAGTAATATTTGGAAAGTGAACAAATTGGTTAAACGATGTGCATACGGTTTAGAATTTAGTTGAAATTGTCATCTCCGGAAAGAATATTCTAAACGATTATCTCGACGGCAACGGTCACATTTCAAACAGAGTGGTCAGCATCAGAGAAAGTGAATAGATACATGAGTTGTTAAAAGCCCTTTCATCTTCAGCATAGGTTATCTAGCTAGATATTTGAACTAAGATATAATCAGGTCACTTTTAATTTGATCAATGCTAACATGCGGGAAGTCTGGTGTTGTTTCGTCGCACGATAGGATACTTCGAGTGCTATTAAACAATACACTAAATCGATCTGCAACAATATATATATATATATATATATATATATATATATATATATATATATATATATATATATATATATATATATATATATATTTATATCATTAGAAAATTCTTCAGGATTGTTCAATTTTATTCAAACGATTTCTTTTCGACATATAAAACGACATTTACATTGTACAAGCATATGCAACCAAACAAATATGCCAAAACCGAACCGTTGAACACTAAAAATGTATCTCTGCACTAAAACAGCAAATTCGCGCCACTTACTGTGCGTCTTCATCGGCGAGATGATATCGGAGATGAGCGGGAAGCTCTCCCCCTCCCTGTTGCACGCGATGATGCGGACGAGATAGTCCTGGTACTCCTGCATGTCGGCGAGCGTGAAGGCCGTCACGGTTGGCTGCACGAAGCCGATGCGCCGCCACACGCTGCGCGTCGACTCGCGCAGTTCGATGATGCAGCCGGACAGGGGACTTCCGCCCGTGTACTCCGGCACCTGCCACGACACCAGCGCCGAGCTCGACGTCACGCTGCTCACGTGCACCGGACCGCGTGGGGACGACGGTGGTCCTGAAAATTAATTCACGTCGTTAGTCGCCGTGAATTGACAGTTATGTCTGTGAGTTTCTATTGTAACTTTAGAGAGAGAGAGAGAGAGAGAGACAGAGAAAAAAATGAGAGAGAGATAGAGGGGAAGATAGAGAGAGAGAGAGATAGGAGAGATAGAGATAGGTGGAGAGGAGAGAGATATGAGAAAGATAGGATATATATATATATATTATATATATATATATATATATATATATATATATATATATATATATATATATATATATAATATATATAGGTGAGAGGAGAGAGATATGAGAAAGATAGGATATATATATATATATATATATATATATTATATATAATATATATATATATATTATATATATATATATCCTATCTTTCTCATATCTCTCTCCTCTCACCTATCTCTATCTCTCCTATCTTGAATGTGTTAGTAAACTTAGATAGGATATATATATATATATATTATATATATATATATATATATATAATATATATATATATATATATATATATATATATATATATATATATATATATATATATATATCCCATCTTTCTCATATCTCTCTCCTCTCACCTATCTCTATCTCTCATATCTCTCTCCTCTGACATATATATATATATATATATATATATATATATATATATATATATATATATATATATATATATATATATATATATATGTCCGAGGAGAGAGATATGAGAGATAGAGATAGGTGAGAGGAGAGAGATATGAGAAAGATGGGATATATATATATATATATATATATATATATATATATATATATATATATATATATATATATATATATATATATTGGAGTGAGATAGGAAAGAGAGAGAGAGAGAGAGAGAGATGGAGAGAGAGAGAGAGAGAGAGAGAAAAAGAGAGAGAGAGAGGGGGGGGATGGGGAGAGAAATTATGACACATTCGACTGACAAGTTCTTTCCGATATAGAAAGTTTACCCATTTATGCGTATAACCAGAACAAAAACAAAGGTAATTAAAACCCCCACAAGTACCTCAGCAGAGCTTCCACAGAAACGATGTGCCTCAATGTATTCGCCAACAAACGTGCAATTTTTAATCACACCGTTAAATCTGCCCCCAACGTGACAATACCGCTTCTATCTATATCCCTCCACACGCGACCACACTCAAACAGACGGATCAGCTATGCACGTACTGTTGCTGGTGACGACTGCCGGCTTGCTGGGCAGATCGATCCTCTTCATGGGGCGGGCGCGGAACATGTACTCCTGGCCGCGCACGAGGCCCGGCGTGTATGACGTCACTGCCGTCGTCTGCACCTTGCTCGTGTAGCCGGGCTGCAGGGAGCGGCGCATCTGACGGCGGTCGACCATCAGCGGGATGGACATGTCCGCCTCCGTCTCCTCCCACTCCACCGACAGCGAGCTGCGCTTTCTATGGCTGCTCACTACACTCGGCCCTGGGCAAACACAGCAGCAGTGTACAGTTTGCTCGCTATAACACTAAAGTGCGTGTTTACTCAGCCAGCTATCTGAAGCAATAGCTAAATTTACTAACACATTCAAGAATTGTTGTTTGAAATCGCATTGACACCCTACATTTTCGGCCAATGATGAATCTTGACTTCACAAATATGCTTAATGATTGCAATATGTTGTACTTCAGGTCATGGATTCCTGACGATAAAGGTGCTGCGGAAGTTGTACTACTTCTATTATTATTACTATCATCATCGTTATCGTCATTGTCAAATACATTGTATAAGTTTTGTTCCATGACTGGTGTGTCGCTTGGATTCCCCCCGTTGCTATTTTAATGCAGTATAGGCTATTCCCATGCAAGTTTGTCGAAACGACACTGCTGCAGGCTGTACTAACACATTTAATATCGTAATATGGCCCTTGTTCTTTTGTTAATCTCATGACTTACTCTGCCAGTTTGTGGGTAATAATTGCGCAGCATTTAGCAACCAAATGAATGTATTAATACATTTCCAAAATACTGACGCAAACCAGTGTCGGAAGGACGAATTCAGGACCTAACGACAACATTACGTTCAACACGTTTGGCATCCTCTGCTAAAATATATTACTTATTACTTCAGTGTTAAATTTAAAATCGAATCGATTTAAAATGTCAAGCAGTCTTGATACAATCTGCAATTAGCTCTATCACATAACGTACTATTAATAATACTAAGACGACCAACGTTAACGCACTCAGTTGATCAAACACAGCCACGTCTCTTACCGGCAGGCGTCGTTGGCACGACGGAATCGGACTGGAGCGGTCGGCTCAATCCCTGCTCGTTCTCGGCGAACACGCGGAAGAAGTAGACCCTGCCCTCCGTCAGACCGGCGATGGTGAACTGCGTCTGTCGACTGGGCGTGTAGCCCACCTTCTTCCACACCCCACTACCCTCGCTCATCTCGACGGCGTAGCCCAGGATGGGGATGCCGCCGTCGTCGAGGGGCGGGCGCCATTCGATCATCAGGGACGTGGCGCTCACCTTCGTCACAACCATCGGGCCGACCGGGCGGTACGGCACTTCTGTCGACGCGATAGAATAGTATCGTTTAGGTACGTCGTAATAGTTTGTAGTACAGCGTATTACACAATAATAAAATTATCAGTAGAGACCTGATTGATTTATTTTAATTTTAATACAAATACAGAACTGATTGACATTTTTTTATAATAAAAAATCTACATAGAACTGATTGAATAGCAAAACCAAGACATATTTATGTAATTCTGGAAAGTAGGAATTGCGACGGTACGTTAGAAGCTTTTTCTTTATCAAACGTATTAGGTTCGTAAGACAGAATGATACAGTGCGTAATAGTTATCGTTTATATTTTGTGAAACATGTGAACAATTCATTCCTAATCGCGGCTGACTGATGTCAAAGATTGCATCTAGATAGCTGCTGTATATTAACAAGAGCACAGACAATTGCAAACAATTAATGTTGCTTCGTTCAAGTAACATTTGCATAAACTTCCAGTGCATTGATTGCACGCAGCCAGTTGTTTTCGTAAATTGGACACACGAATCAGATGCAAAATATTTAACAAATGCATATATGAAGCAATAATCACTTAAATTACAAACAACGATCCGAAACTCGGTAGATAAATATAACTCGTCCTCACCAATATGTGCTTCAGCGTACGCTGTAGCCTGGTAGTCCATCGGCGTATAATACCCAATGTGTGTCTCGGTGTAGATCGTGAAGCTGGGCTCGACCTCCTCGACGATTGGCGCGATGTAGCGCGTGGTGGGCGGCGCCACGCTGACGACAGGCTGCCACGTCGTCATGAGATCCTCACGCCGCTCGAGGCGGTAGTCCTTGACGGCCGGCGCCGGCTCGATGGCTGGGGGCCGCCAAAGGAGGATCTCCGTGTCCCGCTGGATCGCGGGTACGCGCTCACTCACGTACGGCACGATGGCGTGTGCTGAGGACAAATGCGTTGTATTGTTAACGGTTTATGGCAGATGTGAGTGTAGAATTTGATCAGTTAATGATGTTCGATCTTGTTACTATTGGTCCATGATCGGGTTTATTTGAAGAATAAAAATCTTTAATAATAACAATATAACTTAATTTTGACATCATCCAATCCGGGTACAAGGATGTGTACAAGCATGCTAATCCTAAATAGCTAAACGTTCTGATAATAAGTCTGCGTATAATGATTAAATAATAATAATAATAAATAGTAATTACACGCAGTGAGGTGAAATTGCATAAATCGGAGTTTGCTATAAAAGACGGATAAGCAACATTATGCTGTTTTGTTTAATTAAGACATATGAGCTGAGGATGGCAGCAACAGAAATACAAATAAACCAGTATACGTACTCACCAATATAAATGTGTGTGTGTGTGTGTGTGTGTGTGTGTGTGTGTGTGTGTGTGTGTGTGTGTGTGTGTGTGTGTGTGTGTGTGTGTGTGTGTGTTATTAACGCAACAACAACACACATCGTCATGACACAAAAACTAAGACATTAACGGACTTGGTCGCAACAACGACAAGAAGAAAACATATCCCCGTGACACCAATTCCAAGACACTCACCGTACTCGTCATGAGCCGCCTCGACGGCCGAGAACATGGAGCAGGGCTCGCTCACGCCCATGTCGTTCTCGGCGAACACGCGGAAGTAGTAGTTGCAGCCGGGCGTCAGGTTGGGCACGGTGTAGTCGGTCTTGGCGCCGTCCACGGAGCCGACGTTCACCCAGTAGTTGCACTGGGCGTCGCGCCGCTCGATGATGTACGCCTTGATGCGAGAGCCGCCGTCAGACGCCGGCTTCTTCCACGAGATCGCGATCGTCTCGACCCGCACGTCCGTGGCCTTCAGGTCGGTCGGAGCTCCGGGGATGTCTGAGGGAGAGGCATCGTGATTAGTTTCATTGCAATGGCGTTATACGAGAGGAGAACGTTCGAAACTACTATCACGGTTAAAGCTGCTGTCACAGCTGGATTTGTACCGTGTAGTGATACTATGCTATATAAATTAAATATGTTGTATCGTACCGATAGCCCAAATATGTTTTAACAAATCAGAACCAACTTTGCAAGTTAACCGTCCAATGTTTACAAGTGTCTGACTCAAAACCCGAAAGAGCGAGGTCATGACCCAACGGGGACGGAGTTACCCAGATGGCGATCAATATGGCTTCCATTGACACCGTCCATTGTTCGATCGATGTTGTACTACGAATTGTCAAACATATTAAGTACTCCTTACACTACTTATATTTTGTTAAGTTTAAGTGAATATATATATTACTCTTAGATCAACGTCCAGATAATATACTGGTTTACACGCAATTAAACGCAGCATTCGCTTCCAAACAAGCATACATATTTATCTAACATGTCGTTTCAAGAAATTTTCTTTTATATTTTATTGATAGGGTTAATCAGTTATTGACACTAGTCAGCAATTTGTAAATGTCACCATGACATATCAGAGCGTCGAGTGACATTTGAGAACGCACAACTCCCCTGTGGACACCACAGCGACTCACCAAGCACGGAGACGTCGAAGATCGCCTGTGTCGTGCCGGATTCATTCTTCGCCACCAACTTGTACTCGCCGCCGTCCGTCAGCGCCACTCGCTTGATCATGACGTCCGTGAGGAAGTCTGTGGCCGTCACGATGACGTTGGAGCGCTCCTTGAGCGGGGCGCCGTCCTTGTACCACGCCACGGTGGGCGCCGGCTCGCCGTCCATCGTCACCTTGATCTTGAGGATCCCGCCCACGTGCACCGTCATGTCCCTGTAGCGCTTGTCAAAGTCCAGGCTCGGTGTTGCTGGACACAGTGATAACAACAATAATGATAATGATGATGATGATGTTGATGATGATGATGATGATGATGATGATAATAATAGTGATAATAGTGATAATAATGATAATAATGATAATAATGATAATGAAGATAATGAAGATAATAAAGATAATAAAGATAATGAAGATAATAATGAAAATAATGAAAATAATGAAAATAATGAAAATAATGAAAATAATGAAAATAATGAAAATAATGAAAATAATGATAATAATGATGATAATGATGATAATGATGATAATGATGATAATGATGATAATGATGATAATGATGTTGATAATAATAACAATAATAATGATAATGATGATAATACTGATGTTGATATTGATACTAATAATAATACTAACAGTAATAATAATAATAATAATGATAATAATAATAATAATAATTCCGTTTATTAATATAGCGCTTTTAAGTAATTAAATGCCAATAAAAATGCTTCACATTACCATGACGTGTTGAGTAAATCTAAGATAAAAATTTATTAAATGAATAAACTAAGATACAACCAATCAGCTAAGATAAATACGTAATTAAGCTAAGATGGTTAAGTGTAACTCCCACTCTTACCTTTCACACGTAGCGCGGCCAGTGTGCTGGCAAAGCCGTGTTTGTTTGACGCTTCGCACGTGTAGATGCCTCCGTCATCGGCGGCGACGTCCAGCACCTTCAGCGTCGCTACGGCGTCCGTGTACTCCGTCTTGTACTTCGTCCGGTCGACGAGCTTCTGGTAGTCTCGCGTCCTACAACGGTGTGTCGTCATGTTTAAACACGACCAACCATGCAACATTGTCTTAAATACGACTACTTGTTTTGGCTGTAACTCCTATGAGTATTAGAGTTAGCAAAACGGTTTTTAATTGAGGTAAACGCCTCGTATAAGATTGTGAATATTTACAGTCTGACATGTTATGCTGATGTGGCAATTATGACTCAAAGCAGACGCGTGTTCACAGCTGTAATGCGACATCATGATCCAACGTTGACATAATAATCATGTTCTCTAGCAGCTTACTGAAGGTCGAAGGCATTTCACTGCGACTAACGAATATGCATATGTATTACATACTACACGTTCGTATATAACCGAAAACTCGTGCAACTACTGAAGTTGTTAAAAAAAAGGAGACGACATCAACATTGTACCAATGCACCAGTATTACTCACCAGACAATCGTTGGCTGCGGCTTTCCTGTGATGCGGCATTCAAACGTTGCCTGTCCACCCTCCTTCACGTATGCGTCGTTGAGGTGCTCCAGAATCACTGGCGCATTGCCACCTGACGTACATGGGGAAAATTTGATACATACCCTGTGTGTGTGTGTGTGTGTGTGTGTGCGTGCGCGTGCGCGTGCGCGTGCGCGGGCGCGTGTGCGTGTGCGTGTGCGTATTTGTGCATTATACCATAATTACAACGATGTGTTGGTAGGGCCTAATTAAACAAATGACAAACAGCTCGATCAATTACAAAACTATTCACTTCGATATTGTATCCAGCAATTTAAACAGTTTACAATTACAAAATAAACAAAAACAAGTAACAATTAATAATTAGCGACATAGTAAAATTAATACTGTCACGAACTGTGCAATTTCAAACAAGTGGCAAATTGGGCATAATAAAGTCGGGCGCAAAACAAACAATAACAATATTTATAGGCCACACTGAAAAAGATTTAAAAGATAGAACCCCCAAGACACTAGAGGAAAGATTAAATAACAAAATGCCATGACTGTCGGAGAATAAAAATAAAAAGTCTGTCCCTAGTTTTCGGAGCGCATCAGAACTGCTGCTACAGCTACAAACAACGACGTTTGGAGGGCTAACACGGGTTTGGAGGGCCATATTCGACAACATCTGTGACAGAAGTAGACACAGTCACTCACTGATCGGCTCCCTCACAACGACGCCGTCGGACGGGAGCGAGGCCTCGCTACGACCGACACGGTTCTCGGCAAACACCCGGAACTGATAGGTCGTGCCCTCGACGAGACCGACGGCCGTGAAGTGGGGCGCGGACACCTGCTGGCCGATGTTGCACACCGACCAGCCGACGGCCGAGCTCGCCTTCGACTCGATCACGTAGTTCGTGACGGGACTTCCGCCGTCGTTGTGCGGCGGCGTCCAGCTCAGGGCGACTGTCGTACGGGTCGTGCCGGCGATCTGTGGCTTGCCCGGCGCCCACGGAATGTCTGCGGGAAGGACAAGTACACGTATTACCCCATACAAGTAATACTATCAACGTATCATGATGACGTTATTATTGTTTGTAGTATTTATGTGATAGTAGTAAATTATCGAATGTGGTACATTAGGTACAGCAAGTAATGTTATCTATAAATGTTAGATGCTATATTATGTATATTTACTATACTTATACGATTATTTCTAATGTTGAATACTTTGGTTTATGAACATTAGTGTTAGTTAATTAATGAAGTGTCTATGCATATTTTAGGGTGGCCTGTACGCCAGCGATTTTCCATGTCTTATTGCAGGTCTTCATGAGTAAATCGACATTAATTTTCAATAAAGTTGTTACGAGTTTAAGTTCTATGTAATGTAATGGCTATAAAAGTTCCCCTTATTTTTGGCCGAATTCTGCTAGTAACAATTACTTCCAATTTCAAAACAAATACCTCGAACTGACAGTATTGGGTGTATTTGAACTAATTTGAAGCGCACAATATCCCTGCTCACCAAACGGATCTCGTGCGACGATGGGACCAACCGGTTGGCACCAGTTGCCCTGTCCGGCGTCGTTCTCCGCCGCCACACGGTACTCGTAGTCGAGGTCCTCGAAGACGGTCGTGTCTCGGTAGTAGTTGTCGAGCACGAGACCTCTGCTGATGCGCATGAAGCGGTTGCTGCCGCCCTGGCGCCGCTCGACGACGTAGCCACGGAGCGGAGAGCCGCCGTCACTGGTCGGCTCGTCCCACTCCAGCACGACGGCTGAGTGGCTGATCTCCGTCGCCTGCAGGTTGCGTGGGATGTCCGGGGCATCTGAAGCAGGCGTACAGGCGTGTGTAGGTGCATGTGTACGTGCATGCGGACTGGGAGACAGTTGTGTGTGTGTGTGTGTGTGTGTGTGTGTGTGTGCGTGCGTGCGTGCGTGCGTGCGTGCGTGTGCGTGTATGTGTGGGCGCGTGCGTGTGTGTATGTATGTGTGATTGATGCCAGTATCCAAGAAGGACGTCACGACAAGCTACACATATCACAAAAATATAACCAACACAATCAATATCAACCTATCAACTGTTACATACACTACAAGTTAAACATATTAAATTGCACCAGGAGATGTTGGCGTTACTACAAATTTATTTAAATGTTTTCTTCAAATTAAGGTCCTGGCAATACCCAAAACAAGACAAGGTGATGAACGTTGGCCAAATACAACCATTGCAAAAGAAGACTTGATAGTCTCCACAATCATCATCACCATCATCATCAATATCATCGTAGTCTCGACGATGTAATAAAATGCCAGTTTGTCACAAACAAACACATAGAGTTACCATCAGGTCTACCAATTCAATTCAACATAAATTCTTACAATTCATTGCAAACACACCACAAGGACGACTTACCATACGGACTCCTGACTTCGACAGGCTGTGCTGTCTCCGCCGGCAGTCCACTGCCAGCGGCGTTCTCCGCCATCACGCGGATGAAGTACTCGTTGCCCTCCAGCAACGTGCTGATCTTGAAGCTGCGGGCGTGTGAATCGACCGTTCCAGCGGTGATCCATCCGCCCTGCTTAGCGTCACGACGTTCGATCACGTAGCCCGTTATCGGCAAGCCCCCGTCCGTCTCCGGCTTGTCCCACGCCACGGTGAGAGAGTCCTTCAGTATACTCGTCACCCGGAGGTTGGTCGGGGCTGTCGGCGCCGCTAAAGGAACAACACTGACTTGTAAATGTGTGCAATTGCATATTCAAATCTTTAAAAAAAATTGAAGCCCGCCAGCCTTCACCATCTGAATACACAGTTAGTTGACACATCAGAGGATATCTGTCTAAGAAAACGGCTGAACACAGAAAGACTTGAGTGGACATCGGCGCCTCGGATGAGATGCACTCACTATACACCAATGTTAGCGAATTAATATATGGATATATATGTTAGCACAAAGTGGGTTATGTTGGATGTTTAGGCTGAACTAAATGTGCACGTGTACGACTTATCTAACGATAACAGAGATATGTAGTAAATTATACAAATATGCAAAAAGAACTATTGATAAATAAACCTATATAAAACACTGAAAACAACCAATATATATATATATATATATATATATATATATATATATATATATATATATATATATATATATATATATATATATATATATATATATATATATATATATATATATATACATATATATACATATATATACACACGTAAAATAAACACACAACTCACACTTAATGACGACGTCGAACTCTGCGTTGGCCGACCCGACGGCGTTCTCGACGATGATCTCGTACTTGCCGCCGTGGTCCTTCTGCACCCCGGTGAGGGTGAGGGTGGAGTAGTTGTCGCGGGTGTCGATGTGTACCCTGCCCGGGCGCTCGTACAGCGGCGCCCCATTGTGGAGCCACGTCACCTTGGCCGGCTGAGTGCAGACGAAGTTGACGGGCAGCAGGAACATGCAGCCCGCCTTCACCATCTGCACGCCGGAGTAGCGGCTGTCGTAGAAGACGCTCGGCGGAACTGAAGACACGGTCACATTATGGTTAGTGTACAGAAGGACACTGTGGTTAGTTTACACCGTGGACACTGTGGTTAGTGTACATCAATTATATTCGTAGTCCCAATATTCCTAAATGTCACGAAGACACAGTCGACACGGTAGTTTGTATATATCAATATCTACTTTATTACTGTTTTATATTTTCTTTCTCTGACACAGAGTTAGTCATAATTTTATATATTCAAATTATAGTTTTATTAACCTACATTATTTTATTGTTGTATAATTTTACCAGACACTCCAGTTAGTAACAATTTCCTATATATATATAGTTATAATTGCATACAGAGTTTTACTAATATTGTTTAATCAATTGTGTTATCAATCGTAATGCTCCTATTATTTTTTTCAGTCGCTATGGGTACAACAGAGAATATTATTTATTATTTATATGTTATGGTCCAAATACCCATAAATGTCAATGTTGCGTGTATATCGGAGCGCTGTGGCACAGTGGGTAGGGGTTCGGACTGTCGACTATGAGAACCAGGGATCGAATCCTGTACAGCCATATCAGATCATGTGCAAGTTTTTTTTACTCTACACTGGTCCAGTTCCCTCAGCTGTGTGAATGAATATTTGGCTACAGACAGTGGTGTACCCACCGGAAACACTGAGTCTGCATGCAGTCTCCGCGTCTCCGTTGACGTTGTGGGCCTCTAGCCTGTAGCGACCCGCGTCCATGTTCTCCGTCCTCCTGATGGTGAGAGTGGCGACGTTCTGGTCGTATTCCAACTTGTACTTGTCCGTGTTGCGCAGCTCCTTCGCATCCTTGAACCTGTCGACGAGAGACAGCGGGGAGTAGACACAAGTCAGCACGACGCTGTAGGTTACGTAGCGGTAACAATGCACTATGTATCGTACGTGTAATTGCCAAACCAGGCCAACATGCTGCGGGTGTGTGTGTGTGTGTGTGTGTGTGTGTGTGTGTGTGTGTGTGTGTGAGTGTGTGTGTGTGTGTGTGTGTGTGTGTGTGTGTGTGTGTGTGTGTGTGTGTGTGTGTGTGTGTGTGTGTGTGTGTGTGTGTATGTGTGTGTGTGCGCGCGTGTGTGTGGTGTGTGTACGTATGTGTGTGCATACGTGTGTACATCACACAATTCGAGCTCACATAGGTTGACACAAATAAACAGATTATTGCACTAGAGAGTATGGTATCTTCTTCAGTCAATGACTCCACGTTCTGCAGCTATGTGACGGCAATTTGACTCACCACTTAAGAGCGGCTGCAGGTTTGCCTACGCTGATGTCGCACTCCAGTTTCGTCGGTTTGCCGGCTGTCGCCGTGCTGTCGTGCAGTGGAGAAAAGATGACCGGGGCATCTCCAGCTGAAACGAGCGACAAGAAACCTTTTCACAGATCACGTGAGACGATTACCGTCAGAATTTATTTTTTAAATGTCATAGCAAGATATGTAATCTGCAAAACGAGTTGGCCCAAGTTAATTAAGGAAAGCACTGCCGCTCTGTTTATCAATAGGAAGGCATGCATTCATACGGAGACAAATTTATAATCAATTAAACATTTGAATTGATATAATTATGACAATTTATAATGCAACAGCAGGCCGTTGCGTTACAATGTCATGCCATGTTACAACATGCAGGCTGATCATATTAATATTACCACTAGTCTACATCAAGCAAAACGATTTTGCACAAACCTATCCCACAGTTTTACATAGTGCATAGGCCGTGCGATTCACTCGAATTAGCAGTCGATCGAGAAACGAAAACGCACCTGTCGGGTCTTCGGTGGTGATCGGCAGCGAGGCGTCAGAGAAGGCTCCTACACCTGCCCTGTTGGCTGCGGCCACCCGGAATTCATACTCGCGTCCTCGGTGCAGTCCCGTCACCTTGTAGCGGGCGTCTGGCGTCTTCTCGCCGATGTTGGCTCGAGCCCACTTGAACGTCCCCGTCTCGCGGTACTCGACGACATAGTTGCTCACCTCGTCTCCTCCATCCCTCACGGGCGGCGTCCAGCGGAGGTTACACGACCTCTTGGTGATGTCAGACAATTCGGGCACGCCCGGCGGACCGGGTTTGTCCCACGGGTCCTTGGCAATGAAGGACGGGGTGGGCGCGCTCGGCTCACTAACACCGGCTGTGTTCTCGGCGAGGATGCGGAACTCGTAGGTGTTTCCGTCGATGAGGTCGCGGGCACGGTACTGGGTGTCCGAGACGGGGTGCAGGTTGAGGCGAGTCCACATGGAGCTTCTGCCCGGCCGCATTTCGATGAAGTAGCCCGTGATGGGCGCGCCTCCGTCGATCGTGGGAGGCAGCCAGCTGAGCACGCACGAGTCGTGGAAGACGTCACGTGACGTCA
>OZ024857.1:49688917-49746417 GCA_964017155.1 Oasisia sp. SBJ-2009
ATAATGACAATAATGACAATAATGACAATAATGACAATAATGACAATAATGACAATAATGACAATAATGACAATAATGACAATAATGACAATAATGACAATAATGACAATAATGACAATAATGACAATAATGACAATAATGACAATAATGACAATAATAACAATAATAACAATAATAACAATAATAACAATAATAACAATAATAACAATAATAACAATAATAACAATAATAACAATAATAACAATAATAACAATAATAACAATACTAACAATAATAACAATAATAACAATAATAACAATAATAACAATAATAACAATAATAACAATAATAACAATAATAACAATAATAACAATAATAACAATAATAACAATAATAACAATAATAACAATAATAACAATAATAACAATAATAACAATAATAACAATAATAACAATAATAACATTAATAACAATAATAACAATTCTTCTTCGAATTATTATTATTCAGGTAAAGTTATTACAATTCGCAGTGTGAAGTTTTTAGGACTGCTTATTTAGAGTGAATTACACTTGATCTTCCGACAGATCTGGTCAACGGAATACCATCTCGGCTACTACACAAATATTGGGCCAGCAAGAATCTAACTTTGCTAAAATATTTAGGAGTCTTAGTATTGGGCTAGTTCATATATGTTGAACCACTGCAATATAAGTGAAGCCTTTCCGTATTTAAGTGATATTATCCACTTTATTGTGACTATAATTATCACAAACGTCTTTGATACATGTGTTTCTACATTTGATCAGGATACCACATTTGGCGGTTATGTGACATGCTACACACCATAGGGCAGTTTAGCCGTGACGGGCTTCGTCAGCTCGGTGAAGTCACTGGAACCGACGGAGTTCTCGGCAGCGACGCGGAAGAAATAGTCGCACCCCTCCCACAGTTTGCTCGCCGTGAAGCCCGTCTTGTCCGGCTTCACGTGGCCGATGCCGATCCAGTTGTTCCGCGAGGCATCTCGCTTCTCCACCGTGTACTCGGTGATCGGGGCACCTCCGTCCGTCTCGGACTGGTCCCAGACGAGGCTCACTGTGTCCTTCGTCACGTCGGTTACCTTCAGGTTCCTGGGTGGCGATGGTTTGTCTGGAAATATACACGATATGCGACATGTAAATATATGTTTATTTATAAGGCATAAGTCAACATGGAAGAATACTGGAAAAATGGCCGCCTGTAATGCATAAGTCAACGCAGAATTGGAAAAATATAGCCACCTACGGTTGTATTGAAAGTGTTAGCATTATAAAACATGTCACTGTTACGTAGGTTATGAAGATTATTTTAAACTAAAATATTGCTTAAACTAAAAATGTAATAAATATTTATAAATTTATTACATTTTTGTACCATTTCTACTAATATTTTAACATAAAGTGTTCTGTTTTTATACCATAATGACTTTTAATCATACTTTTTTTTCTCTGATTTATTTATGTGTGGGTTATTAATTTGTTTATTTTGTAAAACTACTGCGTTCTAACTAAATATCATGTTAGTAATTAATACTTAGTTAACTGATATATTATAAAGTCACGTCCAAACAGGAACAGCATTTATAAGTAAATATTCATATTTTCTATATGTTGAACTCGAGGTGTTTTTCGTAAATACAGATATAGGCCTTATTCACAACAATAACAGCGGACGAAATACACATACCAGTGACCGAGATGTCAAACTTGGCCGAGACACTTCCGGCCTTGTTGGTCAGTTTCACCGTGTACTGTCCAGAGTTGTTCGTCGCCATCTTCTTGACGGTCAGTGTGGAGAACGTCTCCGCCCCATCGATACTGACCCCGGGAGTGGCCTCAGAGAGAGGCTGGTCATTGTAGAACCACTCGACCTTGGCCGCGGGCTCCGACACGTAGTTGATTGGAATTATGAGGCTGTGTCCGACACGCACCATTTGGGGTCCCTTCAGGCGGGAGTCGTAGTCGATCTTGGGAAGTTCTGCGAAAGAGATATGTTTAAATGTAGAAATTTTAGTTGTTTATTCGTGTTTGTTTCCGGTTACGAATACACATGGAATAGTATTAAGAATTATATGAATCATGTGTTAACGATTCACACCTTTTTTAAACAAAGCAAAAAATAAAAACTGTGGCGAAATATGGGACGGTATATTGGACGTATATAAGTAAGAATATGGAATCCATGGAACTGACCTTTTAAACTATTTATCTATTTACATATTTATTATATTTTTGTACCACTTCCACTGATATTTTAAATAAACTGTTATGTTTTTATATCTTAATGACATTTAATCATGCTATTATATATATTTATTTATCTGATTTATGTATATGTTAACCTACTTTTACAAAACTGTACACCAAAGCGGCAATTGTGAAATGGTACATGCGAAACAAATGTGAATTACATCGCATCTGCAACGCGGAAGCGCTAAGAAATAATAATAATAATAATAATAATAATAATAATAATAATAATAATAATAATAATAATAATAATAATAATAATAATAATAATAATAATAATAATAATAATAATAGTAATAGTAATAGTAATAGTAATAGTAATAGTAATAGTAATAGTAATAGTAATAGTAATAGTAATAGTAATAGTAATAGTAATAGTAATAGTAATAGTAATAATACTAAAGACAGATACGTACTGTAGACAGTTAGTGACCCGGTGGACTCGACGTGGCCGAGTTGTGATGACACTTCGCATCTGTACTTTGAACTGTCGCTTGGCATTGATTCCTTCACAACCAACGACGCTTTGTTGTCCCAAAACAGCATCTCATATTTGCGTCCCTGGTAGAGCTCTTTGCCTTCTTTGAACCTATGAAGCAGATGCGAGCGATTTTGAGTTTCTGCAGAATCAATGTAAGTATGTCTCTCGGTGTTTATGTTACTGCCACAGCAATTTAGTTGCAGAATTTCTATTGATAGAATCAGCACACAATGGAAGAGCATTAACACATTCTGTCGATAATTCAATGCAAGGAAAATCTGTTGCAACAAAACAACCTATCATCTGAAATATTCTTATGGTAACAATGGTAGGAGGAAAGCGAATGTTTTGTTAGTCTCGTAACTTACCACCGAATCTCCACATCTCGAGTGCCCGGTTTGACACCGCATTCAAGTGTCGCAACTTCCGGTGAGATGACTGTGACATCCGGTATACCACGCAGGAGTTTTGGTGGGTTTCCAACTGAAACCAATAGGACATCTTTAATTTGTGTGTCTGATCTAAACAAATTACTACACTACCTGTCGTAATGTTGTACAATGAATTTTAAACTGAAATATATTAATATGTAGTAATACTACCAAGTATTGTACTATTATATTATGGTAAAGACATAGTTACTGTCTGTTTGTCGACTTACATATCATATCAAACCAGAAAAGTCAATATATGTTCCCATGTCGCCACAACTATTTTCAAGAATCATTAGAAACATAATGTGAATCCAGAACAGCATTAACAGTTTATAATAATCAATAGTATTGAAAACACCCTTTTGCGACATAAGGTTGGATAATAGAAATTATGGCAGTATATTCTGTCAATTAAGAGAAACACAACGTTGTGTACGAGTTTTAATTACAAAATCATATTTGGTCTACAAGACTGTGTGATGAAAGATTCCGAGCGGGACAGTATAAACACCCAAGAGTGAAAATATATATGGAAAAATTGGAGTAGTATTGAAGAGGGACCGAAAAGGACGGGTGGTGGATTGATTGCAGAAGAAATGTGATTTGTCGAATAAATATTTCACTGACACACTGCGGCACGTACCGACTGGTTCTCTGACGGTGATCGGAGTGGCACACTGGGCGTAGTCTCCCACGCCGGCCTTGTTCACGGCAGCCACGCGGAACTCGTACTCCATGTTCTCCTTCAGGTGTCTCACGGTGTACTTCGGCTGCGTCACAGTGTCCGTGTCGTTCGCGAGGAGCCACTTGAAGCCGCCCTCGATGCGGTACTCGATCACGTACCCCGTAATGGCCGAGCCGCCGTCTTCCGATGGCGCGCGCCATGTGAGAGTCACGGCATCGCTCTTGATGGCGGCTATCTGAGGCATGCCTGGCTTGCCTGGTTTGTCTGTAGGACACGAGATCAGGTGGTTGTAGTCAAAGTTGTCATGTTGTTGAATATTACACAGTTAGGTTAGATTGGTCGGTTATGCATTGTGTGTGGCACAACCTACTGCGACAATTTTAGTTATTACAATACTTAATATAGGTTTATATGTAGGGTTGTCTCTGTCCCTGCCTCTGTCTCACTATTTCATTATCTGTCTGTCTGTCTGTCTGTATGTCTGTCTGTCTGTCTGTCTGTCTGTCTCTCTCTCTCGTTCCCCCTAACTCTCGTCCTCTCTCTCTCTCGTCCCCCCTATCTCTCGTCCCCCCCCCCTCTCTCTCTCTCTCTCTCTCTCTCTTTCTCTCAATTACCATGTCGCAAAAGTACCTGCCATGTAGAGAAAATTTCCTTTCATGTGAACACAATAGTTGTTAACTATGTGTCGACATAAGTATTTTCAGAGACACTCAAAAACTGCTACAGTCGCCCTTATTGTAATGCTGATTAATACTTCGAGGCAACGGCTATTTAATTAAGTAGGTGTTTGTTAAATAATGATACGTAATAAACAGCACAATGTCCGAACAGAAAACGTATTGTTGCTATAACACCGTCATAAACCTACTGATATATTCCTCCAAGCCCAACAGGTGCGATCCACTCACCCCATGGGTCTCGCGTGAGGACGGGCATCGATGGCAGACTTGGCTGCCCACATCCGGCCTTGTTCTCGGCGGACACACGGAACTCGTACTGCGTGTCCTCGTACAGGTCTCGTACGGCGAACGTCGTCTCCCTCACCGGCTCTCGCGTGATGAACACCCACCGCTTCGACGTCGCGCTGCGGCGCTCGATGTGGTAGCCAGTCACGGCACTGCCGCCGTCCTTCGCTGGCGGCTGCCACGAGAGAGACAGCGAGTCCTTGAAGACGTCGGTCACTTGGGGCGCCGCTGGAGCGTCGGGTACCACTGTAGGAACAACATAAGTACAGTGTTGTTAAATCAAATACTACGTGGATTACCGGTGGGTTGTATGTCATGTGCGTAATTTCCACCGTGGTGAACGTCAATATGTAATATGTTTTCAAGTAGTACAAGCAGTTAATGATTTTATACCAAAACATGTCCAAACATTAGTTTAATACCAGGTATATGTTTTATTGAAATAGTCAATGCAAATGTGCCACACTTTAATGATAATGAAGTTTACATGTACATTTAAAATATTTTAATAGCATCGATCGTGCATATTACTTGTATTGAACTTTTACTTAGACAAAGCCCGTTTCTTTTTAGAGAGTTTGTGTGTTATGTAAGGCTATGAACCTGCTTTCGTTGTTAAAGGGATTCTTTCTAAGCTTATATACATTCGAGATATTCTGCTTAGAAACATGACACTTTTTCTTTAGTACTTTTTCTGCTATTTATGTCTTGCGTACATATATAACACTTAGATGTTATCTGCGCAAAACCAGACACGTACATATTTGTATTTATTTGAATCAGATGAGCTTGGTGCCACGTGGACCATTAGTTATGCAGCCCGATTATAAGGAATATTCACGCACACACAGTGAACCACGCAATGACCGTAGACATTAACCTATCGGATAAAAACCGAAGTCTGGCTAACTTAACCGAATACCCACGACCATACCTTACACGGATAGTGTAGGTGAATATACTAAAACATAGCATTATTTGACATCACTGTGTTAACATGATTAGTTAAACTGTGCTGTGTATATTACAAAGGGTTTTAAGTTCTCAAAGATTCCTCAACGTCTCGGCTGTAGTCTATGCGCTCACCGAACGGACTCTTGGCGACGACTCCGTGAGACAGCTCGGCCGGCTCGCCGACTCCCACCTGGTTCTCGGCGCTCACTTGGAACACGTACTCGTTGCCCGCCACCAGTCGCGTCACCTTGAACTCACACGCGCCCGTCCGGCCGACCTGCGTGTAGCCGCGTCGGTGAGGATCTCGCTTCTCCACGATGTAGCCCGTGATCTCGCGTCCACCGTCGCTCTCTGGCGGTGACCACTTCAGTGTGACGTGGTTCTCCGCCACGCTGGTGACGGCGAAGTCTTGTGGAGCTCCCGGGCGGCCTGTGGACGGAAGCAGTGAAACAAGTGAGTGTCATTGCTACGTATAAATACATGTTGTGTAAATGAATACGTGTGATATGTTCAGTTAAAAAAATTTGATCACGGTGCAGAGCCGTCTTACAAAAGCACATCCTCAGGAAGTTGAAATGTGTGAATACTGTATATGGTATACCACAATCAAACATATATCTTTTTAAATTAAATTCGTTATGTTACTGGGTATACATATACTTTATTAAATCCTTTATATTATTGGTTATAATCGAGGATTATGTACACCATATCACATTCAGTCTTATTCGTAATTTCCATGAGAACGGAAGGGATCATTTCAAAACGTCGATATCCGATACGAGAGACATTACTTTCGTTTTTGGTAGGTGTGGTCAGAGACAGTTTCGTTTGGCGTTGGACATCGATATTTTATGCATCCACCCGATTGTGTTAATATATTTGCCACTGGGCTCGATCTTTGAGGATACAGGTGCATAAGAAGTCATCATTATATTGATTTGATTTCATCATATCAGTTTTCAGAAGCTTTCGTCGGAGGGGGCTGAGAAACTGAGACCAGATGAATGCTATCGGAAATCGACGTTCTGAACGGATGCCTAAACGGTCTACACCTACAACATAACCACTTACATAGAACGACGACTTTCAGTGTGAGTGTCTCTTTCCCGTATGGATTCTCCAGGCTCACAGAGTATTTGCCTGCGTTCTTCGCCTGGGCATGTCCTATGCACAGTGACGTCATGTTGCGGATCGTGTCGACCGTGAGGTTCCGTGTGACTGGCACGGGGCCAGAGTTGAACTGCCACGTCACCCTGGGCTGTGGGTTGGCGGTGTACGGTATTTCGATGGATGTCGACTGGCCTTCCTTCAGCACCAGCGTGTCCTTGAAGTCCTCCAGTTTGATGGCTGGTGCAACTGCAAATGTTCAAGATGTGTTATTGCTAATCCATAGTCATCTATTAGAATATTTTTTTCTCATAAATTGTATGTATTTTTTATCAATTTTATGAACAAAATATTATGGATATGTATTTCAAACGCCTCCGAATGGAGTGATTTATATTTAGGGCGCTTTACAAGATTTATTATTATTACTCGACGAAAACATTATTTTATTAAGTATGTTTCAAACAAATTTTGGAAGCCAAAGTAACTGGTCGGAGGGGAAAATATTTGGTCGGAGTGAATTATGTTAATTGTAACAAGCCAACAAACCGTTATATATATATATATATATATATATATATATATATATATATATATATATATATATATATATATATATATATATATATATATATATATATAAACAATTTAAAGACGATTGGTTTTCTACAGAAAAATATACTAAAATATATAATAATTAATCATTATTTTATAATTACAACAGTGTTAATGCCCTTCTGGCACCATAAAATATTATTTCAGTTGAACCCGTGTCGTTACCTTGGATGCACAGATTGGCTGTCGACTTGATGGACTTCACCCGGACAGTGTAGTCGGCTTCGTCCATCGTCTCGACGTTCTTCAGCACGAGAGTGTGCACACAGCCCTCGCTCGTGATCTCGTATTTCCGGCTCGATCGTATCGGCTGTTCGTCCTTGAACCATAGAGGCGAGAGTCGTGGCTTAGACACCTCACACTCAAACGTCACCGAGGTAGGCAGCTTGGTCACACGGACATCCTTGAGGGGTCGAACGAACTCGATGTGTTCCTCTGAAAACAACACAGAAGTTTGTGTACAACAGCCTCACATTATAAGGACTACTAATCATGTAAACACTCTCGCATAAGAATATTTTTTTGGAGTATCTGTTTTAGCCTGCGACAGATCTGTACCGCGGGGTATAAGGAACGTTGATTATCATGGTACAGCTTGCCCCACCGTATTTTTTATAATATAAGTCAATTGTATCTCCACACACCATCATTATTCAATATAATTTATAACATCATAAGCATATCTACTTACTGACCTTTGAAAATGTAACTGTAGGCGTGGCTATTCGATCCGCTTTGTGAATATTCATATACGTTGTTTGTGTTACTTCGATAAATTTGTGCTATGATATTAACATAGAGGCTTCCCTATTTCGCATAATACTGACAAAGTGACAATACGCCATGGCTTACGGCACAACTAATCTAACAGAAGGTGGTTTTCAAAAAAAAATTATAACATAGGCTTGCACCAATTCTCAATCATCATGGATTTAGCCAAAAGAATCTTAAATGATCTTGCTATATATCCATTAGATATGTATATGTCGCGCCACTGAGCTTGATCTTCGAAGATATTGGCGCAAAAAAGAAGTCGTTATTATTGTTATTATTATGTAATACAGTTAAAAAAGACAACTAATTGCATGTGTCAAAGGACAATACTCGAGTAATGACAAAACATGAGATAAATGCCGTTGATTTAGTACAACTATTAAAGATATCTGAATGTCTGTCAGCCAGTGACACGTACCGTATTTGACAGACTGTGACGGGGCCGAGGTCTGACTGCAACCAGCGGCATTCTCAGCGATCACCCGGAATTCGTACTCTTCGTCCGGCCTCAAATCTTTCACGGTCACCGTCGGGCGAGCGATTCTGACGCCGGCTCCGATGTCTTCCCACCTCGTCTCACTGATAGCCTTCCTCTGCACGATGTAGTTCGTCACAGGGCTGCGACCTGTTGAATTAAACAACACTACAATGTGTGAAATTGTGGAATGTGGTACAAACAAATGTATATCTCTTAATCGTTTTATCTGGACGATGCTGTATATAAGACATGTATTTCATTGCTGTAATTATACAAATGATAGATGACTTACATTCGTCAGTATTCAATGGTAGTGAAATGTTTATTTTTTCGATGAAGATTAATTAGTGTAATACTTCTCTACCAATACCACACTTGCTATTAGAGTTAGATGGTACAGTAACAATTATAATATTATATTAACACACATTGGGAAAATTCATGTAAGTAACTAAAAGCTTGATTTAACGGTGGTGACCACTCCACATGTTGCTGGGGGTCTTCTCATAATACACATTAACATCCACACTTATACAGCTTTTGATAAAGAAATTATAATTGAAAACAATAACAAATCATAAATGCATAAATAAATGTACTAAATAAATAAAAAATTACAAAAGAATGAATCATTTATTTAAAACTAAATCAACACCATGACTGCACGCATACCGTCAACATCTGGCGGGGCGGTCCACGACAACGTGACGGTGTCGTCTGACATGTTCACGACCGGCTTGCCGGGTCGGCCGGGCTTCGAGTACGGATCCTTCGCTGTCAGCACTCCGGTTGTCTTCGACGGCTTGCTGACGCCAGCCTCGTTCTCGGCGACGACGCGGAACTCGTAGTCCTCGTTCTCGAGCAGGTCTTTGATGGTGCACGTGGGCGTCGTCATGGCGACGCGGTTGACGCGCGTCCAGCGCGTGCTGTAGCCTTGGCGACGCTCCACGAAGTAGCCAGTCACCGGCGAGCCGCCGTCAGATTCCGGCTTCTCCCACGAGAGAGTCACGCCGCTTCGGTTGAGGTCGTCGACTTGAAGTTTGCCCGGGGCTGCTGGTTCGCCTACACCAGCGAAAAAGCACGTTTGTTATTTATCGTTACGTAGTTAATTAGTTAAGTTGCGCCAAGTTAAAAAAAATTCAGACACCATTTAATGAAGTATTTAGTCCATGATTTCTGAAAGCGCGTTATTGATCACACCATTTAACACCATTAACAATTAAAATTAAGGGCAACTGTAAGTTTCATACTACTAAACGTTGGCTGTTGGTTAACACACATCTACGTGGTCCAATGTTTCAAAACTAATTCTACAGCAAAGCGTGAAACAGTAAAACGCACACAAAAAATCTAGTTATAACAAAATATAATCATCTTCTTCATATGTTTGGTACAACTATGGCGTTTGCAGATAAAATGCATGTTGTACGATAATTATACCACACGATATATCTACGTAGCATGACCACACGTGTTTCTTGCAGATACATTTACACTATCACACATATTAAACACATCCACCATGCCTAAATCCTCTCGAGCACCCACCGAACGGCAACTTTGCCGTGACGCTATTCTTCAGCTGAGTGAACTCGCCCTGTCCAATGGCGTTCTCCGCAGCCACGCGGAACATGTACTCGCTGCCTTCGAACAGCTTGCCGACCTTTCCCTTGAGCGTGCTTCCTCCCACTCGGCCCGCGCCCGTCCACAACGTACGACTGGCGTCACGCTTCTCGATCACGTACGCCGTGATCGGAGCGCCTCCGTCAGACTCAGGGACGTCCCACGCCAGACACACGTACTCCTTGTGCTGGTCCGTCACTCGCAGGTTCTCCGGGGCCGCCGGGGCGTCTGGAGAGGAAGTGGACAAGTGCATTCATGCGTGCACGTATTGCTTTGTGCACATTCGATATTGTGAATATTCGATTACGTCATTTGGAATCAACTAGACTGATTCCGAAGTTATGCAAATCTGATTTAATCGCTCAAGCGAAGGTGGCTTAACAATTCGAAAGACGAGGCCAATAAAACACCAACCAGGAGTGCTTAAGTGTTAAGCATATATTATTGACAGTTGTTGCCGGTTTATTTAAACATAGTCAATAATTAGAAATTAGAAACGTAGATTTTACTTCCAGTGACTTCCGGGACTCTGCTACTCGCGTAATGTATAAAGTATATGCGTAATGTATGGTATATGAGTGAACAGGTCTGTCAGGGAAGTAAAGTGTAAAGCGCTTTGAGCGGTCCTGAGGACTGGATACTGCGCTATATAAGAACTGCCTTTACTTTTTTTTTAAGTAGTTCATGAATTACACCCTTGACAAGTATCAGGAACGCGAACAAAAGAGTAACGTGTAATAACAGATAGAAACTCTTCCAGACTATTCCTGTACTATAATGATTGCTATTTACACAAATACGTTATATATATATATATATATATATATATATATATATATATATATATATATATATATATATATATATATAGCCTGGAAGAGTTTCCATCTGGGTTTAAATATTATGTCCTTATATTATATGGTTATGTATTCTATTACAACTATGCCATCATTATCGTTTTATAAGACATCACGTGACTTCTACTCACCAAGAAGAAGGACGTCAAACTGAGCTGCGTCACTTCCTATCTTGTTCTCGGCCACCACCTTGAACTGGCCGATGTTGTCAGCCCGCGCCCTGCGTACGGTGAGAACTGAGTGGGTCTTGTCATCCTCGACAGTCGTGCCGTTGGTGAGACTCACTGGCTCGTCGTTCATGTACCACGTCACCTTGGGGGCCGGGATGCCAGCGACACTCGCCTCTAGGATCAGCGTCTTCCCGGCCTTCACCTGTTGTTTGCGTTGGAATCTCTGGTCGATCTCAACCACTGGGGCCACTGGAAGAAAATAATAATATAAGCATTTATTACGCTTCACATAAGATGGTCGCTCAAAGGTTCTACAAACGTAAAATATGTCACAGTACACCGATAAATATTATAACAAAAATGTACTTTACATACAATAATTTGAGCAAGATGACTAACCTAAAACAAAAACTAGTAAAATAAAATCAACTGATTCTTTTTTTGAAAGTGTCTCCACAAGTGAAATTATTATAAAAAAAAGACGCTTGTTTAAATAAATGAGTTTTAGGGGTGTTTTTAAAAACATGTACTGGTGTGGCTCTGCTGGGTGCAGGAGGCAAATTAATAGACGAGATAAGATCAGTTTATTATATGGCAATTTTACAGTTGGAAACTATATTCACAATGAGATCAACAATTCCACTCAATATTATACTATCATACAGCGGTCAAACATCTTATTAAAATAATCATTGAAAAAATTGTACGTAACATAAATTTTAAGCTTGTACATTAAGAATATAATTAATTAGCAAATTGGTATTAATTTATTAATTAACAAATTGTTAAATACTTACTCTGCACGTCAAGCGTGGCCTCCGAATGCACTCGTCCAATCTTGTTGGCGGCCTCGACGCGGTATCTGCCGGCGTCGAGCGGCTCTGTCGGGTGGATGATGAGCTGCGCGATGTCGCCCATGTAGCTCATCTCGTACTTGGCGCTCTCGCGGATCTCTCGCGAGTCGCGGTACCAGTGGATCTGTGCGGACGGGCTGCCAGCGGACACCATGCACTGCAGCACGGCCTCCTTCGGGCTGACCACGGTCAGATCGTCGAGGGACTCAACGATCTTTGGTTTTGTACCGACTGAAACATACAGTGCGCAGTGAGCAAATCGTTGTTGGTTACTTACTTACTTAATCCTCTTCGTCCCCAGTGGGACATAATGCCACAACAATCTTCCGCCACAAGGTCCTGTCCTTGGCTGAGGCCTGAGTTTCTCCCCACGACAGCCCCATCTCTCTCAGCTCGGCCATCACTGTTTGTCGCCACGTCATCTTTGGCCGTCCTCTCTTCCTTTTTCATGGTGGTGTCCATCTAAGTGCCACTTTGGGGATGCTATCTCCGGGCATTCGCAGGACGTGTCCTAGCCATCTCAGCCGCCTGCGTTTCATTTCTAGGACAGCACTGTTGCAGCCCGTCTTCTTATACAGGGCCACGTTGGAGATAATCGTTGTTGGTGTTGGTCTTTAATTATATATTAATGCGGAATGCTGTGGTGTTATAATATAAATTATCTGACCTTGTCACAAGACTACACAAAGGGTACAGTTACACATGCACATTATTAGAAAAGAAAAAATAACATGGTGTGACAGTTTCATTAATACGTGTAGCTGTGACAAAACTGCATGGCGAAACATCTAAGGCTTTCATTAAACCGTGTACTGTGGTGTGGAACTTGAGCAGGAAATAGAACGGGAGTTAATAATAATAGTATTTATTTTATAAAGTGTAATTTCCAATAAAATGCTCAAAGCGCTATATATATATATATATATATATATATATATATATATATATATATATATATATATATATATATATATATATATATAAGCATAATAACTAAAAATACATATAATAATTATACAAACAGTCAAATAATTTATATAACTCCATTAAAATAAATGAACAAAACTGTATTTATATACAACATTTACATATATGCAATAATGCATAAATAAAGTATTATGAATTGAGCAGCAAAGGCTCAAAGAAAGTGAAATGTCAACAGTATTCTACGTACCGAGTGGTTCTTCCGCCTTCACAGCGCTGCTGTTGTTGGAGAAGGCGCCGACACCGGCCTTGTTGTGTGCAGCCACGCGGAACTCGTACACCATGTCCTCCATGAGTCCCTTCACCGTAAAGCTCGTGCTCGACACGGGCTCAGGCGTCGCCGACAGCCACTTGAAGGCTCCCTCGACGCGGTACTCGACGACATACCCGTCCACCGGACACCCGCCGTCTTGGTCAGGGCGCGTCCAGTTCAATGTCATGGTGGTCGATGAGACACTGGATATCTGAGGGACACCGGGTTTGCCTGGCTTGTCTGTAAGCATATCACAACACGGCATTGTTATGGAGTTATAATAACGAAAAACGAAGAACAGCCTCGAAGATATATGTCACATAAGGTGACAAAGTATATTCTTATTTATAATATGTTTCCGTGTACTTATACATGTTGAAATGACACAATCATATTGACTAAAGCATATAAAAAGAAAGACGAACATTCATAATACGCATCGATGTTGCGACCACAGTAATTATAGTAACAGGCAAACATTATGTGATCAGTTTGTTTCGAATAAACACACTCGACAAATATATCCACCCATCCATTTATCTATGCAATTTCGCCTACATCAGCCAGTATCACTACAAGGTATTAAGTCCTGGGTAACCCAATAAATAATCACACTTACCCCACGGATCTTTGGCAACGAACGGCTGACAGGCCGGGCTGGGTTTGCTAAGACCAATCTTGTTCTCAGCCAACACTCTGAACTCGTACTTGGTGCCTTCCATCAGGTCTTGGATGGTCAGCGACGTTGTCGTCACCTTCTTCTTCAGCGGCAGCCAATGGAGACCGGTGCGTCGCTCAATCACGTACCCGGTGACGGGGGAGCCACCGTCGCCCGCAGGTGGTTGCCATGACAACACGCACGACGTGCTGCACACTTCTGCCACCTGAGGCGCGGACGGCGCATCCGGCACAGCTGCAAGCAAGATGCGCAACAATTGTTATAGTGTTGTTATAAGAATTCTGCTATTTGCGCAAGAAGGTAGTTCTGTTGCAAATAGTATTTAAGACTATGCAGCCAGTTATAGACGAATGCAATTTATATACTAATGTAAACAATGCCACGCTAAAATGGAAATTCATAAATGTAACGCAAATCAGAAGTTCGGTGTATTGAGTAGGTACATAGTTTCCATAATGTCTTACTTTAATGCAAGCCCCGACTGAACAAGTCCTACTTTTACACCTGTAATATTTTTGAAACAATAGTATGTTAACGCACTAAGATGTTGCAATATTTCAATGCACGTGCACAAGCGTATCACGCGACGTTTATAATCATATCTAAACTGTTATATTATGCACACTGCTTGCGTTACCACGTGATATCGCTACTTCCCAAGTTCTAATTATTTCGGCACGCACACGTATATACTTCGACGACGACACAAGTGCCGACGTCTCAGTGGGAGACCATAGGAAGGATGACTTACCGAACTGACTCTTCGGAATGACAAGATCCCGCAGTTCGGCCGGCTCGCTCGTGCCGACCCTGTTCTGTGCCCGCACGCAGAAGGAGTACTCCTTCCCCTCCACCAACTTGGGGATGTACGCCTCGCACTGTCCGGCCGGCGTCGTGCCGACCGTCTGCCACATGCGCCGCGCTCCCTCGCGCTTCTCCACCACGTAGGCTGTGATGTCACATCCGCCAGTGTTGTCCGGTGGCGCCCACTGGAGGGTCGCCGTCGTGTCTGTCACGGCCTTCAACTTCAGGTTGTTTGGTGGGCTCGGTTTGTCTGTAACAGCCGATCGATGTGTGGAGTGCTTTGTATGGAGGAAGGTTGTCAAACAATTTTGCAGTGACAAAATCAAATCAAATCAATATTTTTCTAACTCTTTATATTCCCTCAAGATCGTCTTAATCAGACAAAAACGTTATATGATTACGATAATTCTGGGGAATATGAAAGATGTAACATAATAGGCGCTTTAACCAATAAAGGGAACCCCGATGAAGAAAGAAGTGCCATCAGAACTGTCATTCGTAATATTCATCGCGTGAGGTGTTATTAATAATATATTAAGTCATTAAATAACTATGCACTGTGAACAAATCGCCAGATTTATATACACGCACTCGCGATGGCACACAAACAAAAATGCGATTTCTCTCGACATCAAATCAACAGTTTCCTCGGAAGCTTGACAGATGGCCACTCACCAATAACGTGCACCTTCACTGTAGCAGACACCTTGCCGTGTGGGTTTTCAATGGCGACAGTGTAACTTCCGGTATCACCGCGCTCGGCTCGACTCACAGTCAACGCTGTCATGTTATAGATGGTTTCGTGCGTCATACGATGGGGGTTCGGAAGTTTCCCCCCATTGTACTGCCACGTGATCTTTGGCTGAGGGTGACAGGTGAATGGAACCTCGATGATGGCCGACTTGTTCGCATTCACAATGATCGTATCTTCCAGTTTCTTGTCGATGGTTATCTTTGGAGGTGCTAAGAGGAGAAAGGAAATGTTTCGTTCATGGTGGATGAACAACTATAGTAACAACAATGCAGCATGTTATGTCGATGTATCCAACTTTGACTGTGATAAATTCTGATATAACGCATTGCCACTCTATTTGGGTGCTCAAGGCGTTTTATATTATAAAAAAAAACAAGTACATAATACGTAGTTTAAAATAAGTTTAACAAAATAATCGGGATCTGTGTAGCATATACATAAAAGTAAAATCGTTTAATAATTTTAAGCGATGAGAATATTATTTAAACAGACATCATGCTGTTCCATTTGTTACATACTGTAATTTTTTTTCATTTAATCTAAAATACACGTATCGCATACTTATCAATTAACCCGTGATTTCATGACCGTTATGGTCATGAAATCACGGTTAATTGACTACACTACACAAGATACGTAGTGTAGCAAAACGTGTATTTTAAAGCTTTGTTCTGCCGCATTAATACGTACTAGCTGTTATCAGCAGTACAAACCTTCAATCGTGAGCTTAGCTTCTGAGTGGATCTTCTGGAAATGCACGGAATATTCGCCAGCATCGCGTCCATCTGCCTCGTTGATGGTAAGAGTGTGCACGCATCCCTTGCAAGAAATGTCGTATTTCTCGGAGCGTTTCAGCAGACGGCCATTCTTGTACCAGTCAACGGCTAACTGTGGCGCCGACAATTCGCACTCAAATGTCACCGTGTCTGGAATCTTTTTCGTGTGCACGTCTTGCAGAGCGCGCACGAATGCATAACTCTCCTCTGTAGGGATAAACATAATATTTATGATCTCGTTGGCAATTGTTTAGTGGTATCTTTAAACATATCGTATTGGGATTCAAAATACTGCAAAGGATGAAATAGCCAAAGCATCAACAAGAGCGAAGATCATAACTGGTTCTTTTATAAATAGAAATAATAACACTCGTAATATAACTAAAACGAAATATATGCATATTTGGTACACCAACAAAAACAGAAGAAAATTATTTGCAACACGTAATAATAAACATTAAACAAATTTTTTTTTTAAACAATAACACACAACAAGTAAAAACAATTACACGTTTAAATTAAAATCAGTAGACTGTAGAAAATATTTCTTGAAATCGGGGCTAACATAAAACAACGAAGACGCAAAATTATTACAACGACATAATAACTAATACAATAAACATTTCGTCATGCCCTAAATATGTTGATAATTTAACATATCAACTTGTCAAGAATATATCCTTACCGTATTTGACACTGCTGAGCAGCTCAGACGGTGCACTCTGACCCGCCTTGTTCTCCGCAGTCACCCTGAACTCGTACTCGGCGCCTGGCTTCAGTCCACGTACAGTGTAGGACAGGCCTGACGCCTTATCAGACACCGTAGTCCAGTGGAACGACCGTGCTGGCCGCATCTCCACCACGTAGTTTGTGATCGGGCTGTTTCCGTCATCTTCGGGCACTGTCCACGACAACGCCGCTGTCTCCTTCGTGAGTTCCGTCACGCGTGGCCGCCCAGGAGCGCTAGGCTTATCGTACGGCTCCTTCGCGATCACCAGATCGGCGATCTTGCACGGCTGGCTGATTCCGGCGGCGTTCTCGGCCAATACGCGGAAGTCATACTCGGCGAACTCGACCAGGTCCTTCACGGTGTAGGTCGTCTGTTTTGTCGGGGTCTTGTTCACCTTCAGCCAGCGCGTGCTGTAGGCGGGCTGTTGGTACTCGACGTAGTAGCCAGTGACGGGGGAGCCGCCGTCAAACTCTGGCGCCTTCCAGCTGAGCACACACGATGACTTGGTGACTTCGTCCACGGTCAACTTGCGGGGCGCTGCCGGTGGCTCTGTAGCACAAAATGATGATAATGCATTGTATTAAGAAAGACAGTTACAAGTATTTTGTAATCATAATAATATATTATTGTTATCATTGATATTATTATTATCATTGCTATTATTGCTATTATTATTATTATTATTATTATATTATTATTATTATTATTATTATTATTATTATTATTATTATTATTATTATTATTATTATCATTATCATTATCATTATCATTATCATTATCATTATCATTATCATTATTATAGTACACGACGTGTATCCTATGTCCGGCGAAACAACAACATCCCTGAGGAAGTTAGTATCCAGGAATAACCTGTTTAATATATTCCACTTACTAATATCGACTTCAAAAATATCTGATTGGAACAACACCCTAAATGGGAATATATCACCGCAGGACAAGATACTCTTTGTGAAAGCCAGTTACCACTGAAGGAGAAGCTATTATAATTATAATTATAATTATAATTATACAATAATAGTATATAATTTCCTAATTGCACAATAGTTACAGCACACAGGTCGTAAACATATTAACATACCGTATGGCAACTTCGCCGTGACAGCTTTGCTCAGCTCCGCCGGTTCCCCGGCGCCGATCTTGTTTTCGGCCGTCACCCGGAAGTAGTAGTCGTTGCCCTCGATGAGGTGCGACGCCTTGAACGTGAAGGTGTCCCCGTCCACCCGTCCGGCGCTCAGCCACGTCGTCTTCATCGCGTCACGTTTCTCGACGTTGTACGTCTTGACGGGCATGCCGCCGTCGGTCTCGGGGGCGTCCCACTTGAGGGTGACGCTGTCCTTGTGCACGTCCGTCACACACAGGTTCTCGGGCGCAGACGGCTTGCCTGGGAGAACACACGAGACCACGTTACCAAGACACCACATTGGGATACGTGCGTATTGGATGCGTAAGAATTTGCTTTTGCAGAACAGGAAGAAGATTATGTTAATACGATTGAACAAGATTACCAATATTAATGTAGAACATAACGTTCGTGACTTTAGAGAGATTTGGATATGGTGGCAGGAGAGTGGAGAACAACAGCAACATATAGGAGTTGGAGACTGTTAATAAAGAACATAGTGAGAAAAAGTTAGGAAAGTAAAGACGAAGAGAAAACGACGATAACCATGGTCAACCTTACCACTGAAGACAGAGATGCCAATATCGCATACACTTGCAATGGTTCTGTCTCAGTACAAGTGTACCCACAGGTTCGCGAAAATCAGTTAAACATATTTTTGGACTATTTCGGGAGATCAAAAGTACATTTTAAAGTGATCTGTATATAGAAAACATAGTTTGAATGCCTGCCAACCGTACCTACGTAATGGAACGTCAATTTGAATTATAATACAAAACGGGATTTCTAAAACACACTAGTTAATACAGTTCTTCGTTTACAGCTATATAGACTTACCAATGACTACTACAGTAAAGTCGGCTGATTCGACACCAGCCTCGTTCTGTGCTGTCACGGTGTATTTGCCAGCATTGGCGGGACTGCTGCCCCTTGCTGTCAACTTCGAACTGTCTGGCGTGGTGTCAACAACGACGTTCCTGCACGCGTCAACTGGCTTGCCGTTGAGCATCCAGCTGACGGTCGGCCTTGGAGACCCAGCCACGTTCACCTGGAGGATGAGCAGAGAGCCCGTCTTCACCGTCTGGGTAGACTCTAGTTTCTTGTCGTAGTCTATCTTTGGAGCGGCTGTAAGGATTAGATGGCAAATGGTCAGTCAAAAGAGACAGCTGTAAAGACAGCTGTAATTGGTAGTGTATGTAAACCGTGGTTTTGCAATCAAGTCTAAACCAGTAGTACAGAAGTAGCAATGCATGATTTAGTCGTACATTTACAATATTATTATACTGTACAGTATATTAATCACCAATGTCAATCGCGTAAAATAGAATAGTTCAGGGGAAAAACATTCCCTATTAACATTAATGTAATCAATGCAAATTTTGTAACATATGGCATGACCATAATGGTGTAAAACTAGCTTTTTTTTTTTATTTTTTTTATTAACAATACTATTATTATCATTTGTATATTACGAAACAACAGTACATTTTCAAAACAAATTCCTTCCTTCCAGCATACTCCCACAAACACTCAGTACAACTGCGTGACTTTTGAAGCAACATCGTGGGAGACTTACTTTGAACCGTGAGAGTGGCCTCGGTCTCCACCCGAGCGACGCGGTTGTCCGCTTCGCACCTGTACCGTCCGGCGTCTGCCAGCTCCGTGTTGTTGATGACAAGCGAGGCTTCACGACCAGTGTAGGACATGTTGTATTTCTTGTTCGGCTTCAACTGGCGATTGTCGCGGTACCAGGTGAGAACTGGTTCCGGTTTGCCCGGCGCGATCTCACACTTGAACGTCGCCGACTTCGGAGCGACTACCTTGGTGTCTTTCAGCGGCGTCAACAGCTCAGGCGGCGTGCCAACTGAACATACATTGGTTACTGTCAGTTCCCATCAGTTGACAACTTGTACTGCATGTCGTTATGGGGATTTATGGACCCTTTTGTTTTGATGTGTTTCTGAGCTTGATTTCCCTTATTATTATTACCATTAATATTATACAAGTTTGATGGTTTTATTTGACCGCAAACATTTGCAACAACGAAAATTCAGCAATATATGATATTCTTACACAGTATATATATATATATATATATATATATATATATATATATATATATATATATATATATATATATATATAATATGAATTACTTCTAATATAGTATGTCATGTCTTATAATAATAATAAACTTCTATTGTTCCTAAATCCTCAGGATCACAATAGTATAAACGTAGCAACTTTGACTCGGTAATCGTTAAATAAAGAACAGGTCGCGCAGTAATCAACGTAAAAGCGAGGAATCTCAAGTAACTGCAATTTTGAATGCATTCAGTTGTTTGCAATAGGTTGGCATGGTTTCAGATAGTCCTAACATGACTGGATGCGCGTTCCCGATACACATTGCATGGAAAGCAATTCAAATATTAATAAAAACACCGCCGACATTCGACATTCTACGCAACACCTACCGACTCTCTCCTCGGCTTTCACGGGAGACGTGTTCTCCGAGTATGGGCCCGTCCCGGCCTTGTTCTCGGCCGCCACGCGGAACTCGTACACGGTGTTCTCCTTCAGTCCCTTCACCGTGAACTTGGTCTCGTCCATGTTGTCCCTGTTTGCTCGAGTCCACTTGAAGAGCCCCTCCTCGCGGTACTCGACGCAGTAGTTGAAGATCGCACTCCCGCCATCGCTCTTCGGGGCGTCCCACGACAGGGAGATCTTCGTCTTCTTTACTTCCATGATCTGGGGCACGCCTGGCTTGTTGGGCTTTCCTGTTGTAACGGCACACGGGGCATTAATCAGGTGTGCCTTATGAGTGACTATGACATATTCGCATTTGTCATAAAATAACCAACAACCACAGCACCAACATATTAGTATAGAAACGTTGTCTTAATAAATGAGCACGCTCTTTGTTTGGAACGCAAGTCAATGCATTGCACATTTGTTTAAAGTATACCAACAGTGGTTAGACTTATTATAAACGCTTTCTTTTGAAAAATGCAGTTCTAAAGTTCCATTTCACACGGAAATGTTTTAATACAGATAAGGTATGATTTTTTTTGCATTCATAAAAGACTTAGTACAGTACATATCAAGCAGAAACGTATCACATTAAAATTTACGTACATATATCCAATTCACTATATACGATATCACTATTAAGTAATGAAACTACTGTACTAATATTTAATAAAATATATTTTATACTTATTGAACGCAATATCAATAATACGTTCAAAGTGCTGTACAGTCAAGATTCAATCAGTTATTTAACGCATATCATAAAAAACTGTAAAAAATAAACTTCATATTAAAATGTATAACACATTGTGTTAGTTATATTAAAACTATTAATGAAACACTATTTACAACGTTTGCATATATGTATTTCTGCATACATACATAAATGCGCATGCATATATACATAAATACCGACATATGCACTCAAAAATAATATATACGTATAAATAGACTAGTAAACTCACCCCATGGGTCCTTTGCAATAATTGGCTCAGACGCCGGACCGGTTGGTCCTGGTCCGACCTTGTTGATTGCAATCACACGGAACTGATACTCGTTGTCCTGAATCAGCTCCGTCACCTTGTGGCTGCACTTCTCTGTGATGGCCTCGCGAGTGATGCGGATCCAGCGGCCGGCGCGGTTCGTGCTGCGCTCCACGTAGTAGCCCGTGATCGGAGCTCCTCCGTCGAAGTCTGGCGGACTCCAGGTGAGAACACACGAGTCACTGAACACGTCGCTGACGACGGGGGCTGACGGCGCGCCTGGGGCGTCTGGTGGGGACAGAAATGCAGAAGTATCGACCTGTAGTTCAGTGACACGTAATATCGTAGGGACGAACGTGAATTATGTGGAATTTATTTGGTATACATAAAGTGGGTGGCTTCTGTACATCTGTGGTTTTAAGAACATATGAGTGATATAATCTATGTCTTTATGATCATGCACACCAAAATGTACTAGAATGAATCAAATCTGAACTATTAATATCCGCATGCGACCAATATACTGCCGTGTTGAATTACCTATCTACTGATTCGTTACGTGCGTGGTTTACTCTGCAATTAGCCCAATGAAGATCAGTTAGAACTTCATACAGATGACGTGTAAATACTTTTAACATTATATTCGTTCAGTATGTTACTAAGCACACCAAATTGTCGAGTTGCTCTTGCGAATGTTCCACGTACCGAACTGACTCTTCGGAACAACGGTCTGCGACAGTTCGGCGAACTCCCCGACCCCGATGCTGTTCTCGGCGGCCACTCGGAACACGTACTGTGCGCCCTCGGTGAGCAGTGGCACCGTGTACTGGCACTCCTCCGTCACGTCGACGGAGCCCACTCGTTGCCACGCTCGCCTCACACCTTCCCGGGCCTCCAGCACGTAGTTCGTCACCTCGCTGCCGCCGTCCGAGTCCGGCTCGTTCCACTTGAGCGACACCGAGTTCTGCGTGACGCCCGTCACCTTCAAGTTCCTTGGGGAGCCAGGCTTGTCTGCACCGGAAAATGTGGTATATGAATGACTGAATATAACGTGCCTAACATATGATCAAACGAAATGATATGATGATTATGTAATGTATTAGAACTAATTGATTCTCGTGAAATACGAAACGTACAATTATTGCATATATAAGTCTATCGACGGATTATTTACAATAAACAACTATTACTGAGGTTTGTCAAACAAGCACATAATATGTGCGCACGCGAATGTACGCATGATTGTGTGTGTGTGTGTGTGTGTGTGTGTGTGCGCGCGCGCGTGTGCGCGCGTGTGTGCGTGCGTGCATGCGTACGTGCTCTCATGTTTGTCTGGTTACTTATCTAGTATAGCACATTGCCTATTAATTTAAACCTATAACAATTGTGTTTGTCACAGTATAGGAATGTCTCCACTATTCCTAGAGTGTACATGTAATGATTCATTTGTTTTTAGGTGATGATAATAATTATATACAATACACACTCTTACATATGATAATCACTACCTACCAACGTATAATACCTAGCCAAGTTTAATAACATCTACATATACACCACGCCAGTACGACATTCACCTAGGACAACCAGCTTGATGGAGAGGATGCTCCGGCCGAACGGGTTCTCGAGACCGACGGAGTATTCCCCGCTGTCCGTCTTCACCACTTTGCTCATGGTCAGTGACGTCATGTTTCTGATGGTCTCCTCGCGGAACCGCCTTGAATCGGGCAGCTTACCGCCCTTGTACTTCCAAGTCACCTGTGGCTGGGGACTGCCACTGAACGGGACCTCAATGGCGCTGGAACTGCCGGCCTTCAAAACCAGCTTCTCGGACTGCTTGTGGTCTCCAAACGTTGGCGGTACTGCAGGGAAACGGCACATGGATGCATATGGATTACGGATTGTCACATATAAAATAATATTCAATCTAGTAAAGTAAGAGAACGATATCTCTCAACATGCGAAGCAGATTTTATGTTAATATAATAACGATATATGAATAGCAATTATCACAGTATTTCTTGGTATGACTGTTACATCCTGGTGTTGTTTTTAATTTAATCAAAAACAAACACCACCAGGAAAGCAACAGAAGGGTTGTTTGTCTCGATCTACGTAATTTAAATTGTTTCAGTTTCATTGAACTTGAAGGTGCCCCGGCGCCAGCCTTGTTCTCAGTACTGATGCAGAAATCGAACTCACAAAAATATGATGTTGTTTGTTATGTATTAATGACCTAATCACGACACGAATATATTTATGCATACAGTTACTCAATTTACCTTCCAGTGCAAGTTTCGCAGAAGACGAGAGCTTCTCGAACTCGACACTGTACGCGCCAACATCTTCCGAATCCACGTTGTCTATGGTAAGTTTGTGAACTTTGCCAACACTTGACATGTTGTATCTGTCACTGCGTCGTAGTTTCTTGTCACCCTTGTACCACTCGACCTTGAGACCGTCCTTCGATAGTTCGCACTCAAAGGTCACCGTGACTTTGGCTGAGGTCACCTTGATGTCCTCGAGACCACGCACGAATCTGATGTCTTCAACTAAAACAAAATACACATTTCATCTCTTATTAATAAAAAAAACAATTACGTTTGTCAGGTTAAAATAGTTATAGTATTCAGTAAACAAACGGACGTTAACCAAACTCACGTTTGCATAGTCAATCGCAAATTCTACTAATGTGCTTCTTTTATAAAAAAAAAACCTTCAGCGGGATATAGCTTTATCATTAAAAGTATATGCAACTGATTAAATTTTTACGAAACTTGACACAATTGGTTTTCACAATTTTGTCTAGTCATTGTCCACTCGAAAGTGAAACGTAACATGCATAATGCCTCTTACTTACCATATTTGGTAGGTTTCGTTGAACTCGAAGGCGTTCCGGTTCCAGCCTTGTTCTCGGCACTGACGCGGAACTCGTAGGAAGCGCCCTCTCTCAGACCTGTCACCGTGTAGGACGCGTCTTTGGTCACCTGACCTTTGTTGGCAACTCGCCACTTCATGTCGCCTGCTTCACGCATCTCGACGACGTAATTTGTGATTGGGGCGCCACCGTCGCCGCTTGGCGGAGACCAAGCGAGCGTGGCAGAGTCCTTGGTGATCTCCTCCACTTTCACGTCTGTCGGTTTCCCGGGTGTTTCATAAGGATCTTTCGCAACGAAGGTTCCTGTTGCTTCTGAAGGCTTGCTGACGCCAGCCTCGTTCTCGGCGCACACCTGGAAGTTGTACTCGCTGCCCTCGATGAGGTCATCAAAGGTCATCATGGTCGCCTTGATTGGCTCACGATTGACCTTGGTCCAGCGGGAACTGTATCCGGTGCACTTCTCGATGTAGTAGCCTCTGATGGGTGAGCCGCCGTCAAATGCAGGCGACTGCCACGTGAGAGTGCACGACTTCTTCGTCAAGTCGTCGATCTGAACGTTCTCTGGCGCACCGGGCGGATCTAAACACGACAAACATCTTACCTCAGTATGCAAGCGCTATCATAAGAGAACAACTAAACAAATGTTTCCGCTATTGCTCCTTGATACTTCACCCTTTTTGATCGTTTATATGCTTATTGTAACACTATATCATAGTCTAGAAATGACTGTTCGATAGTGTATCGTCAGTTTATTGTTTTTACTTGTTTATCCACGAATAAAATGATACCGACATGGAAGCGCAAAATAAAGGTGGTATTATTATAAAGATTAATTATATTTAGGCAAAATAGCAAAATAAAAATAACAAATGTCAACTATGAAACAGTGTGGATTCAAAGCCAGTCTTAACGTCATTCCTTAGCACAACAAATGTCACAAACTACATTAATATCATTAAGCGCAACAAGTTATGGGTTTGATTAATTACGGTATCATAATTAAGCATAGTATATCAGTGTTTGTGCAATGTCAATGTAGAGCTGATTATGACTAATATTGGTGACATTTTAACTTACCAAACGGCAGCCTGGCCGTGACGGGTTCGAGGAGACACACCGGCTCACTCTGTCCCATCGCGTTCTCGGCCATCACACGCACCAAGTACTCCTTGCCTTCGTACAGTTGGCCCACTTTGAACTTGAGTGTGTCGCTGTCCGTCTTGCCGGAAGTCGTGAAGGTGCGTCTCTTGGCGTCGGCCTTCTCGACGACGTAGCCGGTGATGGGCGAGTTGCCGTCGCTCTCAGGCACTTGCCACGTCACAGTGACGTAGTCCTTGTAGATCTCGACCACCGCCAGTTGGCGCGGTGGCGACGGCTTGTCTGCAGGAACACGAGTTGATATAAGGTTTGAACTTTACAATAAACTAGTGGCCAATGGAACTGTCATTGCGATGATACGAAAATTACTGAAAATAATATAAATCATCAATAGTATACCTAGACTATTCACGAAACACATTAAATACAAAATATAGGCGACCGACTGTTGGCTCACTCTATTAAAACGTATACACTTCGTTACAAAGACGCTGCAAACCGTTTATTTAACATGCTATCATAAAACGTTTTACAAGTTGTTTTAAAAGTTGTACTACTAGGCATGCACTCATAAAAATATGCATACACGTTTACTCATGCTGACCGGCGAGTCCTTTTTACTTATTGTGCATCATCTGGGTTTGATTTCCAAAGTCTTACGGGCAACATAAATTATTATCTTATCTAATTAATCGTGCTTACCTGTCACAGCCACAGTGAATTCAGCGCTGTCACTGCCGACAGAGTTTTCAGCCGTCACTCTGTATTTGCCGGCGTCCTTGGCCGATGTTTTTGTCACAGTCAGTCTGGAATAGGTTCCGTCACCTTCAATTGTCACTCTCGCATCGGCTGTGATTTCCTGATCGTCCAGGAACCAGCGGGCCTCGGGCTTTGGTTCTCCTTTGATACTCACCATGAGGATGAGGGTAGACCCTCCCTTCAGTTTCTGTCGTTGGCTCAATGAAGCGTCGTACTCAACAACAGGAGCAGCTATAACAATAACATTCACGTCCCGGTAAACAACAGTAGACAGTAGTCTTCAAGCGAATGTTTTACAGTTTTGTTATATCTGTGATGATGCAAACGTATATAGTTGCTAAAGGCTGATTGCTTATTCTTCAGCGCGGTTATCCTTGGAAAGCGATCTGATAAAATCATATTTTGATATACCTTGCGATAAAATATGATAGAACTACTAGTGATATATATATATATATATATATATATATATATATATATATATATATATACATATATATATACATATATATATATATATATATATATATATATATATATATATACATATATATATATATATATATATATATATATATATATATATATATATATATATATATATATATAAACTAGAATCTTACAATGTACAATTATTGAATGAGACTCCACAGGATAATATCGAATGAGGCTAGTAATAGTTATTGATATAGTGCCTACATTTAATTAACATACCTTGTACAGTGAGTTTTCCATCAGTCTGTACACGGCCGAGCTTATTCACAGCCTCACAGCTGTAGGTTCCTGTATCAGCCAGACCGGCATCTTTGATGACGAGTGTCGCCTCGCTGTCCACGTAGGACATGCTCAGCTTTCTCCCGGCTCGCAGCTCCTTGCTGTCCTTGTACCACGTGACACTGGCGATAGGTTCTCCTGGATTGATGTCACACGTCAATGTGACGTCTGTGGGGGCTTTCACCACCTTGTCCTGTAGTCCTGTCACGACCTTTGGCGCTGTGCCCACTGCAAGGAATATACACACTTGTTAACTTCCACGCGATATTTATCATAGCGCATAAAAGAAGTTGTGTTACGTCTTATGTAATAACATTCACATCAATCTGCTGTTGTATAAGTTCCTCAGCAAACATTATATTTATAGCTACAAGGGAGAAAGCAAAGATATTCGCAATATTCACTTGTAATTATATACGTGCAATAACATTTGACTTGACTTTGACTTGACTACTATAATACAGTATTACATATTTACATCAGATTAATTACATCTATATTTTAATATGAAAACAATCTTATTAATGAAACAAATTTCATTAATAAGATGTTGTTCACATTGACATTAAGAACTTTGATTCTCATAACGAATTCAATATAAAGTTATTTTAGATTTGATATGATCTTCGTTTACATTTTCTTCGGATATTTTAAATATTACTTTTTAAAATAATAAAGGTTATCTATAATAATAATAATAGTAATAGTAATAGTAATAGTAATAGTAATAGTAATAGTAATAGTAATAGTAATAGTAATAGTAATAGTAATAGTAATAGTAATAGTAATAGTAATAATAATAATAATAGTAATCTATGTTTTATGTATGCAAACACAGTTATGAACGATTGCTACATAACGAAGTCATAAACGACGCATGCTATGGAGAAACAACTGATAAGGACCCCTACCTATGACTTCCTTGGCCTCTACTGGCGAGGTGGGGTCAGACATTGGTCCGACACCGGCCTTGTTCTCCGCAGCGACGTGGAACTCGTAGATCTGTTCCGTCTTGAGGCTTTTCACTTTGTACCTCGTCTCGCTGATGTTGGTCTCCGTCGCCCGCTTCCACTTGAAGCCTCCTTCAATGCGGTATTCCACCACATAGTTGAAGATCTCCGCTCCACCGTCGTTTTTAGGAGGCTTCCAACTCAGCGAGCAGGTCGTCTTTGTCACTTCCGTGATCTCAGGTACGTCTGGCTTGCCAGGTTTGTCTGCAAAGTCGTTCATTCGTTTGAAGAATGCAATTAATGTACGATTGTCACAACATGGTAGCATACATATCAAAGCGCACGAGCTTCAGCTATCATTCGTTCGCATATGCAAAGGTAACTGGATTTTTAGAATAACGTTATATAAATCATCGTATTACCAAGTAAAGAACGTGTAGTAATATTCGTACTAAAATAATTACATGTAAAATAATTACGACGAAAGCATTCACCGGACAATACATTTAAAAACTATTTTGAAAGGGCCAATGAATTATATTCTGTTCTGGGAAACTACGCCACGGTATGTAGGTAAACCTTTATTAATATAAAACTATTTACTATAAAGACTAGAGTCTAACCCCATATTAAAGTGAATCAAGAAACAAGTTAACTTACAAGTGGGGTGACCAAACTGGCTGTAATTTCAAAATGATCGTATTACTGGGATGTCATACCGTGAGGTTTTATTGCATATAATTTATTGTAAAAACAACGACACTCCATATGATGTCATTTTCTAAAATGAGGATATTTTTTTCGACACACGTTCAACCTACCCCATGGGTCCTTGGCGAGGACTGGGTTCGACTTGGGTCCGGGCGGACTCTCGCCGACTTTGTTGAGTGCGATCACGCGGAATTCGTACTGAGTGTCTTCCATGAGCTGCGTCACCTTGAAGGTCGCCTCCGCCACCGGCTCTCGCGTCACGCGCATCCATCGCGCACTCGGCACTGTGCAACGCTCAACCAAGTAGCCAGTTATCGGAGTACCGCCATCTTCTGTCGGTGGTTGCCATGACAACACGCATGACTCCTTCGTGACATCGGATGCTTCCGGAGCAGACGGTGGTCCAGGCAGATCTAATGGAGATATATCATAATGCTAAGTACACAGTTATTTAGATAATTATTATTCAGTAGCGTAATAACAAACACGCCCTGCTCGTAATTATCGTACATAGGTTTGAAATAAAATTAATGGTTTATCCCATTCACATTAATTTATATTGAGATGATAATGTTATTCATGCTAATGAATATAAATCAGATAGGTTTCAATAAAAATAAAATAAAGACAAACACGTTTTGTCATTAATTTACGTTCACAAAATAAACTATATGATATAATAGATATATTATTCTATTTAGATTCTCAAATATCTAGCTTAAATAATACCACTTAAACTATTGGACAGAAATGCTATACTAGGTTAGCATTCACGTGATTACTATACAATATCAATATACGTTGCATTTATTTATTTATTTATTTATTGTGAAACTAATACTTAGCATATGTAAGTAAACCAATATTCACCAAATTTGCTCTTTGGAGCGACAGCCTTTGCGAGTTCGACAAATGGTCCGGTTCCGACGTCGTTCTCGGCGGCCACTCGGAACATGTACAACTGTCCCTCGGTGAGTCGGGTAAGTGTCATTTCCACGTCCCCAGTTGTACCGGCGCTCTGCCAAGATCTCTTGCTCGCCTCACGGTACTCGACGACGTAGGCCGCGATGAGACAACCGCCGTTGTCAGAAGGCGGGTCCCAGTGCACGCTGATCGTGTCTTCGGCCACGTCCGTCACCTTGAAGTTCTCAGGGGCTCCTGGTTTATCTGTAAACGTGTACGACAGAAACGTAGTTAATGCGCATGCATGTGTACGGGTTAGACGTAATTCAATATCTTATATACGTCTGACGCATTTTAGCTGATATAAAAGGAAGATCACTGTTTCACCACTACAAACAAGTGAATGGAATTTGTTCCAGAGACTCAGACAACACCATTTGTTGACTTTTCTATATTCGCTGCACTACCATCTCAAATTGTATACTCACCAAAGAGTATTTTGGGTAAATGCAATGCTACACATCTAAACTAACAAGATGTCAACCAGCAAATTGGTAGTGATCACATTTGGCAGCCGTACTTGTAAACAGGTAATTAATAACAACAAAGCAAACACTTTTGAATGCGGCAAACTAACTGCTTACCCAGTACAACGAGCGTGATGTTGAATATGCTCTCCCCGTATTTGTTTCCAAGCTTCAGCGTGTACGGTCCAGCGTCTGACCTCTGAACCTTGGACATGGTCAGCGAGGTCATGTTCTTGATGGTGTCCTCCTTGAACCTGCGAGAGTCCGGCAGACGGCCGTCTTTGTACTGCCACTGGGCGGTCGGTTGTGGACTGCCGCCGAACGGGATCTCTACGGCCGCGGACTGACCGGCGTACAGCGTCAACTTGTCCGAGAACTTGTGAGAGCCAAACTCGGGTGGAACTACACGGAAGCACAACGTCAGCACTTTGTCAGCAACATTCAGGTGTAGGCAAAATAAAGAAATGCAACGAAATACAAAGTAAGTATACATTGTTATACTAAGCGAGCAATTAAATATGTTGTTGAATATAATATAAATTGTGTTTGTGTCTGTCGATAGATCGTACTAATCAGGACCACAACATTCCAAAGCACTTTCACTTTCACAACACTCCGCAAAGTTGCAAAAGTGCTGCCGGGAGACGAACATTCATGTCATGGGTAGATTAGCAAGCAATCAAACTACAGATACGATTACCCATCAACAGAGTTGGAGGTTATAACTTTCCTGCCTCATTCAAGGAGCTGCTGTCTCGTAACAATCACCAGTATCGTCATGTGACAACATAGAGTGGTTCACAGTGACGCTGATGAAGGGAACATAATGGATCCGCAAGTTTAGTCGAGAAACAGGCTTGGATTCACAAATTTAATTGTATTCGTCTTTTAAGATACTACTATTAGTATGACAACAAATCTTGATGTAATGGGTTTAAGAGTAAACATTAAATATTCCGGAAAAATACACCTACCCTCTAATAATATGCTCACCTTCCATGGAGAGTTTAGCCGAAGACGTGAGTTTCTGGTAGACAACGCGGTATTCGCCCACGCAGTCGGCGTCAACCTTGTCTATAACGAGTTTGTGAACTTTGCCATCGCTTGACATGTTGTATCTGTCATCACGTCTCAGTTTCTTGTCACCCTTGTACCACTCGACCTTGAGACCGTCCTTGGACAGTTCGCACTCAAAGGTCGCGGTGACATTGGCTGAGGTCACCTTGATGTCCTCCAAACCTCGTAAGAAGATGATTTCTTCAACTGTAATGGACATTGTGTTGAAATTAGTTATCATATGTTATAATGTCTTAGAATATACGATACGTATAGGAATAGAAAATAAGAAACTATAGTACTTTTTGAGTGAAGCAAAATGGTCCTTCGAAATTTTAATATAATACCGTGTTGTTTGGCATGTTATGTCCTACTGCTTCCTATGCCCAAAATCAATACTGACACAGCAATTTTAATCTTCAGTTTTAATCAAACATAATCTTCAGTTCCTTCTTAAGCTTCATGACACTATGTTTTGATGACGTTTTATTTCCTGTAGGAACATGAGACATAGCAACGTTACAATGTGTTGCGTCCACATTATCAAACGTACCGTATTTCGCTGGTTTTGATGGAATCGAAGGCGCTCCGGTTCCAGCCTTGTTCTCGGCACTGATGCGGAACTCGTAGGAAGCGCCCTCTCTCAGACCTGTCACCGTGTAGGACGCGTCTTTGGTCACCTGACCTTTGTTGGCAACTCGCCATTTCATGTCGCCTGCTTCACGCATCTCGACGACGTAATTTGTGATTGGGGCGCCACCGTCGTCGCTTGGCGGAGACCAAGCGAGCGTGGCAGAGTCCTTGGTGATCTGCTCCACTTTCACGTCTGTGGGTTTCCCGGGTGTTTCATAAGGATCTTTCGCAACGAAGGTTCCTGTTGCTTCTGAAGGCTTGCTGACGCCAGCCTCGTTCTCGGCGCACACCCGGAAGTTGTACTCGCTGCCCTCGATGAGGTCATCAAAGGTCATCATGGTCGCTTTGATTGGCTCACGATTGACCTTGGTCCAGCGGGAGCTGTATCCGGTGCACTTCTCGATGTAGTATCCTCTGATGGGTGAGCCGCCGTCAAATGCAGGCGGCTGCCACGTGAGAGTGCACGACTTCTTCGTCAAGTCGTCAATCTGGACGTTCTCTGGCGCACCGGGAGCATCTACATGCGTCATGCGCGTAACATTAGCGTAGGGTAGGGTGCAACCAAAGTACGTATTATAATACCAATGTTAAGCCGCTGTATGTGTGTATGTATGTATGTATGTGTGTGTGTGTGTATATGTATGTATGTATGTATGTATGTATGTATGTATGTATGTATGTATGTGTGTGTATTTATGTATGTATGTATGTATGTATGTATGTATGTATGTATGTATGTATGCACACATGTATGTATGTACGTACGTAAATATTATATATATATATATAGAGAGAGAGAGAGAGAGAGAGAGGAGAGAGAGGAGAGAGAGGAGAGAGAGAGGAGAGAGAGGAGAGAGAGGAGAGACAGACAGACAGACAGACAGACAGACAGACAGACAGACAGACAGACAGACAGACAGACAGACAGACAGACAGACAGACAGACAGACAGACAGACAGACAGACAGACAGACAGACAGACAGACAGACAGACAGACAGACAGACAGACAGACAGACAGACAGACAGACAGACAGACAGACAGACAGACAGACAGACAGACAGACAGACAGACAGACAGACAGACAGACAGACAGACAGACAGACAGACAGACAGACAGACAGACAGACAGACAGACAGACAGACAGACAGACAGACAGACAGACAGACAGACAGACAGACAGACAGACAGACAGACAGACAGACAGACAGACAGAGCAATTAGAATATACAACGATTGATGTGACAACAATAATGTGTTTTTGACAACGTTCTACACAACGAGACACTTTGAAAACATTTAAATATTCACATCAACAACTTTGACGTAATTCAATATTTCTCTGTGCAAGTTGTCAACATAACTGTTCATGTCAGATATACATGCAACATAATATGCTGTTGTGTGCTATCACTGCAACTCACCGAACGGTAGCCTGGCCGTGACGGGTTCGAGGAGACACACGGGCTCACTCTGTCCCATCGCGTTCTCGGCCATCACACGCACCAAGTACTCCTTGCCTTCGTACAGTTGGCACACTTTGAACTTGAGTGTGTCGCTGTCCGAAGTCGTGAATGTGCGTCTCTTGGCGTCGGCCTTCTCGACAACGTAGCCAGTGATGGGTGAGTTGCCGTCGCTCTCTGGCACTTGCCACGTCACAGTGACGTAGTCCTTGTAGATCTCGACCACCGCCAAGTGACGTGGTGGCGACGGTTTGTCTGCAGGAACGGCAGTTGTAAATTGTGAAAACGGCAGTTGTAAATTGTGAAAACGGCAGTTGTAAATTGTGAGAACGGCAATTTTTAATTGTTACTGGTGTACATTTGACGACTTGGCCAAGGTTACACATATGCATATGCGTCAACTGACATGAAGATACAGTAAATGGTATGTCCAACATCAGGAAGTGAGTAGTTGCTGCAGTGGATTCGGTGTCTCAGATAATGTTACCACTAAATAATTACTGTGTCGCTAGAAATTGTAGCAGTCATAATACAGAGTTAACTGTTATGAATCTAAGCAACACATTTACTATTCCAGCATTGGTACGTTCAGCATGAAATAATATGTTGACCACGATATTACCTCTATGACAAGACGTCATTAAAACTCACCTTGGATTGCCACGTCGAACGCGGCGGTGGAAGATCCAACTTTGTTCTCGGCTTTGACCGTGTATTTGCCGGCCTTCATCGCTGACACGTCCTTCACGGTCAGCCTCGAGAATGTTCCGTCACTCTCGATCTGGGTCCGCTCATCCGGTTGGATCTCGACGTCTTCCAAGAACCAGTGAGACTCTGGCTTCGGTTCTCCCGTGATGTTGACCGTGAGGATGAGGGAGGAACCTCCTTTGAGTCGCAGAGGCGCACTCAGGGAATTGTCGTAGTCGATTATCGGCGCAGCTGTGGGGGAAATTGAAATATATTACTACTGCTTGAAAGGCAAGAACGAACAGTTGCTGATTTTGTGTAGAAGTGTTGGGAGAATCATACAGAAACAAAAGCATTATTGGCTTGAAACACTCGGTGAATAAAAGTGTAAGAATAATTAAACAACAATAGGAATTTAGTGGGAAATACTAGAATGTGATGAGTCAGATGTAGTAATGACCTGTCACATTATGAAGTATTCTATATAGCCGTTGAAATCATGTAACTAATGTATTAAACTACTTGATTTTTTGAAATGAATAAAGTTAATGGTACGTTTAATAAATATGTTTCTAGTCGTACGTCAAAAAAGCAAACAATACGAAACATCCAACGGCGTATCAACACTGCTGCAGTAAAATAACTTTTAAAAGCTACAATTGCATGATAACATAAACATAATGGCTGAATAATAATTGTTTTGTAAAATGTAAGGATGTCACATATTTTAATACCTGTATTGTGACATACAAGGATGCCACATATTTACCGATACGTTATTTCAAGAAACATGTTTTTTATGAAACAAACACATCCTTAAAACCACCACGTCAGACTGTCCCCAAACACTGTGTCCACCGCACCTTGTACGACAAGACTGCAGTCTGTCTCCACCGTGCCGAGTTTGTTCGTCGCCTCGCAGCGGTAACTGCCGCCGTCGCTCACGGTTGGCTCAGCAATCGTCAACGACGCGACGTCATCGACGTATGACATGCTGTACTTCCGGCCCTTGTACAGCTCCTTGCTGTCCTTGAACCAGTGGACATCAGCGACGGGGTCACCCGGTGTGATGTCACACTTGAGTACGGCCTTTCCTGGTGTCTGCACGACGACATTCTGTAACGGCTCGACCACCTCTGGCGGACTGCCAACTGCAGACGAAGAACGGAAAGTGTCACTAGGAGTCTGGCAATATCCGTGTTGATACGGGGAACCGTTTTGACTGTTACCAACATGACGTAATAAAGTATTTGCTACCTTTCATTTCCAAATGAACAACAGATTGTTGTCTCAGGACTAAACAGAGTCTCAACAAGTTCGTCTTTTTAATTTCACCCAAAATATGTACCGAACTTGACCACGTTATCATGGTTATGTTAAGATGACGAGTATTATTAACATGAACATGCACAACTAATTGCATGTTCAGCACATATAAGATACATTTTACTCATTACGAATACTACAGAAAATAACACTTACAACATGATATTTCATTTGTTTTGCATTGCTTGATGGAAAAATTACTCGACCAGCTGACACGAACGAAACATAACCATCTGTCCATAAGATGACAACAATTCGTAATTTACGCAGTACCTTTATATCCCCATTGTAACGAATAAAGCAGTGACTGACCGATGACTTCCTTGACCGCCACGGGAGCCGTGGGCTCGGACGGTGGTCCGACGCCCGCCCTGTTCTCGGCGGCGATACGGAACTCGTACTCTCGGTTGGTCTTGAGGCCGGTGACTGTGCACTTGGTGTCCGGGTTGTCGTCCTCCGTCGCCCGGGTCCACTTGAAGCCGCCCTCCATACGGTACTCCACGACGTAGTTGTAAATCTCGGCGCCTCCGTCGCTCAGTGGCGGCTTCCAGCTGATGGCCACGCTCGTTGCGGTCGTCAGCGTCACTTCCGGTGCTTCCGGTTTGCCGGGTTTCTCTGTTGTGGGCACGGGTAAAACGGTTCAATGAATATTTGATATATACACGTGATGAATATATTTAATGAATAGTAAATGACTTATTTCGGCTGTGTGGTTGATAGTTGAGGATATTCGTTACATGTATTCGTTACAAAGTATATGCTTGTATAATCACTGACCAACTTTATGTCACTGTATGGTTTTTCCTTCATTACGCATTATAAAAACATTCTCCCCAGTTACACATGCGCTCTACAAGTATTTATTTTCGGCCCAATTATTAACAAGGAATTGCCGTAGAATCAATTTGTAGATATGTAACACTACTACTACTACTACTACTACTACTACTACTACTACTACTACTACTACTACTACTACTACTACTACTACTACTACTACTACTACTACTACTACTACTACTACTACTACTACTACTACTACTACTACTACTACTACTACTACTACTACTACTACTACTACTACTACTACTACTACTACTACTACTACTACTACTACTACTACTACTACTACTACTACTACTACTACTACTACTACTACTACTACTACTACTACTACTACTACTACTACTACTACTACTACTACTACTACTACTACTACTACTACTACTACTACTACTACTACTACTACTACTACTACTACTACTACTACTACTACTACTACTACTACTACTACTACTACTACTACTACTACTACTACTACTACTACTACTACTACTACTACTACTACTACTACTACTACTACTACTACTACTACTACTACTACTACTACTACTACTACTACTACTACTACTACTACTACTACTACTACTACTACTACTACTACTACTACTACTACTACTACTACTACTACTACTACTACTACTACTACTACTACTACTACTACTACTACTACTACTACTACTACTACTACTACTACTACTACTACTACTACTACTACTACTACTACTACTACTACTACTACTACTACTACTACTACTACTACTACTACTACTACTACTACTACTACTACTACTACTACTACTACTACTACTACTACTACTACTACTACTACTACTACTACTACTACTACTACTACTACTACTACTACTACTACTACTACTACTACTACTACTACTACTACTACTACTACTACTACTACTACTACTACTACTACTACTACTACTACTACTACTACTACTACTACTACTACTACTACTACTACTACTACTACTACTACTACTACTACTACTACTACTACTACTACTACCACTACTACTACCACTACTACTACCACTACTACTACCACTACTACTACCACTACTACTACCACTACTACTACCACTACTACTACCACTACTACTACCACTACTACTACCACTACTACTACCACTACTACTACCACTACTACTACCACTACTACTACCACTACTACTACCACTACTACTACCACTACTACTACCACTACTACTACCACTACTACTACCACTACTACTACCACTACTACCACCACTACTACCACCACTACTACCACCACTACTACCACCACTACTACCACCACTACTACCACCACTACTACCACCACTACTACCACCACTACTACCACCACTACTACCACCACTACTACCACCACTACTACCACCACTACTACCACCACTACTACCACCACTACTACCACCACTACTACCACCACTACTACCACCACTACTACCACCACCACCACCACCACCACCACCACCACCACCACCACCACCACTACCACTACCACTACCACTACCACTACCACTACCACTACCACTACCACTGCTACTACTGCTAACACTACCCCTACTATCACCACCACTACCACCACCACTACTAATACTAGTCGGAAATAATTAGTTGTATAACCTACCCCATGGGTCCTTGGCAAGGACTGGGTTCGACTTGGGTCCGGGCGGACTCTCGCCGACTTTGTTGAGTGCGATCACGCGGAACTCGTACTGAGTGTCTTCCATGAGCTGAGTCACCTTGAAGGTCGCCTCCGACACCGGCTCTCGCGTCACGCGCATCCACCGCGCACTCGGCACTGTGCAACGCTCAACCAAGTAGCCAGTTATCGGAGTGCCGCCATCTTCTGTTGGTGGTTGCCATGACAACACGCATGACTCCTTCGTGACATCGGATGCTTCCGGAGCTGACGGTGGTCCAGGCGGGTCTTAAGGAGAAGACGAAACTGGGTATGATAACTACTCGACTCGTATACTACAGAATGGTTAATGTAGGAGGGGTTTACGTTGTAATATGCAATTGCAATATGCACACATTTAATGTAAAGACAGTATTTTTCAGGAAAGTTCTAAAAAATAGAAAACCTTTTCGATCTCAAAAACAAGTTCTAAATGAAATATATATATTGATATTTAACATATCATTGTCATCGCCATAAACAATATCATTGATATAATTTTCATTAGTTAAGATTTAAAGCTACAAAAAGCGCTAAACATAAAAAAAAGCAGTCTATATTATATGATGGACGGTTCAAACCATCTTACACATTTTCTACTTACAGATCATTGATTCCACTACATACTAGACTTATCACTACACCATTCAGCCATACAACAGTACCTGCACAACAATTATTTATTCACACTTACTCACCGCTATCTATAACCATGCACTCATTATGATCCCAATGGATAAACAAACTCACCAAATTTGCTCTTTGGAGCGACAGCCTTTGCGAGTTCGACAAATGGTCCGGTTCCGACGTCGTTCTCGGCGGCCACTCGGAACATGTACAACTGTCCCTCGGTGAGTCGGGTGAGTGTCATTTCTACGTCCCCAGTTGTACCGGCGCTCTGCCAAGATCTCTTGCTCGCCTCACGGTACTCGACCACGTAGGCCGTGATCAGACAACCGCCGTTGTCAGAAGGCGGGTCCCAGTGCACGCTGATCGTGTCTTCTGCCACGTCCGTTACCTTGAAGTTCTCAGGGGCTCCTGGTTTATCTGCGTTTAAAATGAAATCATTGCAGCTACAGTTATTGAAAGATCATATGTATTAATGGTAAAGTTGTATACCATAGATTGTCTAACTATTTTATTGGAGTGTTTTATGAAATGTAGCGGGAAAGAATGAATGAAGTACCGGATATTAGAACATGCCTCGATAGTATGAGAATAATTTGTAACTTGATATATAAGTAAGTGAAGAAATACACATACAAGTGCACGTATGTGCACACGCACACAACAAACACGCACGCACGCGTGCGCCCACACTCAAACATCCACATAGATGTACCCACCCTTTAACACATCCGGACATATACGCACGAACACACATAGTCACATACCTTGTACACATATATGCATCAACAAACAATCAAGCCAGGTTACCTGTCTGTAACAAATAAGATATAACTGTCGAAACATGACGGGCATCATAGATTAGAATATGCTCAAAGTAAAGCAAACGCACACGAATTAGAACGAATAGTATATTTTCACTTACCCAGTACAACGAGCGTGATGTTGAATATGCTCTCCCCGTATTTGTTTCCAAGCTTCAGCGTATACGGTCCAGCGTCTGACCTCTGAACCTTGGACATAGTCAGCGAGGTCATGTTCTTGATGGTGTCCTCCTTGAACCTGCGAGAGTCCGGCAGACGGCCGTCTTTGTACTGCCACTGGGCGGTCGGTTGTGGACTGCCGCCGAACGGGATCTCTACGGCCGCGGACTGACCGGCGTACAGCGTCAACTTGTCCGAGAACTTGTGAGACCCAAACTCGGGTGGAACTACAGACAGACGTACGAATTCTAGTCAGCAGTTGATTACACAGGGATCAGGCTTTCAGTGGGATCCACTTATATATATACGTTTTTAACATGTATGCATTTTCTGAAATATGCCTCACGGAGGGAGATACAATGATAAAAGCGAAATTTGAAAAAGTGTTAGCAGTTTAAAATAATATCCGTCACGTCTACGCATGATGATCATAATAATATGTCATACGTGTTTTATGAACAACAACCTAGGTGTATTTCTGTTTAATAAATAAGTGATAAGTACTTTTTAATTTAAAGATAAACTATACCTTAAATTATTGAACTAAATATTTGATTAGTTTATTCTATACTAAATGTTTATATGTCTTGATGAATAATTACGTTGGTCTTACGTGGGCAATGAATTGTGTATTTTTATTTGCTTGATGAATCATAATTTAATATAATCTGTTGTCATACATCAACAATAATTGACTAATGATGACAACAATATATTTTTTATAAATAAAATACAAATATTTACCTTGGATGGAAAGCGAGGCCGTTGTTTCTGCCTCCTTATATTTGGCACTGTATTTGCCAGCGTTATCAGTAACAGCCTTGTTGATGACCAACTTGTGAAGTTTGCCATCGCTGCTGATGTCATAGTTGTCAATGCGACTGATCTTCTTCCCGTCGTAATACCATTCGACTTTGATGTTGTCTTTAGAGATCTCGCACTCAAACGTTACTGTCACATTAGCTTCCGTTAACGTGACGTCTTGGAGTTCTCGCGTGAACACAATCTGTTCAACTGTAACGAAACATGATAGCATTGTTATAACTGACACAACGGTGATAGTAGGCGGCTATTAACAGTTGGATGATACGCAATATAAAGGTAAGTAAGTATTACCAATAAAACGCCCAGTGAGAAAATAACTGTTCTTCCGATAGTGGTTTAAATTTGTGGTTCCTGCCAGTGATTCATATACAACGTCATCAGACTGATATCACATGTTTGATTGATGTAATATGTCATTGATTAACGAAACCTTATCCCATCTAGTACATTCCCATACTACTCCAACAATCAAACATAAACCAACACAGTTTATATTTTATATTACAAGTCAGAGCACATCAGACTTACCGTACTTGACGGCGCTGCTGGGCGGCGATGCCTTCCCCACACCAGCCTTGTTCTCGGCCGCCACCCTGAACTCGTATGACGTCTCCTCTCTGAGTTCACTCACGACGAACGTCGTGTCTTTGACGGCTTTGTTGACCACCGTCCACTTGACAGAACTGCCCGTTTTCATCTCGACAACGTAGCTGACAATCTCAGCCCCGCCGTCAGACTTGGGCGGCTGCCACGTGAGCGTGGCCGACTCCGCCGACAGGTCCGACACGACGGGAGCTTCCGGTTGGCCGGGCACGTCGTACGGGTTCTTCGCGATGAACTTCCCGGTCGTTTCCGACGGTTCCCCGATGCCAGCCTCGTTTTCCGCACACACGCGGAATTCGTATTCGTGCCCCTCGCTGAGATCGTCGATGTTGAATCTGCAGGAGGTGATGGGTTTTTTGTTCGCCTTGACCCAGCGGGTACCCGAACGCCGCTCGACGTAGTAGCCGGTGACGGGCGAACCTCCGTCGAACTCCGGAGGTTGCCAGGTGAGTGTGCACGACTTGGGCGTGACGTCATTGGCTTCAAGACTGATTGGTGCTCCGGGTGGATCTACAGATGCAAAGACCATGCTTCGGTGTGATTTTGAATATACATTGGATAACAAAAATAGATAAATATGCTGAAATGTAGTAATGAGCAGTTCAAATAACAACAGTAGTAAGACATAGACTAATAGTTGTAACGGCAGTAAATACGTATGACACGATTAGTGGCTCTGTCAACCGGCATTTTTAGTCATCGTTGTTGACAACTGTTTATTGATTCCACTTTGATATAATATTATCATTAAAGGTGAGTGAATGAGCTATGTAAAACATTAAAACACATTTATTATTATTATTTATTCTAGTCATTGCAAACAAACTACACACGTTCATTCGTTACACCAAAGATTATGTAAAATAACAATTGCATTGCAACTGACTCTCCAAAACTAGAGTTGAATCTTATTAAAGCATACACAAAATATAATATTATTAAAATTAAGTGAACGTCACATACCAAACGGCAGTCTTGCTTTGACCGGTTCCTTCATGGTAGCCGGCTCACTCTGTCCGATCTCGTTCTCCGCAGACACCTGGAAGTAGTACTCGTTGCCTTCTACCAACTTTGTCACCTTCAGCTCAAAGACGTCGCCATTGACAGAACCAGCACCGATGTAGCCAGTCCTCTTGGCGTCGCGTTTCTCGATCACGTACTTGGTGATCGGGGCGCCGCCATCTGACTGGGGCGAGTCCCAGGCGATGACAACGTAGTTCTTGTTGACATCCTTCACTCGCAGGTTCTGCGGTGGGGATGGCTTCTCTGCAATGGCACAGAAACGGGTAAATAACGTGTACCTGGTAAATCATCAAAAATGAGCGTGTGCGTGTGTACACGTGTGTTTGTATTCGTTGTATTATTTTATATACAATAATGTACGTTACCAATTAATGTGTGTATGCATGTATGTATGTATGTATGTATGTGTGCACGCGCGCGTGCGTGCGTGTGTGTGCGCGAGCGTGTGCGTGCGTGCGTGCTTGCGTGCGCGCGCGCGTGTGGTGTGGATGTATGCGTGTGTGCGTGTGTGTATTTTATGAGTATTCAATGGAATGCTTCTAGTGTCTGCGTGCGCGTGTTTGTGTGCATGCCTACTGGTGCATGGGTGTGCGCGCGTTTGGGTGTACGTGTGCGTATGTGTGTATGTGCTTAGCGCGCCTTGAACAACAATTTACGTAATCCAATATTATTTTAAATAACATCGTAATGATAATATTAAATATATAATGTCATATCTAAAACGAACACACAATTCAAATCACTGATTACCGTTCAGACCCAAGATCTATATATGTGATTAAAATTATTAAAATAAACATAAAACAACAAAGTCAACCATCAAATGTCCCATGTATCCAGTTAACTTACCTTTCACGCTGACAACAAACTCGGCGGTGTCGCTGCCAACCTCGTTCTCAGCAGACACTTTGTAAGTACCCGCGCCGACTGAAGTAATTTTCTTGACGGTCACAGTCGATGTGTTGTCTTTGGTGATGACGTCACCGGCAAGCGGTTCGTCATTGAGACGCCACGAGATGGTGGGAGTGGGCACGCCAGACGCTGTCACAGACAGTGTGACTGTCGCACCAGACTTCACCGTCATCGGCTGCTTCAAGCGGTCCTCATACGTCAGTTTCGGGGCAGCTGTAGCAGAAACAACGGGCCTTGGTATAGACCTAAGCAGTTTCATTTAAAGTAATCAACGTAAGGTAGGCTGCATGGGTGACATTGGCTCGGCAGAATCCTTACGCAATTTGAAGAATGTCACGAATGAGATATTATAAGATTTACACTGAATAATGCAACCCACTATACATAACGTATGCGAACATTGGAAAATTAATTTGTCACGAGGGATCTATGAAATGCACATATGAACAGCAGAGAAAACAGTAGATGTAGAAGACTCGTCAAGAAGACGAAACAGACCGTGCAACAAAAGAGTAAGAGATTTAACATAAGAAGGAAATGAGAACATTCATCAAACACCATGATTTAGTTCAACACGTATTATACATTTAATAGATTTAGATTAACGGGACCTCGGATATTGTCCTGTAAGCAAGCTATTAAAAATATAGTTTATCAATTCGGTCGATGCATACATCCAGGCAATCAACATATGTTTACACCTATGCATTATTATAATCATCATTATTACTATTAATAACGAAAACACCCGGCAAAGAGACACAGAAAAAGAAACAAAAGAAATGGGTTACACCAGGAGAGAGATGGAGAGGATGGCCACGGACAGAAAACTGTGGCGTTCCTTGGTCGATGGCCTATGCTCCCAGCGAGCAAACAGGCATAAATAAGTAAGTATTAACATTATAAACATTACTACCATTATTGTCATTATCATTATCATTATTATTACTATTAGTATCATTAGTATCGTTATTATCATTAGTATCATTATTATCATTAGTATCATCATTATTTAATTGACTGCTGCTGAGAGTCACAATAACTTACAGTTGATGGTCAGACGACCAGCAGTCTCCACACGTCCGATCTTGTTGACGGCTTCGCAGCGGTAGTGGTCACTGTCAGACGTTGTCGTGTCCAGTATAGTCAGACTGGCCTGGTTGTCTTCGTATGTGATCTGGTAGCGTTTGCCGGCCTTCAGTTCCTGACTGTTCTTGTACCACCGCAGGGTGGCCGTCGGCTCGCCCGCCTTGATGCGGCAGGTGAGACGGGCTTTGTCCGGGGACACGACTGTCAAGTCACTCAGCGGCTCCAACACTTCTGGCGCTGTACCGACTATAAGTATACACAGCCCGATGTCGTTATAACACACAGTGGGTCTAACAGGTATGTCAACTGTTCAACAACACACACGACATTCACTAGGAGTTTGAAGTTGTAACAAGTGTGAGGTATTCGTTCAGGGTTCATTGTTTAATTCGTATCAAGTCATGGTTTTCGACTATATAATTATTACAATATAGTGATTAGCATTAATATATGTTAAGTTAGCTTTACATTGTCCTCTTTCTCTCTTTGTGATTTTTCCCTGTCTTTATTGCATGTGACTTTACTGTGACTTCCTTACCGGTGACTTTATTACCTACATTCACACTCACGCGCCCCAGACTCACCGAGCGGCTCCTTGACACGTATGGGCACGGACGGGTCTGACGCCGGCCCGACACCAGCCTTGTTTTCGGCTGACACGCGGAACTCGTACACGGCATCCGTCTTGAGCTTGCGCACGGTGTAGCTGGGCAGGGCAATGGTCTCCTCCGTGCTGGCTGTCGTCCACTTGTAGGCGCCCTCCAGCCGGTACTCCAACACGTAGTTCGTGATCTCCGCTCCACCGTCGTTGTCTGGAGGACTCCACGTCAGAGACACGCTGGTGTCCGTGATGGTTGAGGCGATCGGCGCAGCAGGCTTGCCTGGCTTGTCTGCAGTCGGAATAGTTGAGTTGCTATTATAACATCCGGTGGTAGTTATCATGTGAAGGGTTAGTTGGGGCGTAATCTATGTCAAGTGTGGTGGAAACGAGCGAATACTTTCATGAAATCGATTTAAGATACATTTGCGGGAATTGGTAGATACAATTAGCATGCATTGTGCACAAGAAATAACCACATACAAATAATGTAAACCATTACTTGGATATATAACATAATATCTGAGAAAAGAATACGCATATCAAAGAGTGTGTCTTGATAAAACATTTATAAAACCTAATAATAATAATAATAATAATAATGACATTTCATTTAGCTCCGGTATCCGCCACGCGGTGGCGCTAATGGCGATATCACAGTACCAAAAATATTAATAAAGCGATATTAAAAAAGCGTAGATGTATTGAGCTATTGGTTTTCACATCGCGTTTGTAAATTACCGTGACGACAGTACTGCTATATGTAGAACGACATCCTAAACTAATCAGTTAGAAACCTACATACCCCACGGGTCCTTAGCAAGGACCGACTGTGAGACGGCGCTCGGCGGCCCACGGCCCGCCTTGTTCTCTGCCGTCACACGGAACTCGTACTCGCTGCCATCGACGAGGTCTTTGACGGCGTACGTCAGCTCCGTGACGGCGTCCTTGTTGACCGCCACCCAACGCACGCTCGACGTGAGTCGGCGCTCAACCCAGTAAGCGGTGACGGGGGTACCACCGTCGTCAGTCGGCGCACGCCAGGTTAATACAGCACTAGTCTTGAACACGTCACTCACTTCGGGAGCTTCGGGTGGGCCCGGGGGACCTGTGAGCACATCAACGGACACTGAGAAGACGGGCACGCAGGGGCTACTACGTCCAGGCGAAGAACCTCAACACTTTGAGACTGTTCTCGTTGATATTGCTCACAGATGTCGTTTTATTGAACTGCGTGTAGATTTCGCACGGAGTCGAGCCACGGCAGAACTGAACATGGCTGGACTCGGATGTTTTGTTTGTAGCATTATAATTTCACGCGCGTGGCGTATATCGGGATTCGTCTGAATACTTTTTTGAATAATTGTATGGCTGCGATTGAATATATTTCCGAATGTTTCCGAATGTCACCGGCTCCCCAGGGCTGTGCGTTAGTGACGGAGTTAGTGTCAAATGAGTAGGAGCAATGTAACGAGAACGGATTGGTGATGAGGTTCTCAGTTCTGGAATGTTCTGCGCGGAAGTCCAGGAGGAGCGGCACACGTGACACTTACTTCCGGTCCAGCTGTTTCAATGGACACTTACTTCCGGTCCACCGCCGTCAGTGGCACGCTACATACTTACTTCCGGGCCAGAGCATCCCCCGTCGTACATTGTTGTTATCCACATTTCACATGTGATCTTACCATGCATACCATCATGTGGTGATCAACGATATATTTCTAGCATATATTCTAATATACAATAAATTTGTATTGAACAAATTACAACAGTCTGTTTAAACATGTTATGTAATAATACCTATTAAGATGTCCTTGGCTTGGTTCGTATACGTTGATTCACTGCTCCGACAATTAAAGTAAAAGACAAAGGTGCCAAAACAACTCAGTTAGAAGCTTACATCAGAGAGATGCAGCGGTGTATTGGCAAATCTGCCCATGGTACTTCTAGATAATGACACCAAACACGTCTTGTTTTATACATAGTTTTAGTGTAATGGGAGGCAGATTCAGTATACAGCAAGGAGTGTAGAAATTTGTCAAATAAATTGCCAGATATTCAATTTATGCCCGTGCAAAAGACGTTGAACACATGTTGTGGAAAATAGTCTTGCGTCCTGCTGTAAACAATCTGCCACCCACAGTGAGCAATATACGCTAGAAACACAAACAACTGTCTTGGTTTTGTTTCAGTGCCTCGGCACTATATTCCGACAAGCTGCACATCTTTCTGCCTGCAATCAACTGAGCGTGACATTCACGTGTGATTTCAGGATATTTCAAATCGGTATAAAAATTGTTAATAACCAAGCCACGGACTGTATGACCATCAGCAATACATCATACTAACCACCAGTCTTGCTTCAAGACAAGAGCTGTATCATCACATATTAAACAACTACAACTGCAAATATTATTTAAATAATTTTATCTACCATCGTCAGTTACATATTTTAATAACTGCCATCTTCCAGAAATGTATTTAATATATCCCAGTGTGACAACAAAGTAGTACTCACTGTATTGACTCTTGGGTGTGACGGACTTGTCCAGCTCCACCCACTCGCTACTGCCCACGTCGTTGGTGGCAGCGACACGGAACGAGTACGTCGTCCCCTCCTGCAGACCGGAAGCCGCCAGTTGCAGCTCTGTGGTCCGTGCCACGGGCTGCCAGCTCCTCTTGGACGATTCTCGCTTCTCGACGACGTAGTCCTTGAGCTCACAGCCTCCGTCGTCTTCGGGGGTCGACCAGGCCAGTGACACCGTGTCCTCGGTCATGTCTGTCACGTGGAAGTTCACGGGACAGCCGGGCTTGTCTGCGAGTAGAAGGAGCAAAATTACGAATAAGCTTAATGTACCGCAACACTGGTTATGTAATTTTGTGAAATGTACAAATCCTTATTTTGGCTAAACTAATAAGATATATGATTGATTATAATATACAATGAAAAAGGGATGAAAAAATATGGGCCTTAAGGAAAAATGTAAAGGCAACCCGTGATATATATGAAAGAGTTATATCACATATGACGATGACAATGCCTGGTGGTACAACATGAGAAAAAAGACACCGTCGTTGCTGTAACTTACATATATCTATCGGTATCTATGCTATCTATAGTAATTTTAGCAAATACCTTTTTCACTGTATGAACATTATAACAGTTATTTGCAAAATTAAATATTGATACAATAATAACATAAATAACGCCTTTTCTTAATAAATATAATATATGCAGTAACATTTAAATAAGATATATTCACAAACTTGGGGACTCTTTTCTACCGACAACAATTACCAAACTAGTCTGAATACACATCCTCACCTAGCACGATGAGTTTCACCGTGAACGACGCCTGTCCGAATTCATTCTCGAGTGTCACCGTGTAACTACCGGAGTCGGTCCGTATAACCTTTGCGAGTGTCAGCGATGTCATGCCAATGATAGTTTCCTCTCGGATCCTCTTCACGTCTGGCAGTTTGGTCTTGTTGTACTGCCACGTGACCTTCGGCTGAGGGTAGCCGCTGCAAGGAATCTCGATGGCCGTGGACTGACCTGCCTTAAGAGTCATCGTCTCTTCCATGTCGGACTTGGTGAACTTTGGTGGCGCTACAACAGCAAGACAGCATGTTAGTGTCGTCACAAAGTTTTTGACAGCAACACAGATATGTATTGTTGTTTTCAAGTTCAATTCATACTTATAATAGCTGTGCGGTGTTATGATGAACCTACTACTATGTCTAACACATATTAGAGCTGTACATGACGAGCACTCAAAGACATTATTTTATTCTGGAAATAACCAAACAGATAAATACGTAGTAGCTCATACGTGGTCCACATAGTGTCTGCGTGGTGCTTCTAAAATGCACTCCCGTAGTTAACAATATTTATTTTAAAAATAACTACATTATACAGATAATACATGTACATAATTATATCATCATTTTATTTTTAAGCTGATGTCTACTGATTAAAACATAATTCTATATTATTATTAAATAAAATGACACAATGTGTGTTCTTAATTTAAAAGTTAAACATTAATCAGAGTTAAATTTTCATTCGCTGAAATAACACATGGCTGAAACGTTATATAAGCTAACCGATCCGGATGTAGCACACTTACCCTTGATGGTGAGTTGCGCAGTAGATTGCACACCATCAAACTTGACGGTGTACTCGCCAATGTTGTCAGGTTGTGCTGACTCAATAATCAATGAGTGCTTCCCATTGTCCGATATGATGTCATATTTGTCACCTCGCTTCAGTGCCTTGTCACCTTTGAACCATTGCGGTCTCAGGCCTGACTTAGACACCTCGCACACGAAGGCGACTTTGACGCCGACTGTGTCCAGTTCGATATCTTTCAGGGGTGTCATCACAACAATGGGCTCAACTGGAAGCACAATAAACAACTGGGTTACAACCAAGCAGCGTTAATATTACGTATTCCTAAACCCGAATTAGAACTTGTCACAATCACATCATGCTATCGTGCTAAATTCATTAAATTTAAATACATTTAATTTGAAAATGTTACATTATGTTTTCATATGCATCCCCCATGGTGTATGCATTTCATTGCTATTTTACTGATAGCAATAATAGGGCGTAGGTACACTGAAACAACACATATACCATAATGTTCCCGTTGAACGACTGCTTTATAGTATCAGGTTTACGAAATAGTTTATTCAGAACTGATCCGATATAACATTACACTATCTATAACATAGGTAACATTTTGCACAGAACACAGAATTGTCAGGACGGAGTGAAAGCTATCAAAACGCATCGCTGGACATCCCTTGCGCTTCAACCATGCTAAAACATGACAGTTTGGGCCTACTAGTTCAATGCACTTATCGGGAGTGTACCAAGGTAGGTTTTCTCATTTCCCGGAAACCACTTCCCAAAATCTCGTCTTATTTAACAATGTTCACGGAATATCCAGTTTACAGTGGTACTAGTTTGGATCCAGATTTGTGGTACCCGTATGGAAACAGTCCAACATACCAATCCTGCTTACCGTATTTGACCGCCTTTGAGGGCGCCGACGGCGAGCCAGCGCCAGCTTTGTTCTCAGCTGTCACCCTGAACTCGTACTCCTTCTCCGTCAGTCCGGTGACAGTGAACGTCGTGTCAGTGATAGTGTCCTTCGTCACCACGGTCCACCCTCTGTCTCCGGTGCCTCGCATCTCCACCACGTAGTTGGTGATTGGTGCTCCACCGTCGCTCTCAGGCGCCGTCCACGAGATCGTTGCCGACTCGGCCGTGATCTCCGTCACCGTCGGCTGGTCTGGTTTGCCGGGAACCTCGTACGGGTTCTTCGCGACGAAGCGACCAGTGGTCGAAGAAGGTTTACTGACTCCTGCTTCGTTGACTGCGCTCACGCGCATCTCGTATTCGTCTCCCTGCATGAGGTCGTCGAAGGTCATGTCCAGGTTGGTTATCGGCTTCTTGTTGACCTTAGTCCAGCGGCTGCTGTAGCCGGTGCACTTCTCCACCAGGTAGCCAGTGACTGGAGAGCCGCCGTCAAACTCTGGCGGCGACCACTTCAGGCAGCAGGACTTCGCAGTCACGTCCTCCACGTGAACGTTGATTGGTGAATTTGGTGGGTCTGTAACCAATCAATATATTTTAAATATTTCTATGCATATATGCTATTTTAACGCTATAATCCTAAATGTATAATTTGGTAATATAATTATTATTAAAAAAAAAAACAGTAAAAACAAATAATGCATTTATAATGCGTGGGGTATCCCGTTCAAGATAAAAAAAACTATTGTGTTATTCAACAACGTAAGCACACTGTATAATGATAATAGTTACTTTATATACACGACAAGATCTTTGGATATATATTTTATTGTTTAAAAAATATGCAATAACTACAATACTGCAATACAATATAATACAGTACAACACACTACAATACACCAATAAAAACAAGTCAGCTAGAGATGGCAATCATTTTTATAGTGGTTGAACAATAACCGAATTTCCACGCAGACACGAAATTGTATTAGAGTCTTCAAATGTGCTGACTAATGCAACATGTATTTATCCATAACTTACCAAAAGGTAACCTGGCAACCACTGGTTCTGCCAGCTTCGCCCAATCGCTCTGACCGATCTCGTTCTCTGCGGCCACTTGGAAGGTGTACTCCTTGCCTTCCACCAACTTCTCCACCTTGAGCGAGAACGTGCTACCGTCCACGGAGCCCGCCTTCATGTAGCTGCTCCGGGACGTGTCCCGCTTCTCGACGACGTACCCTGTGATCGGGGCACCTCCATCTGACTCGGGGGCGTCCCACGACACGACTATGTAGTCCTTGTACACGTCAGTGACGCGAAGGTTGCGAGGGGCCTGAGGTCGGTCTTGAAATAGGAATGCGAAATTATAATAAGATGTATGTTAATAATAATAGCTATATGAATATTACTGTAAAGAAGGATTTGTTTGACAGTACATGTTTGTGTTGTTATATAGTCACAAACCTGCAAACCCAGTCAAATGTTGTTTAAATAATTATATTATTTTCATCGATGATACCTCGTCGGTATCTATCAGTGCATATTTAGCCCTATGGCCCAGCGAATATTAGTTAATAATATGTTACATGGATATTTTTATAACGTATTCTGAAGTCATTCATTAAAAAACGACATGCTTTATTTTGTCTAAGATAGTCATGAATTTCATAACTATATTATGATCGTCGATGATATGAACAGAAGATAGCGCTGTTTGCCCATACATACCAACGAGAATAATAATTATGGACCTAACTGAAAAGCACATATTAATATATAAGCAAAAACAAACAAAAAGTTCCACAGTGTGTTAAAATAGAAACATTTCAACTGACCTTTGATGACGACAGTAAAGTCCGCCGACACACTGTCCACAATGTTCGTTGCGGTCACTTTGTACGGTCCACTGTTGGCAGCCGTTGTTCCTTTGATGGTCAGCGTGCTGTAGGTGTCGGTGGTCTCTATCGATGTGCCATTGCCAACTGTCAGTTCGGCGTCATTGAGATACCAGCTTATAGAGGGTATAGGCACGCCACTGGTGTTGACGCTGAGGATGAGAGTTTGGCCCGCCTTCAGCGACTGTTCCTCCTTCAGCTTGTCATCGTAGCTGATCCTTGGAGCAACTGTTTGTGAAACAACATTCATTATAACAACAAATTACGGTAACGGTAAAAGTGATACAGAGACAAATATGTATATACTGAGATGTACGACTTAGTAAAAGAAACTGGTTGAAATTTACAAAAAAGAGTTTGATAGAAAGATTGGCAAAGTTTGAATACTCTCACAAACGACATGGTTGGATGGTCTGTATTCGACAAAACGCAAAAAATCGTTCACAAGACTAACAGTGCCCGAAATTCTCTAAACATAGACTGACTGATATCTACAGATATAGCGGTATATTTACATACAAGATGTAATTCAAATAAAGGATCATTTATTACGTCATATAAATGTATTGCAACATATAATTTTTTTGTTTGTTTATAAGAAACACAACAATTCCCAATTTGTATTAACTTATTAAGCACTACATTTATGCACAGAGAATATTTTGCACTTAAAATAAAGACATACATCTGTATAATGATAATGAGACAGGTATCAAGACACTGACCGTGTACGGTGAGGGAAGCTGAGCTGTCAACGGTGCCCAGTTTGTTGGACGCTGAGCACATGTACACGGCTGAGTCATTCGACTCCGTTTCGCGGATGGTCAGAGATGCTTCAGCGTTCTCGTAGGTCATCGTGTAGCGATCTCCTGCTGTGATCTCACGGCCACCCTTGTACCTAACACACACCACCAACCACTTGACAAGATGGCATTTACTACAAGTTATATCAACAAACAACATTGATGCCAAGTGAAAAAGAGAATGACATATGATATTTAAAGGATATAAATACATTGCTCATTGGTTCTGCATCCGATTTTTATGGCATACCACATATTGCTTTGTTAAACGACCAACTGATGAACTTAGAGCATTAGCGGTTCACACTATATTATATAACGTCTATGGCATTTGAAAGACCCAGTATACTTACCATGTAAAGGTAGCAGTAGGTTCGCCAGCGTCAATGTTGCATGTTAACACAGCCTCGAGTGGCGAGACGACGACGCAATCTTGTAAGCCTTTGATCACTTCTGGCGCCGTTCCAACTGTTCAAAGAACACACCCATACCAGTACCCTTATAGGTTTAGTATCCCTAATGGCGTCAAGTAAATCATAGATACAACAGTACAATCGTTAATAGAAGAATGTCAAACATAAGGATAGAATGGACCACGTTAAGACATAGCCAGGGAAAACAATAATTTGTATTGACAGTAACACTCACAACGACTTCTTATTATTTAATTTTATATTGTCTTTATTTTTTATCTTTTCACATATGGACACATTCATAATATAACTCTAATATATATTTGACAAATTACTACGTTGGGGCAGAACCAAGCTGAACTCAGCACTGATTTACCGGTCAGGCAAAATACGCAGAAACAAAAAAAACTCACAACCTATCAATGGAATGCAAACTAAACAGTAATTTTTCAATAACAGCGAAAAAACAATAAGTATACTATAATTACGTATAATACTAGATTAGGCCAAGGATCATTCCCTATAAAAATAGGAATGCAGGAAAACACCTATATAACACATTAAACCTTGAACAATGTGATGTAATAAGTAACTGGGTATAAGGCATTTAAAAAAATGTAAATGAGACGGACGGTGAGAGAAAACTGCTATAACACTGGTGTGAAAGAAGTACGAATAGCACGATTCAGAGCAGCTTGGCAATCCACAATAGCCGACACCACACGACGATAGCATGGCTGTTAGAAAGGATGACTTACACAATGGTTCCTTGGCCTGGACTGGTGAGGTTGTCTCGGAGAAGGGTCCCACGCCAGCCTTGTTCTCTGCTGCCACACGGAACTCATACTGGTCGTCAACCTGCAGCTTGCCAACGGTGTACTCAAGCGAGGCGATCGTCTCCTCTGTGCTGCGAAGCCACTTGAAGGCGCCTTCACGACGGTACTCGAGAACGTAGTTGAAGATCGGGCTGCCTCCGTCATTCTCTGGAGCCGCCCACTTCAGGCTGATACTGCCGTCCTTTACTTCCGTGATCTCCGGCACACCGGGTTTACCAGGCTTTTCTGTATTGAACATATGCATATGTGTATTGGCATTAGGCAGACCTTTTGTATTCACCGTGGTGTTTATGGTGCATTTCTGTAATGTAATACGTTTCATGTAATATTCTAAACAATATTATTTATTTTCTTGTTGTCTTGGAAGTCGTCGGCAACAACGTTGTCTGTATTGTATATAATACTATTATTATATAGTTTTCATCAAGAAAATAACATATGCAAATATAAGCTAATAACTGGTCAATCTGAACTAAAAACTAAATCAACGATTCTGTATAGAAAAAACAAAAAGATTGCGCGTTTGCATGTACACATGCATGTAATATACATACCACTGCATATAATATGTAAACACTAAACACACACATATATCTATGTTCCGTACACATGTACTACCATGGCAGTTCTTAATGATGCGTGATTAACACTTGAAAACAAACATAAACTTACGCCATGGGTCTTTGGCCGTGAACGGCTGCGAGGCGTTGCTTGGTGGTCCCACGCCTGCCTTGTTCTCCGCCATCACACGGTACTCGTACTCGTTGTCCTCAATCAGTTGTGAGTCGTTGAACGTCAGCTCAGCGACTGCCTCCTTGGTGACTTTCACCCAGCGAGAGCTGGATGTCTGACGCCTCTCGAGCCAGTAGCCGGTGATCGTTGCTCCACCGTCAGAGGCTGGGGGTTGCCAGGTGATGGTACAGCGGTCCTTGAAGACCTCGCTGACTAGCGGACATTCGGGGGCTCCTGGGAGCTCTGAAGAGGGCACGATATATGTGAATGATATATGTGTATACAATCTATATACAATTGTAGGTGGTTTTTAGTGTTTTTAGATCTATACATACAATTGTAGGTAGTCATTAGTGTTTTGATTATGCTTAGTAACGTATTTGTTTACACCTACCATAATAAATTCCGAGTACAATGTATATGTCAAAATGCATTAGTTTGGACATCTTTGTTACTGAACATGTGGATTCAACATGATAAAGAATCATTTTGCATTCAGCGTAATGCAATTATCAGCAATATAAAATGAACGTAATTGTATGTAAATGTAGTTGCTTAGTAAGACATAAATATATATAAACTATTTTATGCCACATAAACAGTTTTGATTGACACATTAATAAGTGACTAGGCATGTATTTATTAAGAAACTATTACAATGAATAGAGTCGGTTATTCTAAAGCTATTTTACAATTAAAACACTGCACTAATTTACAACAAACATTAAGCCAGATAAACAAATAATATTCGCATAATAGCATCTATATCTAACAAACAAGCACATGTATTTTATGACTTATATATCAACAACATCTTGTCACGGTACTAAAAGTACACACCTGAAATAGCATAATATTCGCATATTGGCATCTATATCTAACAAACAAGCACATGTATTGTATGACTTACGCAACCACAACATATTGTCATGGTACATACACAGCTGAAATAGCACATGTCAACACGGAGTAGCATAAAATGCAGCCAATCCAATAGCAGCAATTACATTAATATGCTTTGTAAATGCCGTATTTTCTACAGCTCGACGCAAGAAGTTAAACATTGATATGTCATGTAATAAATGTGAACTTAGTTTAAAATGTCGCAACCGCAAAAGTATGCATATCGAAAGCGCTGCCGTAGACTATGAAGCAAATATACATAGCATATATTCCATGGTACAATCCAAATGCTAGCCGTTAGCCAGACAACAAATATAGCAGATAGCCATTAGCAACTCAGCCAAGCTCCTTCGGTACAACGAGCTGTAGCCAACCAACCGTAAGTTAACGGCAATTTTATCGCTACACACAAAAAGCAGCTTCAGCAGAGTGGTCATACGCGTTGAAGCAATTCCTCTGCCTGGTACGTGCCCTATATGGGACGGTACATGCTCATACCTATCGCTTGCTCTGGGGCATCTTCCTGAATGTCCAGAACCGTCGCTTCAGCTGATTCCTCCACAACATCGACGTGTGGCTCTTCTGGGACCTTCACGTCCATTGATACTTCCATGTTGTCTTCTTCAAGAGGTTTCTCTGGCCCCTTAACTAAATACTCTCCTGAGTACATTTCGGTTTCTGGTATTATCTCTTCCTCTCGGATAGTTTCTGGTTCCCCTATTATCTCTTTCTCCGGAACCGTTTCTTGTTCTTGTATTATCTCCGCCTCTGGGATAACTTCAGGTTCCGGCATAATCACCTTCTCTCTGATAACTTCTGGTTCCGGCGTTATCTCCTTCTCTGGGATAACTTCTGGTTCTGGTGTTATCTCCTTTTCTGAGATCACTTCAGGTTCCGGTGTTATCTCCTTCTGTGGTATAAGTTCTGGTTCCGGTGTTATCTCCTTCTGTGGGATAACTTCTGGTTCCGGTGTTATCTCCTTCTCTGGGATAACTTCTGGTGTCGGTGTTATCTCCTTCTCTGGGATAACGTCTGGTTCCGGTGTTATCTCCTTCTTTGGGATAACGTCTGGTTCCGGTGTTATCTCCTTCTTTGGGATAACTTCTGGCTCCAGTGTTATCTCCTTCCTTGGGATAACTTCTGGTTCCGGTGTTATCTCCTTCTCCCGGATAACGTCAGGTTCCGGTGTTATTTCCTTCTCTTGGATAACTTCTGGTTCCGGCGTTATCTCTTTCTTTGGGATAACTTCTGGCTGTGGTGCTATCGCTTCCTCCGGGGCAGTTTCTGGTTCCTCTACCGGTGCTCTTGATTCCTCCTTTGTTCCTTCCACCGGAGCATCTTCCAACTCTACAGAAACCTCTTCTTCAATTACATCTAACGAAACTAGTTCTGGAAGTTCTTCATGTTGTTCGTCGATAGTCCAAGTAACCCCAATTTGTTCCTCTGTCATTAGATCCTCTCTGTCATCTTCCGCGAGGGAACTGTCTACCGTTTCCATAACAGGTTCATCACCAACAACGTCTGCAGGTGCTTCTGAAATTTGCAATATACCATCTGCACGTATTGCTAGAGGTCCAGGAACACGTTCAGGTAATGTTGGACCCTTAGAATTGAAAGATATGGTTAAATGTTGCGTAGTTGTTAGTGTTAGTACAAAGGTAGGTGTTTCTGCGGAAGGATTACACCTACCAATAACCCAGGTCAACGCATGTCATATAACAACTTTGTTTTAAACTTGTGTTAATGACCAGCTAACATGTTTGGTTTAGATGACGCATGCGCGAGTACACATAGTTAAATATGTATTTTATAAAGTGAAAGCTAGTTGATACATTTTATCTGAAAACCGATAAATATCGTTCAAATGCATTCGCAATTTCGAATAATTGTGACCAATGACAAGTAAATATGTTGACTGAAATAAAGAAATAAAATGTATGTGCCAATATTGAGAGCATTAGGTAAAGCTCATTTCCTATGTTAAACAATAGGTTGTAAGCCTCCCG
>OZ024857.1:49751417-49808917 GCA_964017155.1 Oasisia sp. SBJ-2009
ACCTTTAACGACAACGTTGAAGTCGGCCGTTGCTGAGCCCACAGCGTTGGTGGCGGTCAGAACATACTTGCCCGTGTGGTCCACTCGTGCCTGCTTGATGGTCAGTGTCGTGTGAGAGTTCACACTCTCTGTGGTTACGTCGTCCGGCACAGGCTGGTCATTGAACGTCCACCCAGCCGTAGGTGCGGGAACACCTGAAATCGTTGCCCTGATGGTCACCTCTTGGCCACCTTTCGTCGAGACCACGTCCCGAAGTTTGTCGTCGTAGCTAATCGTTGGAACAGCTGAAAGGTAAAAGTTGTAGTGAAATAGATGCTGACTAATTCAGGCGATGGTATGTAATAAACCCATGCTGGTGTGTGGCGCGTGTGTGTGTGCATGTGTGTGATATTCCACGCACGCATATTATCTATACATATATATACATATATATAGTATGTGTGTGCATGCGTATATATATATATATATATATATATATATATATACGCATGCACACACATACTATATATATATGTATATATATGTATATATAATATGCGTGCGTTTATATATATATATATATATATATATATATATATATATATATATATACGCATGCACACACATACTATATATATATGTATATATATGTATATATAATATGCGTGCGTGGAATATCCCCTGACATATATTCCGAATTATTCGTCATTGCACATGAAATACAAACTAACCACTGAACCCAAATAAATGTAGTTATATACTTCTAAAATTACGTCGTATATACATAACGCTTCCCATTCTATTAAAATAGCATAAATTCCTCGACCTTTGATAACAAAATACCCAAACTTCATATACAATATTTTTCAACGAACATATTCAAGATAAACAACCAAATCACTGCCACTCACTGTGCACTGTGAGCGAGGCGTGAGAGGTGACCGAGGCCACCTTGTTGACCGCCTTCATCGTGTACTCGACAGCGTCCTCGGGGTTCGTGTTGAAGACCTCGAGAGTTGCCGTCGTCTCGCTGTACGACACCTTGTATTTGTCTCCCGGAATGAGCGGCCTGCCACCGACGCTCCACGCGATCTCAGCGGCCGGCTCTCCCAGCTGAAGACGGCAGCTGAAGACGGCCGTGTTCGGAGCGACGATGGTTACGTCTTGGAGAGACTCCACCAGCACCGGCTCGTCACCCACTGCAACAGATGACATGTCACACAGCTCCATATTATATCTGTGTTTTGTGTAACATGTATTTTAACAGGCACTGGTCGGACACACTAGTGAATGGACCGTCGCAATATTCCGATGAAGAAAATGCCAGTACTCCAGTCAGACAGCTATATCATTTCTGATTCAATAGAAATTCATTTATTCACTTATTTTGACAACATGATACAAAACATACATATATACATACATACATACGTATATATATATATATATATATATATATCATAAAGTATATATATATATATATATATATATATATATATATATATATATATATATATATATATATATATATATATAAAGTGTATATACAATGTTCGAAAGGGTAAACAAATATTCAGTTTCTGAAGATATTAATATTTAAGCGTTCGTGGTATTACAACGAAGATGACGTTTATATGGAATTTACTTTACCAAACATGTTAGCTAGATGTCAAGGAATACAAAAACATACATTAATTTATTGATGTCTACATTGCCATAGGAACGCAGTAGTAATGCTATTTGTTATATCCTATAACGGTACCTTACTTATCTATCAATGTTTGTGTTACAGTACAGTATTTATATAGTGTAATATCAATATTTATGTTACAGTAGTCATGTCACTGAATAGCCACTTCGTCATCACAACAGAACACAACACAGACATCACATACCAATGAGTGTCTTGACCGGCGTGCTGGGAGCGGAGAACGGTCCTAGTCCGGCCTTGTTCTCCGCCGCTACCCGCCACTCGTACTCCGTGTCCTCGTCCAGCCCCGTCACCGTCAACTCCGTGCCGCTCACGACCGCCTCAGTCTCGTGCTTCTGCCACTTGGCCGAGCCCTGTCGTCGCACTTCGACGGTGTACCTCTCGATCTCCGCCCCTCCGTCATCCTCGGGCGCTGTCCACGTGAGACGCAGACTCGTTCCGGCGACGTCAGATACCTGCGGCTGACCGGGTTTGCCCGGCTTCTGCCACGGGTCCTTGGTGGTGATCGACTGAGACGGGGCGCTGAAGTCTCCCAGGCCGGCCTTGTTCTCGGCGGCGACACGGAACTCGTACTGGTTGTCCTCGACGAGTTCAGACACTTGGAGGCTGGTCTCTGTGACGAGTTCCTTGGTGATCCGTACCCATCGTTTGCTTGTGCCCGTGCGACGTTCCACGTGGTAGCCGATGATTGGCGCACCGCCGTCGTCTGTTGGCGGTTGCCAGGCGACGAGGCAGGAGTCGTGGAAGACGTTAGACACGGTCGGTGCCTCGGGAGCTCCGGGTACCGCTGTACGAGGAACCGATCAAACGTAAATAACCAAACTTGTGTGTGTTACATAATATAATACAACTGGCAATGACACTCTTTCGGTAACCCGTTTATAAAAAAAAAAATTAATTACACAAACGTACAGAAGTAACGACAACACAGTGTGATACACAGCGGCTTAACACACGACAAGTAAAACACACTAAACATAATTATAACCAAATTAACAAGAACACTCAGAAAGTTGAGGGGAAAGGGAGGCGAGGAAACCGAGAATGCGATGGGAGGACTGCGTTCAGAGAGATCTAGAAAGAGTGGGGGGGGGGGGGGGTGGAGAACAACAGCAAAAGAAATTGAAGACTATTGATAGAGAACGCAATGAGAGAAAAATGAGGAGAGAAAAGAAACGACGAAGAAATATGACAATAACCATGGCCAACCTCACCCCTGACAACAGATATGCCAAGAAGAGAACAACAACTCACAGAAGGGATTCTTCGCGGTGATCGGCTCTGTTATCTCGACTGGTTCGCTGACTCCATATTGGTTCTCGGCGCTCACGCGGAACAGATATTGCTTGCCCTCGACGAGCTTCGCGACGTTGTACGTCAGTTCCGTCGCTCGGCCGACTTCCTGCCACGACCGTCGACTAACGTCCTTCTTCTCGACGACGTAGCCGGTGACGGGCGAGTTGCCGTCGTCCTCGGGCTCCTCCCACTGGAGGTCGGCCGCCTCAGCCGTCACCGCGGGCACGGAGAGGTTCCGTGGCGGCGATGGCTTGTCTGAGGAGGAAGGAGAAAGTTGCCGGTATTGCATATAGGTACCCAGGTGTATTCAGAACTATATGGATTCCATTAATACGTGGAAGTAGGTAACCAGGTGCAGTTATAACTTATTTGAATGAGTACATTTCAAGTATACATATAAAGTTAAATAATAGCGCAAAATGCGAATGCGTCAGATTGATTTACTTGCAAGACATGTGCTATTTATAATAATTTGGTCGCGGTGTGTTCTAGAAAAAAAATCAAACTAACTTTATTTATTTGCATAAGTTGCAAATGTTTTAGAGAAAATCTATATTGCAGTGAAAAGATTACCTACAATTTGCATGCGATATACTTTGAGAACTACTTGTAATAATGAGCAATAACAGTCATTTAAATATAATACGAAAACTTAGTTCATATGCTATATGTGGGAGAATTCATATCTAAACAATTCAATCACATTATTATAAATGCACCAGATTATGGAACAATTATGCCGGTTACACCACATTTGATTTTGCCAAGTTCTGTTATGACTGTTGTTGAAGACATATTGCAAATATGAAATAGACTGTGTGTCTTGTGACTAACCAAGAACGATGACTTTGAGCGTGAGTGTGGTGGTGCCACACTGGTTCTTCAGTGTCAGCGTATATTCGCCCGTGTCTAGTCTCTCGACGTTTTCCAGCACAACAGAAGCATGGTTATCTGTCACAACAGCCTTGGTCCTGGCAGAGTCGCGCACGCTACCGCTGTTGAACTGCAGTTCAACTTCCGGTTGAGGGTGCGCCGTGAAGGCAATCTCAACTGTTGTTGAACTCCCAGCTTTCATGGTCACAGTCTCTCTGAAACTCTCATCCTGGATAATTTGAGGAGCAGCTGAAACACAAAAATCATGGACTACATTCACAGTTGCGTCAATCCATTGCATTTGTTTTGTAAATAAACTGAAACGAAAATGGCTGGTATATATACCAATGTCAACAAGACTGATACTGGAACGATTGCCATTGATATGACTGCCTAACAATACGGATGGTATGTACATTGTTGGTACCATACTCTAAATTAATAGGACATGTATCACTCCTCAATGCCAGAGTTCCTCAATACAGTCGCTGACAGACAAGAATGGCCTTTGTACCTAACGTTCACAGGCCCGCTAGGCACATGTGATAACGATTCGTACAAACCTTCTACAGCCAACGGAGCTGACGACGTCTTGCCCCGCACGGTGGCAGTGTAAGTGTTCACGTCATCTCCGGTGACGTCACGTACGACAAGACGATGGACAGTGCCATCGGCGGTGATGTCATACTTGTCACCGGAGCTGATTGGCTCGTCTCCCTTGAGCCACTGAACGCGTAGACCTGCCTTCGAAAGTTCGCACTCAAAGGTGGCAGTGCCCGGAATCTCCGTCACTGTCTGCTCTTTGAGTTCACGAACAAACTCTATTGGCTCCTCTGTGAACAGAAACGATATCATGAGCTATGACGTCTTAGATGGTACATCACCTGTTACATGAAACGTCACCACAAAGACCCATCCTTAACGAGAATGAGAAATTGCGACTTGATGCAATGAACGATCATAAAACAAGTCGATATCTCAGTGGATGATAGGTAATAAAATACTTTACAAATTAATTAACATATAGTATATTTAATAATCAGAAACACACATATGCAAACTTTTGGTAAATTGTCATGAATTTGAAACAAAGTTAAAAGTAAAATATTTCAATTACGAAATAATACACCATGCACCATGATTAATCGTGTAAGCAACTGCTTAACCACATACAAAACAGAGCTATATAATTTAATTTATATTTATATAATATAATTTTAGGATTCATATTGTGCATACGCCATTTCCATTAGTAAAATAACTAACTAGTTATAAATATGTGTTCACGTACCCTCGACGAAAACTGTAGCAGTCGATTTCTTGTCGCCAAACACCACTGTGTATTCGGCTTGATCATTCGTCTGCGTGTCCTGGATTATGAGTGTGTGCTTCGTAGCGTCAACCCTGATTTCGTATTTGCCACCCGTCTGCAGCGTGAGGGAGCCCTTGCGCCAGACGGCCGTCTGGTCGGGCTTCGACACTTCACACTCAAGGGTGGCAGTCTGCGTCTCCATCACACTCTGGTCCTGCAGGGGCCGCACGAACAGCAACGGCTCTTCTGGAACACGAGAATAAATGACTGAATGAATTCAGTCTCCTGAATGAAAGAAATGTCATGAATGAATGGATGAATGGATGGATGGATGCATGAATGAATGGACGAATGCAATAAATGAATAAATAAATAAATAGAGAGTGAATGAAAGAATAAACGAACGAACGAACGAACGAACGAACGAACGAACGAACGAACGAACGAACGAACGAACGAACGAACGAACGAACGAACGAACGAACGAACGAACGAACGAACGAACGAACGAACGAACGAACGAACGAACGAACGAACGAACGAACGAACGAACGAACGAACGAACGAACGAACGAACGAACGAACGAACGAACGAACGAACGAACGAACGAACGAACGAACGAACGAACGAACGAACGAACGAACGAACGAACGAACGAACGAACGAACGAACGAACGAACGAACGAACGAACGAACGAACGAACGAACGAACGAACGAACGAACGAACGAACGAACGAACGAACGAACGAACGAACGAACGAACGAACGAACGAACGAACGAACGAACGAACGAACGAACGAACGAACGAACGAACGAACGAACGAACGAACGAACGAACGAACGAACGAACGAACGAACGAACGAACGAACGAACGAACGAACGAACGAACGAACGAACGAACGAACGAACGAACGAACGAACGAACGAACGAACGAACGAACGAACGAACGAACGAACGAACGAACGAACGAACGAACGAACGAACGAACGAACGAACGAACGAACGAACGAACGAACGAACGAACGAACGAACGAACGAACGAACGAACGAACGAACGAACGAATTGACTCTTGATGCTGGGCAACACTTTTAAGCACAGTTCGATCAAAAAAGTGATTATTCCGTTAACTTACAACTACAGTATCACCACATTCTCTGTGTTGTGGTGCCCTCCGTATGATTGATAAAAATCCTCCGACGCCACACAAAATACCGTTGATGCAACTATTTCTCTTAAGGTGTGAACTAGACCACACACACACATACCCGTGACTGTCAGTTTGGCTGATGTCTTCACTCCTGCAATGACGCATCTGTACTTCTTGGTGTCGTCCAGCTGGGCAGCTGAGATGACCAGCTTGTGGACAGAGCCGTCCACCGACGTGGTGAACCTGTCCCAGTCACTGGTGATCTCGCTACCGTTCTGGTACCACACCGCCGACAGACCCGGCTTGGAGACCTCGCACTCAAAGGTGGCAGACTCCTTCTCCGTGATATCAAGGTTGGACAAAGGCTTCAGAAATTCTACTGGAAGCTCTGGAACGACGATACAAATTATGTAATATTTGCTTTACGTGATTCTCGATCACACATACTTCATTTTTATAGATCAGGGCACAGTCGATTTGTATTATTTATATAGGTTGTCGTGTTTTTTTTACAAAGATGTTGAACACCATTACTTTGGAGGGATAGATCAATACTCGAAATCCCAGATACGACGATATCATCAATTTATATATATATATATATATATATATATATATATATATATATATATATATATATATATATATAAATGAAGTGTGTTCGTACAAGACACTTATCTAGCGACATCATATAACAATGACACATTAATAACGATATTATATATATATATATATATATATATATAATATCGTTATTAATGTGTCATCGTTATTAATGTGTCATTGTTATATGATGTCGCTAGATAAGTGTCTTGTACGAATATATATATATATATATATATATATATATATATATATATATATATATATATATATATATATATAGTCGTGAGTCACATACGGCAAACATGCTGCTATATATACCAGGCGACCATATTGGGTCCCCGCCTTATGACTGCCTTCGTACCTTCAACTTGTAGACTGGCTGTAGACTGTACACCATCCTCGATGATGATCGTGTAGTCAGCCGCGTCGCTTGTCGTCGCATTGCGCACTGTCAGCATGTACTTGGCACCAATTGTCGCCATTTCATACTTCTCAGACGGGAATATTTCCTCGGTTCCCTTCAGCCATTTCACCTTCAGATTTGGCTTGGAGACCTCGCAATCAAACGTTGCCGTGTCCATCTCCTTCACTTGTTGGGGCTTCAGAGGAACCACGAATTCAGCGGCCGATTCTGAATGCAAATAAACGTACGAAACATGTATTGTCTTGTTCTGTTTTTTGTGTGCAAATGATTAATGATTCACAACTTCACATATAATACTAAAGAAAATTACAGTATCACAAACATAATTGTAATTGAGACTTGATCAATGTTTCTATTCCGGATAGATATGATAGATAATATACATAAATTATATTGTAATCTTGGTTTTCTTTATTGTAAACCAATCGGAATCGGAATCGGAATCGGAAGTGTTTATTGACCCAATAAAAATATACATAAAGCAATGTTCATACAAATTACCTACAGCTCAAATGATAAAATAATATTACATTAGTACAACTGTGCAGCAAACTTCCAAGTAATTGCGTAAGAAATAACAGAAATGTAATTTTCGGTGATTATGAATTGTTCCAAACATCCCAGGATAATACTTAAAATGTTCACGAGGGTGACAGATTAGAAGAAAGAGACACAGGTCATCAGAATATCTTTATATCGCAGTTTATAGTTCTGTTGATGTGTCCCGCGTAAATTAGCCAATTCACACTCACCGTCCACAGTGAGTTGAGCGCTGCATTCAACCGCTTCAATCTTGACGGTGTACTTGGCGTCATCGTCCAGGTTGGCATCCCGTATTGTCAGGAAGTGCTTCGTTCCTTCGACTCGCACCTCGAATCTGTCAGACGCCGTAATGACTTCTCCATTCTTCAACCAAGTGGCCGCTTTGTTCGGCTTTGAGACCTCACACTCTAGGGTGACGGTGCCTTTCTCTAGCACCCGGCCGTCCGAGAGTGGGCGAGTGAACTCGACTGGAAGTTCTGTAATAGATCACAACATCCATTATGTCCACAGCAAAGAGCACCAATGCATGAACTGGATACGACTGGGAGTGTAGTAATGTACACTTTACACATAGGTTGGGACTCCACACAGGTTGGGCGAACTTACTCATAGTTTTGCTTATTTTTACTTTATAACAAACTGTTACCCACTGCGTGTTAAATCATTCGTTAAAGTATTGATACAGGGTAGTTCAGTGTTCAAATATTAAGAGCAACATTAATATAAAACGTATCATTTGCTTAATTATACAGGTATCATCATGGTGGTCTTGCTAAAACTAATGATAATCTGGTCTGTCGACGTAACGAAGACCTACCTGTATTTGTTTGATATCAAACATGGCATTACATGTATTAGCATTACAAAATTAATCGATAATTTATTAAATATGTAAAGTGGCGTCATGGTTAACATAATATGCATTTAGTACATATACATTACACTACTTACATTTCGAGAATATATTTCGATTTTAATCAAAATAATTTTAATACCACAAAAACATAACATTTGTAATTACTAAAATATGAAAGACCTTCACGTGGAAAATCGCATATGCAAATATTGTCGGATGAAGCAACTAATCAGTTCTGATATGAAACGTCTGCTAACCAAACGAGGATGAATCACAGAGAAAAAATCATGCTCATCATTCCGACGCAATATATAAAGAATCAAATATAAAAGCGCATACAACATTCCGTTATCCCATTCATCACTGTGTACCAGCGTGCACGTGTCTTCAATGCAATGACAAACACATTTCATCGTATTACTTAGGATCTCGCAGTAATGCATGCACCCCTGAAATATGCCAACTACGACGACCCTCTACACCAAGGACAAAGCATCAAAAACAGATCAGGTAAGCAGTGTAGTGAAATATGTCTCGGATACACATTCCGTTTCGGTATTACACTCTTGACATGAATGCGATGAGATTGTCGTTGAGGACAATTTCATTCACGAGCATCAAAAAACCAGTCACAACCTAAAGCACTCGCACATGTCTACATAGAAACATGTTGAAACTATGTTGAAAGTCAAAACCCAAACATATCATACTACAAGCAGGACATCTCTACTCTCTACAGACTCCAAGTGCAAAGAAAACAGTACCAATCCTATCAACTACAGGTGACGTTCAAAGTCCACGTCAACCACTGGACGCATCACAGCCATCAGCAGCCCGAATCAACTAATAAGCCACCGTTGTACGCAAATCTCCACCCAGACATCAGAATGCCGTGTACCTCCAACGAACAATGTGGCTTCTGTGTTGGCAGAGCCAATGCCGAAACTATACTGTCCTTGCTGTTCCAGAACAACGTTCTCGATCACCAGACTTTGTGTGCAACCATCCACGGCTACTGCAATCTGGTCACTTGTGTTGATCTCTTCCCCGTTAAAAGCCCATTTGCCATCTGTTACGTTGGGTTTCGAAAGCTCACAGCTGAATGTGACCGTGTCTTTCTCAAGAGCATCAATGTTCTTGAGCGGTGACGTAATCTCCACTGGAGATTCTGTGAAATTAGATAGAGTTAGCATGCAGGAGGGTGGACGCAACGCTAATGTTGGTCAGTGCTGGTGCGAAAAGAAAGGATGAAAACCAGGTATATAAGAATAATACGACACACAGGAGTAGCTCGGTATAGGTATAGCGGATATAATTATATATGTATTGTGTCATTCTTTTCATTACTTCGAGAAATCAGATATGACGTCACATTGTGGCCTTTGGCAAGTGGATAAGAACAAATGTAATTTGAGCGTGACCTAAGACATCATGCAATCAAAATAAACAATCACGTGTGCTAATAAGGTATGTTTATTTTGGAAGAGTTAGATTATTATATTAGGCATTGACCAAATAGCAAACTACACAATGTTGTCTTTTTGCATTGGCCAATTTTTCTCTTATCAAATACTGACAAAAACGACTCCGATGTGTCGAATTACGAAACGAGAATTATTACTAAGGGTTGTCATAATTAAACCACGAAATGAATGGACACACAAACGTAAGTAAGCTACTGTATGCATACATTTGGAAAAAACACGTTATCGCGAGTATATTGTGACAGTTAATATTGTTATTCTGTTAACGTCACACGTGCACTCTTATTATCTTAGCTTACACAGATATGAACATTAATACGTATTAATGTGAATGGTAAGTGGGTAAGTTAGCAAAACAGACCAAGTACAGTAAAAGGCGGGTTAAGAATTATTCCGGCATCATGTCGGTATAGCGTAAATATTAATTATGTTAATATACTTAACAATTGCAATATGGGAATGGCACTCGATCAATCACATATATTGCAACGGGGTTGCACATATATTGCAACGGGGTTGGATAGGCCTGGTGAACACGGGAACGACGTGGATGGTATCTACCACTGACAGTAGATAGCATTGTGTCAAAGCGGAGTTAATGATGCTAGCCCGTCTTGCACGGCATTCACGGCGATATTCAGCCAGCTTCTTGCAGACTAACCTTCCACTTCCACGCTCGCCGTGGTAGACACGTCAGCACACTGCAGAGTGTACTGACCGCCATCGGCCAACTCGCAGTCGTGAACGGTCAACATGTAGCTGAACTCGCGGTTCTCAATGACGTAACGAGAGTCCGACAAGGACAACACGGCGCCATCCTTGAACCACGTGACCGTCTGACCAGCCTTCGACAATTGACACGACAGGCTGATTGTGTCCTTCTCTGTTACCGTCTTGTCCGTGAGTGGCTTTGACAGCTCGACGGGAGCCTCTGTCAACGCATGCACATCTGTCGTCACAAACGTGCGCTTGTCTGCATAGAGGTCCACAAGCAAGACCCAGAACGTTTACCGAAGGACCGAATCAACACGTGTGTTTCACGGCCACGTGTGTGTACAGAAACAATACAATCTTCCTGCTACAATGTCTACATATATGATGGAAGGAATAGGTTGGAGCTGATGAAAATAATCTAACACAGTCCCATGAAAAATGCATTCGTTAAATAATGTACTTGGGAGTGATTACACCGTTGCAAACGAGAGTAGCAACTTGCAATATAATACCTGTTTATAACACTGTGCAGATGCAACCTATTTTAATGTATCTGCTACATCTTTCATCGCTTACGGTAAACAACAACAGCTATATCGTAATCCACTCTTAGTGGAGACATAAAACGTACCCTTCCAGAATAACCTATTGACGGTATATTTATCAGCTGAATGTTGACACCAGGAACACACGGGTCACAAATTACGCAAACACAACACATTCGAGTGGACACGCTAACTTACCGTTGACCAGGAGTTGTGCTGTGCATTTACAGTCTTTGGCCACAATGCTGACTTCTGCAGCGTCCGCCAGGCGGCAGTCCTTGATGACCAGTTTATACGTCCGACCATCGTCTGTGATCACGTACTTGTCGCTCGCTGTGATTGGCTGGCCGTTGATCATCCACGTCACTTCCTGGCCGGCCTTTGACAGTTCACACGTGAACGTTGCGTCCTGGTTTTCGACTACCTCGACACTAGACAGGTCTTGTGTGATGTCAATAGGTGAATCTGATAAATCAAGATAACATGTGTATGCTTTTGGAAAAACGCACACGCAGATGGTGGCATTTTGATATTAACACCATGATAAGTGGCAATACTAAATAATTTTGCGTCACCGCCATGTGCTCATTATAGTTTCCTTATCTATAAGGAGGTTTCCCGATATCGACTATAAACTTATTATCTTAAGAGGAATGCTATAACATTATACTGATTCTACATTGTTGTTTTAAATTATAACGGGACATTATGTTTATGACGCTGATTTATGGCAAATTACATTAACATAACATAATTTACTCTAAACGCCCCTCCCACAGTCAATCGCAAAGGGAATTGTCGATCTTTCACACGATGTTATCTCTGTCCACAACCTACCAGTGACTGCCAACATGGCCTTGGACTTCTGGCCGTCCGGCAGTATACAGATGTACTGCTCGATGTCACTCTTGTTGGCGTCTGGAATGACGACCTTGTACGTGGTGCCCTCGTAGACAAACTTCACCCGGTCGTCCTCGAGCAGCTCCGAGCCGTCCTTCATCCACTTCACCTGCACGTTCGGCCGGTCGAGCTCGACAACGAACTCCGCCGTCTCGGTCTCCATCACGCTCTGGTCTCGCAGTCGCACCACGAACTCAGCTGGCTTCTCTGTGTGAGTACATACAATTACGTTTAATCATTATAAGGCAAATATACATGTGTTTTTTGGTACCTTACGCACAACGTTGTGTTGAATGATTTGTGGTTGAGTCAGTAATGTAAGTTAATGTGCTTCTGGCCGCTTTTTACAACATATATTATGATAAACAAAATGTGCAATCAAATAACACCAGTGGGAGCGTTTATGAATTCCTGATAGACCGCTGTAGTCTACTAAACCGTATTTTTCAGTTGATTTTTGCATAAATGGCCTGTAACGTCGTGCCTGTAAAACATAATGCTAATAAATGTAATTAATAAATATTACAAAATTAGAAACAAGTAATAGACATATTAGGTATTCCTGCATTTAAATCAAAATAACAATGTCATTAAAATATATAAGAATGAATTTCAACAATTTACCATTTCATTTGTTAATAAACATTCAGTGTGACTGCTTCGTACGCTATTCGGAAAATTAATACAGCTTCAAGAAGAACAGAAAACACTCACGGTCAACGGTGAGTTTCGCCTTGGCGCTGACGTCTCCGGCGACGACGGTGTACTCGGCCGACTCGTCCACGGTGGCATCCCGCACCTTCAACGTGTAGGAGGCATCCGCGGAGCTGATCTCGTACTTGTCTCCACTCGTCAGCTCCTCGCCGTTCTTCAGCCACTTGACGCTGGCTCCAGCTTTGCTCAGTTGGCAACTGAAGGTCGCCTCTTGGTGCTCCATGCAGTTGATGTCCTTTGGAGCCTTCACTATTCTCAGAGGGGCAGCTGAAAGTGACGAAATGACACGATCGTTGACATGTTGAACAGCAACAGCACCGAATACACCAACTTTCGTACTAACAATGACAACTGTGATACTGTATTCCATCATACCGCCACATATGTAGAGATTGACATATCTGTGCTGGATAAAGGCATTTACGCTAGTACAGTATTAGTATACTAGTATACACTAGTATACACCCAATAGATGCATGTTCTTCGTCTTACGTAATATTAAAATATATATTATAATAATTACATCAAATGATAGTATTTTTTTTTATTTATTGCCTACTGCAAACTACTGTTTAATGTACATAGCTGCTGCCAGCCATCACTAGCCTTATTAAGAGCTACATTCCAAACAACTGTGGATCGAATTATCGCTAGATATAATACAACTAAAACCACATAACATGTGTAAACAATACAGGTAACTTCCCCAGTACTACATCTACGGTAGCTTCTCTACCTTCAATTGCCAATTTTGCTTGCGATGTCTGATCGCCAGCGACCACCGTATACTCCGCCGCGTCGTCAAAGTGGGCCCGACTAACGACCAGTTTGTGAACATCGAAGTCAGCGATGATCTGCACTGCTTCACTGGGGACGATTTCCTCTCCATTTTTATACCAGTTTAACTGTTTGACTGGCCTCGAAAGGCGACACTCCAACACGGCCGGTTCGTCTTCCGTGACGGAAGTGTCAGCCAAAGGTTGTACGAAAGTGAGAGGACATTCTGTGGGAGACAGTGAGGGTGTTAGGGCAAACACAAACACAAACGCACGCAACATTAGTGGTGAAAAGAAGTAAGGTAAGGTACATTTGAGACAAATACAATAAGTGAGTTACTGCAGTCTCAAACACAATAAAACCACATTATATTATTATGTGAATTGCACGAAGATGATCACACACACTATATAATCTCTAGTGGAACTATCGTATTTAAAACTGGGGGAGGGATAGGAGAATAACACAGAAAGGTATTGCAGTAACAGTCCTTGCATGCAAAATCAAACACTGCAAATAAACTACTTGTATTTGCAGTTGTCACTAGACTAATCTCTATCAAACTGATTTAAACATCTATACTATTAAAAACAAAGGAAACCATGAGATATTTCTACACAATTTCCGCACACTGTCAATACCGAACATGTCTTTTGGTCACTTGACATCATCCAATTTACCGCTTGAACAAAAACTGTTTTTAAAGGATTCGTTTTGAAAGAAGAATAGTTTTTGAAGACTTATCAAGACGACAGTGCTGTGTTGGGTCGGTACACACCTTCCACAAGCAGTACTGTTGACGACCTTTCGCCAGCCACTTCGACCGTATATTCGGCCTGGTCCTCAGGCACTACGTCGTGAATTGTCAAAGCATGCTTTGTGTCATCTACCGCGACATCGTATTTATCGTCGTCTTTGTGCAGGATTTCAAAATCGTCTTTATACCAAGTGTCAGGAAGACCCGCGGTGGTAACGTCACACTCAAGTTTGACCGTGTCACCTTCAATTGCCGTCGTGACATCTTGGAGGGGGACAGTAAAGCCGACAGGGGCTTCTGGAAGGGGTAAAACAACAAACACACTCCCGGTGAAGCATGCAAGGAAACACAGCATGTCTATCTCTATAACTATCGAAAATATGTTAAGTCGAGCAACTTTTTCAATTGTAATTACCTTTTCAGCAATCAGTAAGAAATGTTGAGACGGAATTTTGGTCTGCACATTATATTAAAAAGGTATTAATTTTTTTGGTACAAACATGTTTCTTTGATTTTCATTTTTCACCAAATTCATATATCTTTAAAATACATATAGATTTTCTCTTAATAGATAAAATGTATTTGAAAAGATTTAAAAAGTAGCGTTTTATCATAATATGATGAAACGCCGCTATAATTATATTATAATGTTATGAAATGTACCGACAATCGCTGTACTTTCGATCAAAAACCACTTATTTTATATATATTTTAGCTACAAACTACGCATTAAAAATAGACCTACAGAAAAAGAGCAAACTATTGGATAATATAATGTAATCTACGCGAAAAGGACATTTCTACAGGATGAAACAAAAGGTATATAATCCTATCAACAGGTAATCACACCACACGACTCAACCAACCTACCAATGTCGTCAGAGTTGTATATCCACAATACAAACATCATTACCAATCATCATCTATAGTGGGTAGATGTTACTAACATTGTTATTCACACTGTCAAGGCTGAACAAACGTTTGATATCACACACTGGGTTAAACACGCTGAGGTTCAATCTCAACCGTCACAGACGTTGAATTGATATTTCGTGGAAGTCGACGTGATTTTTAACTGCGCACTGGCAAATGCCTCCCGTATTGCGTTCCATTAAGCATTCCTTAATATTAATGTAACACGTAACGTAATGTAACGCTTATACAAACACGAATAAGAAACGTATAACAAATAACCACACGGTGTAGCGGTTTAAGCAAACCGTGCGCCGATTCTTAAATCGATAATGTTTCCAATTTCACCATCGATTAAGTTGCCACGTGTAGCGTACACGGTAGAAATGCCAGTACACAGTCATTATAAGGCTCTCCTAAAGTCAAACGTATGCCACATTTGCGAGATGGCAATACGCATGGGTGTGGTTACGACAATACTGCATGGCTGGGACATACCACGATTGACCGAAATTCCCAAGGCACGTACCTTCAACCCAGAGCATGGCTCGTGACGTTTCACCACCGACGTCAACGGAATATTCCGCCTCGTCGTCGAGGACACAAGCCGGGATCTTGAGGCGGTGCCAACATTTATCGGCAATGATCTCGTGGCCGTCGTCAGGAACGATCTCCTTGCCGTCCTTGTACCATGTCACCTTAGCGTCAGGTCTCGACAACTTGCACTCCAGCGTGACAGACTGACCTTCTACGGCCTCTGTCTCCTTCAGCAGCTTCGAGAAACCGATGTCTGGCTCTGAAGTTTGAATTTGAGGAAATGTTTAAAACATCATGATGCTGCATTTGGTCCCTTTAAGGGTCATCCATATAAATATTGCAAACTGTGAATAAAGTACTCATCGTTGCTACTATTACTTTGCAGATGCTGTGCGGTTGTAATAAAATCGAAAAAGTGTGTTAATTATCTAAATATCGGATCATATTTAGATTCATCACGTAAAAGCAAAACCGTGTTTAGATTCATCACGTAAAAGCAAAAAGCGGATCATGTTTAGATTAATCAATGAAAACGAAAAACCGTTAACACATAAGAAATTAAAAGGCGATACAAATATACCCATACCATCATGTTTACCAAGTTTTAGAATAAATAAACTAACGTAACGCGCAATCGATGATTGCAAATAAGTAAATATAACGGTTGATGGCAAACATCCAGTTACATTAATCACTCGTTAAATGAACATAATATTAAATGACAATGACACTAAATAACATTAACACAGAACAGCACTATAGTGGTATAACATATTGTACCTAGTTGTACCATCGCACCGTCGATGAAGCAAAGTTACAACCTGAACAAATAGCAAAGTACAAAGCAGAACACCACAGAGTATACCACGGGTTGCGAGGGTTGGCATGCAGTTATTCCATACTCGTACCGTCGAGAATCAACTTGGCCGAGCTGGTGTTTGGGCCACATTTGACCGTATACTCGGCGATATCGTCGGACACACACTCGTGGATGGTGAGTCGCTGAGTGACACCGTCAGTCACGATCTCGTATTTGTCATTCGTCGTCAACTCCTCCCCGTCCTTATACCACGTGACCTGAGCGCCAGGCTTAGTCATCTCACACGTGAAAGTTGCATCCTCATAGGTGGGGGCGGTTTGGTCAGACAGGGGAACGGCGAAGTCAACGGCCTCATCTGGAAAGATTGGTTGGGGAGGTAGAGGCAGAAGCTAGGGTGAGATATGCAATGATCGTTGGCGGCGTAATCGTCAACATCATTGATATCATAATCGGGATTTAAACATGGTGTGGTATGGTGACAGGTGATAGTGATTATTTACTAAGGATCATTACCATTACCACTGGTACCGTAATCACGATTACTATAAAGACAGATATACAATGATCATTGGCACAATCGTCAATATCATTGATACCGCAATCATGGTTTGAAATATTACTTCAGGTGGCGGGTTGTAGGTGAGGTTGATAGGTAGATGGCAACATCGTTAAATGCAGAATGTAACAGTGGAAACACCCAATGGGGAGGCGAATACAGGGTCTGGGAAAACGAAGCAATCCCGATTAAATGCCTACCTTCAATCGCAAGGGAACACGAGGTTTCGTCCGCCTCGTCTCCTTTCTTCAGCGTGCAGCTGTAGGAGGCGACGTCGACGGGCTTCGAGACGTTGTGTAGACGCAGCATCTGCACAAGTCCTTCACTGAGGATCTCGACACTCTTGCTTCGCTCCAGCTTCTTGCCGTCCTTGAACCACTGGATCTTCGCTCCCTTCTTGGTCACTTTGCAGGACAGCGTGACGGTGTCACCGACGGTGACAGTCGTGTCGGTCAGCGGCTCAACGAACTTGAACGGTAGAGCTGGATCGATACAAAATATATGTGGATATCTAGACGGAAATAGCTTGACGAGTAGGTTGCAGAATATACAGCGAATTGAGACAAAGTGTGTAGTTATTACTATTTTGGCAACGTGTCGTTCTTGAATATGGATGTCCAATATTTGTATATGAATCTTGTCAGCTGTTTGTTTCTTTTAACATGCATGTAGGCATTATATATATATATATATATATATATATATATATATATATATATATATATATATATATATATATATATATATATATATATATATATATATATATATATATATATATATATATATATATATATATATATATATATATATATATATATATGTATATATATATATATAATGTTTGATAATCTGTGAATTAACAACGTTGAATTATGTACGTGGAAGGGGCCGACGTTTGCTCGCTATTTGTAAGCTCGCTGGCGCTACCAATTGGCAATGCATTATAAAATAAAAAGGTAGTTATTTGGAGTGTTTCTATACGTTAATATAAGTCAATATTACAATCATTATGGACCATATATCAAGCGAATTTATAATTACACGCAACCAACCGTACACACACTGATAATAACTCAAAACGATACTCATTGAAACAAAATAAAAACACATGTTTTACCATCCATGTGCACCTAACCTTTGGTGTGTGTTTGTCAGATTCGTCTTGTGTCCATACTTTCCATCACAGTGCATGCATGAACAATGGGAGGCAGCACACGCGCTAACATGCAATATGTAAACATGCTGTATATAGAAACTGCACGCAATTGATTCATTTACTATAATTATGCTACTGACAACAATGCTAAATTACGTAATTGTTCACATCGTTGCATCTTGAAATGTACGCACACACACATCTGGCATTACTAAAATGCCGTCTTATGTTGAACGCGTTATGATCGGACATTTGAAAAAGTGCCTTAGGACAAGTGTGGGATTGGAGATGAACTGAAAACTTAGCTTTACACAGTTGTGCAGTCATACGCAAGTTAATATCCGGATGGTATAATATCTGAAGTATAATATAATGTAGAAGTTCACATCTCACGATCTGTTAATGTCTATCGATTACAGAAGGTTGTGCTGTTCTGTTCCATTAGACAGTGCTGTCAAAACTGCGTACACAATTCGATTATCCGCTTATGTAGTTTTAGAATAATTTTGCGTAAATATGAAATAATGGAAAACACTAATTTGTAATTATCTTTGAATCGATGATATTTTACCGACAAATGGCGAAAATATTTCAACCCTCTATACTTTACCTGCTATGATACGAATATTAACGAACCGAACTGGGCTAAATTAATCGAGATGGCAGCTATTAAAGCAGAATGTTGTTGGGATATAATTTTAGTATGTAGGCATTACATTGGAATATTGAAATATATGAACAAATGGAGTTTTCTAGGTCTTTGTTGGCGATGATGAACCACATTGCAATAATGAGCCATGTTATAAACCATGTTACTATTATTATACTGCTATTATCGTTTGCAAGACATTATTTTGCTAAGTTACATAAGGTGTATATGCATGTATATATCGCTCATACAGGATACTAACATGTTTCTTTGTTTTACTGATTTCTACTAGTAAACGCCAGTATTAAAAAAATACATATACAAACGAAACTAGTAGACGAACCGCCGAGAAGTCTTATACAATGAACCTTATTAGTTCGCTTTTCAATAATCGATTTCATTTTGAAATTAGCATACGTTTTGAAACAAATCTCGACACACTGTAAGTTGGTTCAATGATACGCGATTCACTGATCCGCACGCATCGGGCAAGATTATTGAGAATAAACGTGATTCCACTGTCTCATAATTATATAATGATGTTGGAGATTATAGGTTCATATCCATGCAATAAAACAATGCAGAGTAATTAAGAATAAAGATGACATAGCAGGGTTCTTGCGCCTACCAGCTAATCACATTTAAAAACTTTCTAAGACTTCAATATCAATTTTCACAAAGTCTAAGATCTACGCCCGCGGTAATTGTAATTACTAACATGAATGAATGATGCATCGTAATCTATGGATATCAACATATAATATTTTGTTGGCTAACGCTTTTGGAATAGGTCTAGGGCTCTTGATTTAACATACATAGTCGTACAGTCGCATTTTTATCCAATTAAAACATAACTCAGATACAAAACATATAAAATACAATTGTAACAATTTTATTCTGCATAATAGTGAGGCTATGACAACTTGCTATGCAAAATTGATTGGCATTTGTATTATTCATCAGATTAGTGACATACCGTGAAATGAGCAAGGCATTGTACGCATTAATAATTCAAATGTTATATGTTAACACTGGCTCTTCCTAATTTCAGTGATTCATTACAAACGTGCAGTTCTCTATACAAAAGAGGCAAGTAATACTATATGAGAATCATCCCTTGTGTGAACATTTTACTAAATGATTGGTATAAAACACATAGACAACAACAAACGCAGCATTTATCTTCATCATAACGTGAAAGCACGCATTGCCTAATACTTTTAAACGCTTCTATACTGCAAAAGACGCGCTCGCAACCAAACCATTCAATAATTCTCAAAAGAAACATTCATATGTTGAATGCCGTTCTGAACATTAGGCAAAACACTATTTTTCTAAACACAATATGTGTATAATTTCATGTCTACAAAAGTTACAAAACTATGTAAGAGTTCTATAAAATAAACATGGAATGTATCAATAAACAAACTTGCTATGATCATCCGGCTGACATTATTCAATAAATTCTATATAAACAATTCAACCATTATATAGCAAGCACCCTTGGTAATGGTGTTACATTAAACACGAGACAGCGTACACCTTATCAAATGTAGTCAATTGTTACACCTATTCGCTACGCCACAGTGTAATAACAAGCCAATTAAAATAATCATATGTAAAATCAACAGTAATCACATTAACAGTTAAACACTGGGATATAACGAGACCCTGTACCACAGCAAACCGGTCGATGTTAGTGCTACTAAAACACAACTATTCAGAAAATAAACAAATGTCACGGTAGCATAACTATACACGTGACAAACGAATAGCATCTGCTGGTAATCAACGATGGCTACCAACATACTTCATTTTACACTCGACATCTACTCAGGACCTAATCGCCTAATTATAGAATACACGATAATGGATAATTGTGAACATCCACATGTACTGCTGCATATGTATTCATGAATGTTTGCTTATTACAACGACTAATACCTCCTGTCATACAGGTACACTCATGAACAAATAATCGAATCTCATTTCTTGGAATCAGAATTGGAATCCAGTGTGAAGAGAGCTTCGCAATCGGCACTTTTAGGTCGTGCACCTGACGCATTCGGTCCAATGATGCGTCGCCGTACAGCATCCTTGCTAGCCCTCTGACCCAAACCGGACACCGGAGAGAAAGATCGAGTCCGCGTCACCTTCCGCCCTGCCTTTCGTACCCTAGGACCCCTATCTGAGAGGTTTGCCCCGATAAATGATGGATAGAGCTCGTCATCCGGTGCGGAGTGGCGCGATTTCTTCGGCAGGAATGCTGCGCTGAAGCACGTAGCGGTCGCCTGGTAGAGATTCTCTCTCTGGTTGCTCACGGCGATTGCCGCTGAAGGCGACCCGAAGCTAAGATACGACGGCACTCGTGCCACCTCCACGGGCTCCTCGCTTCGGATGTCCGACGGGTCCGAATAGATCGACAGATCGGTGTTGCTTCTCTCCCGGACAGATTCCGCAGACGAGGTCGAGTGGGAGAAGGAACTGACGGAGGAGACGCTGTCGTAGTCGGTGTCAAACGGCGCCGACTTCATCTTTTCCGCGCTGCTCTCCACGAGGAAGGGCAGATTGGGCGATTCACCGAACACTTGTGCGCCGCCGGACATCATCCGGTTGACCTGGAACGGCGTGCCCTCCGTGATCACCCACTCGAGACGGGTCTGGCCGGCCGGCACAGAGCACGTCTCCTTGTACGTGTCCGTGGAGCTATCCAGCTGACTGGTGGCGAGGGCGTATGCAATGCACTTCTCTTCCGGTGTCACTTCTCTGTAGGCGGCAAAATTCATGGGCAGTGGAAGAGATTCAGACGGCGGTGTCCCCGTGGATGGCGACGGATGAGATTCTACAGCAGGAGACACATTGACAGGGCTTTCTGGTGTCGCTCTCTGAGATTCAAGATACATGTGTAAGGTCTCCTGCAATGAGGCCATCTTCAGTGGAGCGCCGGTCAGTACAACTGTCTCCTGTTCCATTGAGCGCGTGAGCGCATCTGCTTCTACTGCATATACAATTGCTTCACTGGAATGATCCAGTCCGGTTACTAACTTTGATTTATCCATTCCAGTAACTTCATTTCCGCCAGCCGTGCCAGATGCCGTGCTGTGTGGCGTTCTCGTCCTGTCTGAGACATTGGCTGGAGCTGAACGCCTCCGTTTCCTTTTCCCCGGCTTGTTAGTACTACTCCTCTCTGGAGACAGATTGTCCTCTGTATCAGTCGACGATTCTTTCTTCAGTTTTCCTGTCGTGACAGGCAAATCCTCCAGTGACAAGTGTCTAAGCAGACTGTGGCAGCTGGTTTGAGTACGACTAGTATAACAAATGTCAGTATTTGTTAATTTCTTCTGAGTGCTCTCAAACAGTGTCTGCCCTGCATGATCTCCTCTCTCATCTGGTTGCAAAGATGCTATCTTCTGTTTGACCTCACACGGCCGCCAATCTCCAGAAGCGGTGGGCCTGTCATGTAGTCGGTGTCCGGGAGGATCACAAGAAATATCTCCAGATATGGACGTTGACATTTCTGCTGTATCGGTGTCAATTTGAGAGCTCTTTGTATCACGATGCCTGCGTCGTCGTCTTGTAGTCACTTTTGTATCTACTTGTTTCTCCTGTGTATACACCGTCGTAATACATGTGACTTCATGTTCATTCGATTCCAGTTGTGCGGAAGATGCTTCTGCATTCTCCATCGTCTCGATGTTCTCCGGCTTGTTCACTACAGTTTCAAAGATTTCTGGCATACCATGTGCTGTTTGCTTTACTTCTGCTACGCTACCTTCTACATTTCTGTCATCGCCGCCAACTACACCACCGCATATGTTACGAATATCACGCACTACGTCGACGTCTTTAGCGGGTACTTCAAGTACAGTCTCCGGCTGGTCTTTGGCCATGATGACTGTCCGAGGTGAGTCCTGGTCGCCCTCCTCGACCTGCTGCTCATGTTTCGTCTCCGTGAAACGTTCATCAAGTTTCAACTGACTCCAGACCGCCGAGAGAGTTTCAGGCTGCTCCGACTCCTCCAGTATCGTTTCCGGCTGCGACATCCGCACATTTCGTATCATCCATCTGAACTCGTCAACGACTCTGTCCTCCTCCACGTCAACGTATTCACTGTCGTCCTGCTCAGGCTCCACCTTCGATTCGGCCGCCTCGACATAGTACGACCACTCCTCTTCCGTCGAACCGGACGTCGCCGTACTCCGTTGACTGGTCGTGTCTTCGTTCTCCGTCTCGCTCTCGGTGGCGGAATGGTCCGACGAGGAGGTCCACACGTCCGTGGAGCTGCCGCGGATACTCGACGTAGTGGAATTGGGCATTTCTGTCTCGCTTGATTCCGCATCATGCGCAGTTTGTGAGATGACCCGATGACGTGGCCTGACGTCACCATCACCCCCACTGCCAACCCTACCCTCCATGTCAAATTGATATGTCTTCGTCTCACCTGAACCGCTTTCCCCTGACCTGCTTTTACTATCTTGCAATGATCGCTGGAATTTTTCTTTAACCCTTTTACTAACAATATCTTCTATTGACGATTCACCGGCCACATTAGGATGTGTCCACGCAAGAACCATAGGAGTGAATGGGTCAAATGATTCAAAATTGGAACCAGAGTTAAGTTCAATGGACCTAGGTAGACTATCTGCAGAAAAGCCGCTGTCATAGTCTTCGGTTAATGCTGCTTTCTTCGGATTTTCGATTTGGCTGTCAATGTGTGACGCTTGTGTGGTTACATGGTAGGCACTTTCTGATGTCTTCTCACGGTTGTAAAGACGGGTTGTATACTTGTCAGAGGTGTACGCGCTCCTCCGTGAAGGCGATGCATCTGTACAAGAAATGGGTCAAGTTATTATGCAGTCTTGTAGTTACAAAATGTCACGGCTTCGAAATGGCAACATTTCCAAATATAGTCAATTTACATTCTGTTTGTATCCGGAAACAAGTATTGTTCATGGAATAATACGAAGTTATGACAGTTTGTGAAAGAAAAACGATATATACCTTTGCCAAGATGCATTATTTACATACACGAGTTACAGTTAATTTTACCGTTGAAAAATATCAATAACAATTATCATATTTTCAACGTATAATTAGGTGTGTCTTTAACATGCGTCGTAGGAAACATATTTACAAAACACCAACCTGTCACAGTGAGATATGCCGTGGAGGTGACATCTCCGGCCTTCACGGACACCTCTCCCTCGTCGGCGTATGTCACATGATGAATAGCCAACTGGTGAATGCCATCGGTGTCGTTGTGCGACAGCCTGTATTTGTCGCTGGCAAACACGTCAATGCCATCGACAAACCAGCGGACTTCGGCTGACGGAGGATTGACTTTGCAAACAAACACTGCCATGCTATCCTCGGTCGGCACCGTGTTCACACACACGTCCGTAAGCGTCTGTGTGAGCGTACACACTGACTCTGCATGCAGGAGAAAACAACGGGCAAGGTTAGTGGCAAACCAACAACGGCATACCGTGTTAATAATACTTATTGACAATGAAACCACAACATCATAGCATCATAGTCGACCACGCAGTGTTAGTAATGAATAAACAAGGCGACCATTGTACTATGGAAACGAATAAGAAAGTTCAGTGGTATGATATATATTAGGTTAGGGAGTTACCAGTGTGTGTGTGTGTGTGTGTGTGTGTGTGTGTGTGTGTGTGTGTTTGTGTGTGTGCGTGCGTGCGTGCGTATATATGTATATTATATATATATATATATATATATATATATATATATATAATATATATATATATATATATATATATATATATATATATATATGTGTGTGTGTGTGTGTGTGTGTGTGTGTGTGTGTGTGTGTGTGTGTGTGTGTGTGTGTGTGTGTGTGTGTGTGTGTGTGTGTGTGTGTGTGTGTGTGTGTGTGTGTGTGTGTGTGTGTGTGTGTGTGTGTGTGTGTGTGTGTGTGTGGGTATGTGAGTGTGTGTGTGTGTATGTGTGTGTGTGGTGACTGTGTGGACGTATGTATGTATATATGTATAATAATAATAATGTTGATAAACTAATACTAATTACTAATGGTTCACCGGTGAAATTTGACAATAACATGCACCAGGGCTTTTCTGGAAATGTATCCGTAATAGAGTTATCACTTTCTCGTAATGTCACTCATTTGATGGGGTTTGCAAAAATACCACAACGACAACAACAATACATGCAACAAACAACTCAAACTCACAACAAACCATGCAGACAGACAAAAGACAATACCTTGTTTCTGTGTTTACCGTACGAACGTTGACACACATGATGACATATTTGAAAAAAGATGAGATTGCTCACATTTATGCTCACATTTCACAGGTGAAATTATTTCTCTTCTTCACGATGTCAAGGCAAACACAACAGGCAGGACAACTGTGAATACACCGTGATTAATTTTTGTGGCAATTAATTTGCAGTAAAGAAATTATGTGATATATAAAGCATTTTAAGTTGCTATAAAAACCAGCTTGGTCGTCATAGTGCTGGGCAAATATTAGCATTAGCTACGTCTGAAATATATGCACACACAAGTAGTCCATAAGACATATGCACAGGCCTGCCGATTGTGTTGCCATAACTAGATGAAATGGGTGACACACAAACACACACATATGATGTGTTTAGATGCTACATGACTTACGGGTGACGTGTAACTTTGCAGTGATGACGGCCTTGCGGAATACGGCTTTCACCTCACAGCAATCCTCTGGCCTAGCCATGTTGATGGCAAGTTTGTGGGTGAAGTCCTCAGCAAACACTTGGTACTTGGGACTGGGCACGACCTCGACGTCGTTTATGTACCACATGACGGGAATCTTTTTGTGAGTGACTTCGCATTCGAACACGGCGAACTCGTTCTCCACGATGTCCTGGTCCTGGAATTCCTTCGTGAACCCGAACTGAAAAAGGAGCGTATCAGCGTGTACAGCAAGATCAGGGATTGTGTGTACGTTTGTGTGTGGATGTTTGGGTGAAGTTGTGGATGTGATCTACGCCTTTAACGTAGCGTGTGCAGGTGTGTTAATGACTGTGTCTCAGCGTGCGTTTGTGCACGTATCAAGCATGACGTGTGCGTGTAGGTATGCATATGCGTATACATTAACATTCCACATCCACATCCACCAGAGTCGTTACTGCAACAATCACTTCTATACTGCTGATATAAATGTAGAATTAACTAAAAATTAATCCTCCACACAGTAATAATAAATAATACAAAGTGTCTTACCTTAGCTTTGACAATTTTGAGTTTCAGTTCTTCCTCCTGTTCCTCGTGGGTCTCCTTCACTGCCCTTTGGTACTTTCCCTTCTCCTCGATAGCTTCAACCTCTTCTTCCTGTACCTCCTTCTCCCTCTCCGGCATGGCCTCTAGCTCCGGCCGTTCCCGTCTCTCCATCTTGTATGCATGCGAGCGCGCATCAACCTACGACACCAATCAAGACGTTATGTGGCGTTATGGATACAACGACGAGTATGTTGTAGTCATTCGGGTATCACTACAGTATGTTCGGGTATCACTACAGTATGTTCGGGTATCACTACAGTATGTGTATTCATATATATATATATATATATATATATATATATATATATATATATATATATATATATATATATATATATATATATACATAATATATATTATATGAATGAAAAAAGTTAAAAACCATATGTTAATTCATAAAAAAAAGTTAAAAACCATATGTTAATTCATAAAAAATATATATAAATATTTTATATGAATATATTGTTTTTCATAATATATATATATATATATATATATATATATATACATACATATATATATATATATATATATATATATATATATAAAATATATATAATATATATAATATATATATATTATACGAATTATCATATTGTTTGTATACATTTTAAAAACAGTATGTTAATTAATATATTATATATATATATATAATATATTTAAAAACATTTAAAACAAATTATATATATATATATATATATATATATATATATATATATATAACATACAGTTTTTTAAACCAAAAGCAAATCTACCATGTCGATTAATTATGTTTTGCCATTGACATTTGAACATTGCCTTTTCAGTAACATTCACTGACTACCCAAGTCGTACTTGTTCTGCCTGCATAACATTTGCTAGTTGAATGGATGTGTCAAGTAAGTGGCTACCTCTTCAACGTCCACCCTGCCACGCTTGATTGCTTCCTCCTCTGCAGTCTCAAATACGACACTCTTCAGATCGAAGCCTTGTTCTTCTGCTATCGCCTCATGTTCAGATGCGTCTGCCTTCTTCAGCTTGCTGCGCCAGTCGAGCTCTTCCTCCGTAACTTCCTTCTCCTCCACCTCGCTGTTCAAGACACAGTGACACATCACACATTGTTCCAATACAATCATGAATATCATAGGGTCATTACATCTCAATAAAGGTAAGTACAGGTAAGTTATCATATAACGCAGGATTACAGTCCCAATGACTGCCCAAGACGATTTATGCTTTACTGTCTGGCACATCTGTTCAATTGAACACAATATCGATTTCGCTAGAAGCATTCAGCCACGCTGCAATAACTACCAGTACGACAGCCCGATGATCTAGACACTAAGCCACTCAGCTTTATTTTTAACTTATACATATTGTTTATTTTTATTTTTAGATGCATCACAAATTTTGTACATACATATCAGATCTTTTTTTATCCAAGATGCAGTGCTTCAAATAGAACAGTCGTACCAATAAAATATATTAAAATAGAGGCTTTATTACAATGAGACAACTATTTACGAATACAACATGAACGAACGTTTTCTTGAGTTGTGCCTTCCAGTCCTGCGCCTCTTCCGCCTTGTCTGTCACGATGAGTGTCACGGAGCACGTGTTCTCGCAGTGTTCGTTGGAGATTGTCACCGTGTACGTGGCGGCATCCTTCTCCTTGATGTTGTCGATCTCCAGCACGTGTTGACCCGTCGCCTCGTCGAAGTAGATGCGAGTCTTAGCATCGTTCGTCAGTTTTCGCCACTTGCCCTTCGACCATTCGATCTTCGGTTGTGGCTCGCCGTCAATGCGACAACGGAAGACTGCAGTGTCACCTGTTGTAGAAACCCGGTTGATGTCAATTTCACAACTGATGTCTTAAATGATACACGCACTAATTTCTCCCTGTTTTCGAATCATCCAAAATGAGCTAGCGAACACTGTTATCAGAATTCGTGTGTGTTAACAGGATTCGTTGTTAATACATGTATTTGCATTTTATATTGTTTTTGGTGAAAGGAAACGCATATTTACTATTAGTATTATTGTTATTTTGTTCACCATAGGTGGTATTCAAAGTCCGCGGATCTGTTGTTTAGTGTGTGGATAATACTAAATTACACTATATTGGTGTTTAGATTACTGTGTTATACATATACCGAATATTATTAATGATATACCATTAACATCTTATGACTTACCTTCCAGAACAGTGCATTTGATTGGTTTTTCCAAAAACATGGCTGCACGACCAGAAATTGTCAGTTCTGCTTCACTGGATGCTTCGCCGCCGATGTTCTCAGCAACGACCTTCACCTTGCCAGCTTTGTCCTTGAGGTTACCCACCAAAGTCAATTGGTAGGAAGACGTCTTGCTGATGTATTCCGTTTGCACGACCTCGCTTTCAACGAGTTCTTCATCGTTCAAGAACCTTCGATGAAAAGAACATAAATAATTTTCATATGTAATATTGTTTTTCAAAATTCAAAAGAAACATATGACAAATAGTTAAATATTATGTCGTGTCCATGATCATGGGATAACAGCCAAATGTGTTTCATAAAGTTAATGCAACAACTATTTTTACATTATTGCAGTACTAGAGTTTGCATAGGAAATGCAGTATTAAAGTAACAATACCGTGTGATTTGTGAATAATCCAGCTTACCATTTCACGGCGGGTGCGGGGAAACCAGTGATTTTGGACACAAACTTCGCTGTTCCTTGCTCTGGTGCTACCGTATCGTTGAGTGGCTGCACAATCTTTGGCGGTTTTACAGCTGTGAACACAGCCAACATACACATTCATATAATGTATAATAATATATCACCTACTACCAAGTATGTGTTACGTATCATAATTTTATGCCCACAGACAACCGTTTCGTACAAAGACGCATATAGACATAATGCCATATTTACACAAATAAAATTACTTACTTAGGTACAGAAACAAAAAGAAATTCGTTCGTTTTAAACGTGGCTGGCGAATTCCTCAATAGAAGTGTGCAGCTAGAAAGATGCATGTGATCGTTAGATATATTATATACGTTACGGAAAGTAACATTTCGTACGGAGTACTTTTTTATGTTAGTTACTCAAACAGAAATGACAGTAGAAATTATTAAAATAAAGTGACCTGAGTTGTTAGTATACGTTACATGTATACGTTATATATATTGTATATATATATATATATATATATATATACATATATATATACATGTATACATATATGTATATATAATATATATATATATATATATACATATATATATATATATACATATATATATATATATATATATATACATAGTAATATATATATATATATATATATATATATATATATATATATATATATATATATATATATAATAAATCAACACTTTAATTGGCACGTACGCGTGACACGGAGTCGAGCACTGGCACTCATCTGGCCCTGTTCGTTGGTCGCCTTCACCGTGTACATGCCGGCCTCGTCGTTCTTCACCTTGTCGATGGACAGAGTGTACACGTTGTCTCCCGGCTTGCCGTACAGAATCCGGTCTGACGGCTCCAGCTTCGCGTCGCTATGGAACCTACAAGAACATCAGTATATCTCAATATTGTCTAAATAAGCATTTGTATAAACGACAAAATTTATGATAACAAACATGAACAAACAATATGTTTTAGTAGTATAAATTATGCTTTTATATCCGTCCCATTTCAAACAACCTATTGTTTAATTATACCCCTATTTTATATGTTACAATGCCGACTTATTTTGTAGTCATTCATGGTATGCTGTTTATGGCTAGATATAAACTACTGGTACACCATACACTTTAGAAACTCGTACTTAAAGCGATTAATGATATATGTTCCGAATGTGAACAGGGTCGGTTAGGAATTTAATGGAATATGAATCGCCTTGGACATGATTTGCTTACAAATTCATCATCCATTACATCATTGTAATAGATAAAAGTGACATGAGTATGCATGCACGCATGCATATGTATATTTGTGTGGAAGATAAAGAAGTAACTGGGCAAACTACTGAACTTGGTACTGACCATTCAACGTTGGGTTCGGGTAGACCAGTGACTGTTGTCTCAAACTTTGCCTCGGTGTATTCCATACACTCCACCGGCTCGGGTTTCTTCACGAACTTCGGCATCTCCTTCTTGACTATAAATGAACACTCCAGTTTTTACTTTTTATCGTTCACATCAACAACTGACGTTACTAGTTTATGCACACAGTTTAATAACACGATTATGTCATTTTAAATCACCGGAATGCCATTAATTTACCACGACAACAATAATATATTCCACCACCTTAGATATTTAGTATGACAAAGTAAAATAAATTTTCCGCTCCTTGGGACCATCATCCATATATTTAATAAAACAACTTTTAAAATATTACCATACAAATATTTTAATAAAACAGTTTCCCATTCACAATCCACACTATTCCAAGACATCTTGGTTATTGCTTTAGTTATAATCCTCTTGGTGAAATTACAGGGCATATTATGACACATTCAGACCTTTTGCGATAATCACTCTTATCCTCTTATTAACTCAGTAGTCATAACCTCTAGGCTACTCACTGAGAAGTTTGAGATTGGCTGTGGCGGTGGCTTCGCCAGTGCTGTTCTTTGCAACCATCTTGAAGGTGGCTTCATCGTCCAGCTTACAGGAGCGGATCTCCAGCACAATCACGTACTCGTTGCCTATCTCACGCACCTCCATCTTAACGACGTCGCTGATCTCCACTTCAATCTCGTTTTTGTACCTGGAACGTGTATTGATAACAAAATGAGTCAGTTGAAAGGCAGTTTGAACGAAAGCATTGTTAGTACTTTACGGAGTAAACCTAGCAAAATCATGCAACTTTAAAAGTTCTAACGCGACGCCAATACACTTTAGGTTATTTTACGATACAAATAGCTTAACGTCAATCAATATTGCATGTCATGTGAATTGCATGTCAATGTAAATATACAATACCCCAAGATCAGCCGAGTAAATCAGCGAAACCCATGAGTTACTGTTACATACCATGTCACTTGCGGGGCTGGGGTGCTTCTGACGATGCACTCAAAGCGTGCGGTCTGACCTTCGCGAACATCAACATCCGAAAGGTTTTGCAGAATCACTGGAGCCTCTGTCAGTTCTGGGAACACAAAATATATAAGATGAAATCCACCTTAGACAGGTAGTATTGTGTACGAATGAGGGTGTTTGTGTTTACAACAAACATCAGCAACAACATTGTAGTCACTGGTTTGCCAACGCCGTAATTCTTGTTGTACGTGGAAAGTGAATTCGACTGTAAGTGGTGAGTATTCCAATAATTACAGCATTAGCCATATAAAATAAATCGCCCGGTTTCAGTGTTCATACGTACCTGTCTTCCATGCACTGCTGTGAATAATATGAAACGTTAGAGCATTGTTCAAATGACCAAGATACGTTAATCTGAGTCGCACCATTATATATCTATTCTGAGACATCAACATTGCATTTGTCTTTCAAACCCTCTTGCTACAAACATACAGCATGTTTTGACACAATAAAACGGACTTTGTATTACATAAATGGTGCTGTCATTAATCTTAAATTAACGTCTTTATTATCTGCATCGAATTTTGTAATGCAGATTGTTTTGGATTTAAATATATTTTCTAAATTCAGACTAAACTTGTATATATTTGCGATTTATGTTATGGACATTAAACCGAGATAATTTTACTAAATATCACACGTAACTATCCACAGCAAATAATCCAAATCTCAAATGAAACTAATTTCACTAGTTTGCAGATTTTTAAAACGAACTACAAAACTGTTCTAAATATCACAACTACCTTTCCACAGCAAATGACCCAATTCTCACACAAAGCTAATTTCACAACTTCGCAGATTATAAAAAGAACTACGATATCTTAGCCCTCATCAACTAAATAAACTATGTAGCTTCCTACTAAAGCGTATCTCCAAACAAAGCGCAACTTTACTCTCTCGTCTATATAACGCTGCAAAGCAATTTAACGACACTTATGATATCGCTGAATTGTTCAAATTAGATTCCATCACGCACACACTTTCTAGTCTGTATAAGAAAGTATAAGAGTGGCACAAATACTATTCCAAACAAATCATTATCACCGGTTTTTGTCAACCAAGTCATATTATGTATCAATGCAGAGTGCGTAGCTGATTCGCTGAGTTGAGAAAATACAACAAATGCAAATGTCATGCAAGCAGTTAAGTACCACAACTAAAACACTCCAAGACTTACCTGTCGTTTCACGTTTGTATGGCACTGTCATAAAGGTTAGTCGATGTTAATGATGAGTAAAATGAACGTGCCTAGTAACTTAAGTATTAAACTACGTGTTGTTAAAATAAAGCCTATTTCCCTGGATTACTGTGGTATTAACTACAAATATAATATTAATTTCGTAAATTAGTAACTGGAAGTGTAGCATCAACATTAATGATTACATCGGGATTAATATCATAATTATTAGTGGATGCAAATTTAAACTTAAAATGCAAAATATGCATTAACTAATCTTGCGATAAAATAAATAATCTAGCGTCAATGAAAAGGTGACGAAATAAAACATATGCAATGCTGCGAACTGAGGGTATGTAAATCTAATACTATGCAAACAATAAAATGGCATCCAAATAATACAAATCTATAAAAATTGCTTCCTCGGTCAGATTGCAAAAATAAGTGCAATTAACGTTTGATAATATCGCCAAAAGGTATATTGTTCGATCTTGTCATCAAAAATAAAAACACGTGATTCAGCTATATATATATATATATATATATATATATATATATATATACATATATATATAAATATATATATATATATATATATATATATATATATATATATATATATATATATGTATATATATATATATATATATATATATATATATATATATATATACATATATATATAAATATATATATATATATATATATATATATATATATATATATATATATATATATGTATATATATATATATATATATATATATATATATATATATATATATATATATATATAAATATATATATATACACACATATATATATATATATATGTATATATATATATATATATATATATATATATATATATATATATATATATATATATATATAAATATATATATATATACACACATATATATATATATATGTATATATATATATATATATATATATATATATATATATATATATATATATATATATATATATATATATATATATATATATATATATATATATATATATATATATAAATATATATATATATACACACATATATATATATATATGTATATATATATATATATATATATATATATATATATATATATATATATATATATATATATATATATATATATATATATATATATATATATATATATATATATATATATATATATATATATATATATATATATATATATGTGTGTATATATATATATATATATATATATATGTGTGTATATATATATATATATATATATATATATGTGTGTATATATATATATATATATATATATATATATATATGTGTGTATATATATATATATATAGCTGAATCACGTGTATTTATTTTGTCGCGGAATGTCATTCAGAACACCAGACCAACTCAATACAAGTGAAATGAAATGGTTTGCGTAGATATAATTGTGAAATATAAACGAGAACATTCAACAAAATCCAACCGAGGAAGAACTTTAAATGAATGAACTACAACGGTATTGACTTAAACTAATGCTAATAAGACAATGTTATAACAGGCGAATCATGTTCTAAAACTGAAATCTAGCTACCTATACTGTGCATACACCTACCGATTTCTGGTAGTTCTTGCTTGCTTCCTGCAGCTACATTGAAACATGGGACGATACAGTGTTAGACAGTCTAGGAACTGCTTTTGGGGGCTTTACCAATGACAGTGAAGACACGTGACTGACATTGATAATCATATCCAAATATTAGTATACACACCACGCAGTGAGGTAACCATGATTATTTACACAATTTATACGTCGCAGTATAAATAGGTACACGGCAATGTAACACCATATTGACACATACAAACCGACGAATAATTAGTGACATATACCAAAGGCACACTTTAATATTGAAGTGTAGTCACACTTATTAAGTCAGTGAACACTTCAAGTCAGTTTTACAGATTCACAACACACTTGAAAATACACAACAATACGGCCGAGTTAAATATGACACAGAATCCAATTAATATAAAACGTTCTTTGATAATGATGTGATAACCAGTTTTACAATCCTGATCAATCATTTGGTGTAATAAAATGTGTTAATATCAATCACACTCTCAACTTTATGTAACATATGCCTACCTGTAACAGTCACAGTGGCTGTGTGTTCGACTTGTCCAGTTACGTTAGTGGCAACCACTTTGTATAGACCGGACATTGCCGGACGGGTGTTAGCGATTTTCAGGAGATGGACACCGTCTTTCTTCTTTGTCATCTTCACTTTCGGTGTGGCCAATAGTTCCTTGTCATTGCTGTACCAGGCCAGTTTTGGCTCCGGGGAACCAGTCACCTTTACACGCAGCTCAAGTGTGTCTTTCTCCACGACATCCTGTCAAACAGTTGGTTCAGTTTCAATATTTATTTCAAATACCAAATTACATTTATATTTGTCGCGTTTTTATATCAAAATAAAACAGATGGTTTCAAACGAACAACACAATAAAATATGACTAATTTAATTTAGTTCAATATTATCATTACTTATTCAAACATCGTAGCACGTTTCAGATTTCAGCTTTAAGATTTGATAGCATTGTTGCAAAGTTTATATTATTGTTCCCAAGAAGGTTGCTTCGTCAATGATATGCATCAACGTTGCCTCATTAATAAATTAATAATATGCATTACTGACACAGGGACGATGATGACGTCACCAGCATTACGAGAGATCACTTACCGTGTCCTGATAGACTTCGACAAATTCGGGGGCGACTCCAGCCGGGACTTCGATGGCGAACTCGGCCGCCTCTTGCACCTGCTGCTCCACCTCAGCCTCCAACACCTCCTCTACGACACGCTCCTCTGGTTTCGGCAGTTCTGTGATGTCACCGCATACATATGAATGTACATATCGTAACCGAAAAATAAGGCGAGGAGCTGGAGTGATATTGTACAGTGTGGGTGTGCAAAGAGAGCCTCACGTGATAACAAAATGTTGGGCCTACAATAAGAGCCTCTAGAGATTACGAAATGGTTAACGCGCCTACGATTTTAAGCAAAACGCCTTCAGTGACCCGATGTTATGACCCAAGGCCCTCACCAATATATATATATATATATATATATATATATATATATATATATATATATATATATATATATATCAGTGCCCATCCCAACATTAATTTCGTGTCGACGTCAGTACAATACATATATGTTAAAAAATAACTAACACATTGTTTTAATGTGTCATATATATTTGCGCCATTCAATATATTTTGCGTCTACTTTGCATGATAATGAAAGAACACATTTCCTGACACGTAAATCAACACAGCCAATTAAAATTTAACACTGACCGTTAACTTTCAGCTTCGCATCTGCCGAGATTGTGCCGAGATCAGCAAACACCTTCACGGTGTACGTGCCGGCCTCTTTAGGGTTCACACCCTTCAACACCAGGGCGTAGTTGTTACCCTCCTTCTCGTAGATGACGTGGTCTGACGGCTGTAGCAGGGTTTTGCCCTTGTACCTGGATTAAATAAGTGATAATATTTGTTTGGCGGATAGTCACTTCGCTTACTTCAGTTCAGTATTGGTCTTCTGTGTTAGGCAAACACTGCATTACAATATTCAATATACCAGATCATCCTGAAACGTTACATATATATTGTGTCAAAACGTATGGTATACTCGTGATCGGAATAGTCTTACCAGGTTACAAATCGTGTCATTAAAATCTCGTATTCCAGCGCTCTTCATGTGAGACGCGCATTATGCAGCACATATAGGAAGCAGTGCGTCTTTTACGAGATCAGAATCTTCCTGGCATATGTTGTAGAATAATAAAGCAATAATGGTAAGATAAGGTTAGGCCATACTGTGACTGGACACACATGTATAGAACATTAGCATTCAACTTCAGTATTTTAATTTTTAACGAAATAAGACACAACGTACAATTAACAATTACTGACACTGACCATTCAACGGTAGGCTCAGGTTTGGCTGTGACAGTTGTCTCAAATCTGGCATCCTCTTGTTCCATCACTTCAACGTTTTCTGGCTTCTTCACAAATTCGGCCTTCTCTTTTTTCACTGTGTGCAAAAGAATATGTTATTCTGACACTGTACGCTTGGATCATCATGTATGCAACAATGCTATTATACACCAGTTAATATATCCGTGTACCACTTAATGATGCAGAGTGTGAACATAAAGAACAACAATAGGACCCGTGCATTCTCTATAGAGCGGTTAAATCTGTGATTCTGCTTTTCTAACTATTATATAACAGAACTGATTACATCAAAACAAATAATCAGAATATAACATTTTATATAAAAGAATGTGACAAATACAGGATAATAACCAGAAATATACAATTATTAAACAGCTAACGGTGTCCCTACGGCATGCATCACTTTCCGAAAACAGCAGGTACTTACTCTTGATCTTGAGTTTGGCCACACAGCTCTCTTCTCCGGCCGGGTTGACCGCGGTCACTCGAATATCTCCAGCATCTTCCATGACACATTCGTTGACCGAGAGACTAAGCACCAGCTTGCCCTTGATCTCCTCACACGTGATCGTGACACGTTCACGTGGCTCGATCTTCTCTTCGCCCTTGAACCACGTCACTTCCGGCAGAGGTTTGCCTTTCACAGCAGCCTCAAATTTGGCAGAAGCTCCTTCTTTGATGTCTTTGTTTGTTGGTTTCTTGGTGAACACGGGTGGCTCCATTTTCTCTGGAGTTTGAGTTTAACACGGTTATTTTCAAACATGATGACTTCATTTCATCAATATTGTAACGGCTTCAAAGAACTATACAAATATTGTTAACGAAATTTTTTAATGTTTGATTGCCTCAGTATCTTAGAAACTCACCAATTTATTATATTATATTATATTATATTAATGACATGACATGACATGACATGACATGACATGACATGACATGACATGACATGACATGACATGACATGACATGACATGACATGACATGACATGACATGACATGACATGACATGACATGACATGACATGACATGACATGACATGACATGACATGACATGACATGACATGACATGACATGACATGACATGACATGACATGACATGACATGACATGACATGACATGACATGACATTACATTACACTACACTACACTACACTACACTACACTACACTACACTACACTACACTACACTACACTACACTACACTACACTACACTAGATTACATTACATTACATTACATTACATTACATTACATTACATTACATTACATTACATTACATTACATTACATTACATTACATTACATTACATTACATTAATTATATTATATACCAATTAACGTATCTACTGGTTGATATGGCACTTACCCACGACAGATACATTGGCTGCACACACAGCTTCTCCAGCACAGTTGACCGCGACACACTTGTATTCTCCTGACGTCTTCAGTGTGACACCAGACATCTGCAGTGTGCAGACGTCTCCAGTCCGAGACATCTTGATCTTGAAAGTTGGCTGCAACTCTGCGTCACCTCTGTAAAAACGTAAGGTACATTAATCATCATCATGATAATGAACTATTACAACAAATGCAACTGACACTGTTTCCACTGAGTAAACAAGAGGAGAGAACTCAAGTAAATTGACGTATTTCATGTAAATAGGGTGAGAGGATAAGACTATAGTTCCGCAATATATACTGACATTTTAACTGAATGTTTGTATACATACAAAATAAAATATAGGTTAATAATACTATGAATGTCACTGGAACAACCACTTACCTGAACCACTTCACTTCTGGTTCTGGTTTTCCGGTCACTCTTGCTGTTAGGGTTAGATTTTTCTTCTCTTCAACCGTCTGAATAGAGAACAAAACGTCTGTCAGAATGTAATACGGGAATCTATATTCCAGTTTGTTGTGATTTTTGGTACTATACAAATACACTTGTTGTCAACTATTGTCTGCAAACTTTATAGAAACACGATACTAAGCTCATACTTACAGTGTCTTGGAAGACTTCGGTGAATTCAGGAGCAACGTCAGCAGGCAGTTCTGAAATAGTAAATAGGGGGAAAATAATAATACAAACATACGCTTGTGGGTTGAATTAAGGTGCGCGTGTCTGCCAGTGTACGAGCCAATGTATGTGTACGTGTACGCAATACAAGCAAGGTAACATTGTGTCAAGTCATAACCTATTGAATATATCTTACAAATAATAGGTAAAACGTAATTTCAAAAACGTAATGTATATACAGTAGGAGACACGCACAATGTAATAACATGTATCCGTTAGACACATACCTTCCACAATCGTGTCGGCAGAGCAGCTGGCTTCACCAAGGCTGTTGGTGGCTGTCACTTTGTACACGCCGGTGTCGCTAGGGAGGACATTGTGTACTTGAAGCACCTGTAGTCCGTCCCTCTCTACAACTGTGTAGCGACCTTCAATCGCCAGTGGTTCACCATTCAACTGCCACGTCAACTCAGGGGTCGGTTCCCCAATCACCCTGCAGCTGAAGCTCGCTACCTTACCCTCCTTCACTTCACAGTTCTGGATGGAGACTGTGAACTCGGGCGCTGTACCAGTCGGTTCTTCTTCTGGCATTTCTACAGATGGAAGTTAGCAAACATGTCAAAGATTCCAATCCTGTATTGAAATTAATGCTGAAAGAACAGGTCAGTAGTAGTTGCTAAATCAATTGCTTGAATATTCGTAATCTCTGTGATTTAGAAATGTTTTTAATTGTAATATCGTTGATTTAACACAGCGTAATTGTAACATTGTCATCAACTAAAGATTCCTGCGCATAACGCATACAAACGCAACTTAAATGTAATGTTTAATGAAACGTAGATGTAGTAAATTAAAATAAAATGCTGTAAAATATGTTATGTAAATTATTCTTTTGTCATTCCACATTTCACAACATTGTAAAACATCCGTGCCTCACTGTATTTTATATATAGCGGACATGACAAACGACACCAAAACCAAGCAAACAAAAACGTATGTTGGGACCAGTCACTGCGAAAACAGACATACGTGGGGCATCAAAGAGTGTAACCAATGTTCAAACCACGGCAAACAGGGTATATCAAATCAGATGTGGGAACAGCATGCGTAAGGCCTTCGCCAATGTGTCCTACCCGATCAAACTCTATTGAAATAATTCACTGTTGACAGAGTTTGAAAAATAAACTACGGAGAGATTTTGAAACTGCATTATTATATGCTTTGCATAATAATCGCGCAATATAACATATATTGTTCTTATGTAAATAACATGACATAAACAAATAATGTGATTATGTGTTCAATATGGATAACACTACAAAACACACAATAAATCTATAATTCCACGCGCCGACTTCTAGTAATCACAGTAGATAATTCGATGTGGGTATAACTAGAAAGCACAATCTGTAATATACGCAAAACCCCAACAGAAATACATCAATGGTACACACAGACAAACGGGGAGTCGATTTCTGGATACAATTCATGGTACACAATCATTCACATGCGTATAATAGCTGATAATGAGCACGCTACAATCTGTATATCAATCCGTACGTAGCCATGGGTGGGTAACACACTTGCCAAGTCAGGTGTCACAAGTAAGACAATATGAAGACAGTAACACTACGGTAGGGAGGAAGACACCACTCCACCTCGGTATTACGTACCTGTCACTACATGTTCTATCTCCACTATAGACGTCTTTCGAGCTAAATGTAATATACGTGTCGGTGTTAGGAAAACGAAAGGAACGTAATGCAGCCTACTAGATAAAGGTTAGTTGACAGAATGAATTATATTGAGTTAATAATATGTAGAACAACCAGTAGTTAACGTACCACTCTAATAATGCTCTACGTTGATAGTAGTGTTATTATAAATTACATAAGAGAAATGTTTAAAGAACTACTTTAAAAAAAGAAAATATATAGAAAAACTATATGCAAGATCAAAGAAAATATAAGACATGCAATAACATAATATGCATATAACAGACATGCAACAACAAGAAATAAAGTGATAATGAAAGCTACAAAAAATATGCAAATAAAACATATGAAATAAAATGCTAATTGTTATTAACCTAATGTGTAACATAAATGACTAATTAAAAAAAACGAATGTAGAAATTAATAGTAAACAAACAAACAAAACGTTTAATAATAAACACTCCTAAAAAACGGTATTATTACTAGCACTGCAATAATATATATTTAAAATAGTAATAACATGCAAATGAGATATATTTTGGCAAGCTAACAAAATGTAACGGCATGCTATAACTAACAAGAATACATAACATGATAAAAACATAAATGATAATAACATTATAAACTTGTAAAGAAATAGAAACTGTTTAGATAAAGTACTATTTGTAAATAGCCTAGGGCACTATCCACATCTACAAATGCGTATTGGGGCCATACCTGTGACAACGATAGTAGCAGAGTGTTTGGCCTGCCCGACGTTGTTGCTGGCAATAACCCTGTACTCTCCACTCATCTTCGGTGTGACGCTGGTGATGGTCAATATTTGCTGACCATTGTCACCTTTCAGGATGCTCACTTTGGGCGTTCGCTGTAGCTCGTGGTCACCACACATCCACTTGATGCGGGGCAATGGCTGACCTATCACCGTCACCTTCAGTTCCAGCGTGCCCTTCTCTTCCAGGGTCTAAAAGATGATGTATTAAAGTAACCACTGTTCACCTGTATGACATTCATATAGCACACATATAGATAATGAAAACATATTATTTCCATAATAACACACCATTGACGATAACACAGAATATAATGATTGCCGAAAACAATTTATTTATCCTTAATTTCAGACCCAGTTTCGAAATAATTATGATCTTACACTTTAAGAAGAATACTGTCGCCCTTCTTTCCGTGTTTGTTTAAGCAAAATGCATTCTAAACTCATAACATGTTCATGTTTCAGCAATATTTTTAATGTTCTGCTGTTGTCTGCTTTCATTATCCCATGATTTTTCCACACAAAACGATTTTGAATTATGTTATAGAATGTTTAGATTCTTTTAGGAAATATATTACTTACCACGTCCTCGTAAACCTCGGTGAACTCCGGAGCCTGTGTGATGACAACTGCTTCCGCTACGGGTGATTCTTCCTTCACCTCTTCAACCACCACTACTTCCTCCACTTTCGCAGGTTCTGTAAAATTGACCACAACCACATTCAGGAAAAAAAATTGTGAATACGTTTATGGATGTCCGTTTGACTGTATAATTGTGTAGTATCAAGCACAGCCTGCATTACCTATAACTACTGATAGCCTATATGGATATGCTTGTATATGCTGTGGACAGCTGGTTTTGATGGCAAAAAACAAACTATACCAATGTGTTGTCTAGTAAATACGAGTCTAGTATATGTATTTACACTGATGTTAGCAAATATAATGTGAAGTTATGAAATGGATAATCTGCATGACAACAATAAATATAATATTCATGCCTAACACAAAACTGATCGCATGGCAAATACAACAGTACAAATGAATACAAATGAATGTTGGTAAAGCAAACTCAGTGAAATAAAAAGTATGTTTAACACGTGAACTGAATTGGTTGTCATGAGTAGACAAACACTTTACAACTCAACGACAAAGACTAAATAGTACTAACAAAGATATACCTTTGACTTTGAGCTTAGCTTTTGCGGTGAGGCTTCCGACTTCATTGGTGGCCTTGACGGAGTACTTGCCAGCTTCCTTCAAAGCCACACCCTTGATGATCAGGGCGTAGTTGTCACCGTCTTTCTCGTACACAATATGCCCAGAGGGTACCAGCAGCTTCTCACCCCTGAACCTATAAAATTCATATTAAGAAATATTAGCCACATGACGATTCAGCGTAAACCTGAACGTGACCTATACAGCAACTGTCGCTATGTGATACTGTATTACCATATGATTTATTGTGTATTTTGTAACAGTTTATAAAACAGTGCTTTGAAATACACATAGTAAATACTTGTCGTATGTATGCGTGCATGCAGAGACACAACATCGATCGCGTATATCATAACATTAAATAACACCTTTGATCAACATTTTAAGGATATTGTTTTGAATCATACCATTCAATGGTTGGTTCGGGTTTGGCTGTGACAGTCGCTTCGAATCTGACATCATCGTCTACCATCACTTCGACATCTTCAGGTTTCTTCAAGAATTCAGGTTTCTCTTTCTTGACTGTAACATAATTAATTGACTGTTATTAAAACTAGTCAACCGAAATAAAACGAGGAACAATTGTGCGTAATGTTGCCAACTTTCTGAGACGATGACACTAGAGACAATAATTATAATCTTGGATTTATAGTTTGCATCATAATTCTGTGTTTTACATGTTGCATTTGTCTTAATCGTATGTACGTCGTAATCAACTTCGATGCTACTACTTGTGAAATGCTGTAGTTATTCTTGGTAACACAATAATAACAATCATCACCATCAACATCATTATCATCATCATCATCATCATCATCATCATCATCATAAAAAGAAGAATAAACATAAACTAAGAAGGAACTCATACTTTGCTCTTTGCGAGGGAGCTAAGGGTTAAGGAAGATAAGCAAGGTCACCTTGTACGGTCAGCGTGGCTACACAGCTGACTTCTCCTGCTGCGTTTGTCGCCAACACTTTGAGGTCTGCCGCATCCTCCAGGGAGCAGTTGTCAAAGACAAGGCTTGACACGACCTGTCCCTGGACCTCGCTTGTCGTCAGCGTTAGATGGTCTGTTGTCTCTATCTTCTCTTCTGCACGGAACCTACAAATCAAACATCACGTTTTATACGTGATTGCCACTAACAATTGTTTTGTCAGTCAATTAAATATACCATATATATATATATTGGTCAGTCAATTAACTATATCATCAATATAGATATATGTTAATATTCCCAATTTAACTTCCACTTTGTTATCAGAGAAGTGTAGCTAGTAACATGGTAAAACATTCGATTTGAATGTAAAAGCCATAATGAGCTGACAAAGACACTGAAAACCTAAATGATATACGTTCAACCATGTTGACATACATACCACGTGATCTCTGGCAGCGGTTTTCCTTTCACTTTGACCTCAAACTTGGCCTTGGCGCCTTCCTTCACATCTTTGTTTTTCGGTTTCTGAGTGAATTCGGGTGCTTCCATTTTCTCTGTGTAAATCATTTACAAAGGCGGTATACTTCTGTATCAGAATAAGCATACTTTTGTGTATAAACAGGTGATCTGTTTACCTAATTATATTGATGAATGGACAAAACAAGAACTCTGTATTGTGAATAATAAATCACAGCACATATAAATTTGCAACCACGCTTTTCCACGTGGTGATAACACCGATACAAACCTGTAACTATTCAAATTAATTATATTGTGAATAATTAATACCATATGAACATTTATATTATTTTGAATGTAGCCAAATAAATTATTATGTGATATAACAAATGTTTCGATGACTAACCGACTACGGAGACATTTGCAGCACAAGTAGCTTCTCCAGCGGAGTTGACAGCGACACATTTGTACTCTCCGGACATCTTCAGTGTGACACCAGACATCGTGAGAGTGCAGACGTCTCCTTCACGAGACATCTTGATTTTGAAGGTTGGTTGCAACTCTGTGTCTCCTCTGGAACGACAAACACACGCACTCGGTTATAAACTTCCTACACTGTATACCAATTTTCATAGCAGGGCAAAGGACTAAAAAGTTCCGGAGCACAGTTAGGCCTCAATACTGTTCATGGCCAGAAAGAATGGCTGGAACACGATAGTAATACTATGTAAACTGTTCCCGACACTCTAATGACTCTCACCTGTACCACTTCACTTCCGGTTCGGGACGGCCTGTCACCTTGGCAATCAGGGTCAGGTTCTTCTTTACCATCACGTTCTACAGCACATATTACAGCAATGTGTTACCATGGCATTTTGCAACGTAGATTAAATACATTACATTTAGATACAATGTAATTGGTTGATATTCTTATTAGTTCACTAAGAAACCGGTGTATTTTGAGGGAGAGATGTTTAATCAAAACAGATTGACTCTAGGGAAGTTCATATTAATAAATATATAATTACTCTGGTCAGTATTATTTTGGTCTGGTTTGGACAGAAATATATGCGTACTACTAACAGTTGTTTAACAATATATATATACGGAATAACCACATGCTCCAACTCAAATTCCTCTGAAAGTCAACATTAACATAATTATATACTCCTATGTAAAAACCACATATAACATAACATAAATCTTACCGTATCTGTGAACTGCTCAGTAAACTCGGGAGCTATGTCTTTCGGTAGTTCTGAAAGAAACGCAACACAATAATATAATTAAGTTAGGACGAATAGAAAAATACTTGGATTGGTGCACTAAGGCACACATAAAAATAGCCATCAAAATAATCCTATCTTCACATAGCTATATACTAGATTAATCCCAACAAATTTCAACATACCTTCCACAGTCATGTTAGCAGTGCAGCTGGCTTCACCCATGTTGTTAGTGGCTGTCACTGTATACTCGTTGGCATCGCTAGGGACAACATCGTGTACTTGAAGCACCTGTAGTCCGTCCCTCTCTACCAATGTGTAGCGACCTTCAATCGCCAGTGGTTCACCATTCAACTGCCACGTCAACTCAGGGGTCGGTTCCCCTGTCACTTGACAAGTGAACTCTGCAGTATCTCCCTCCTTCACATGACACGGTTGTAGACTGACGATAAACTCAGGTGCTGCGCCCAGTGGTTCTTCTTTTACTGGCTCTGTATGCACAATAAACACACGTCGTGACCATACTACACACGCGTATTGTACCTTACGGACGATGCTAAGCATTTATATAGCGCCGTAAAGCCAAGTTATATATATATATATATATATATATATATATATATATATATATATATATATATCCCAAACCATGTATATCACTAATAATTGATACTATTTTCTGCTTTTTTCCGTTATGTATTTAGTATGCCTACATATAGTTGTAATAGTTACATTTACATTACTAATACTGACATAATTACAAAATATGTTCTGCTGTTTTTACACAGTGCGTGCGTTATCACGTTCACTTACTACTACTGTTAATTACGTCACATACATTAATAAATGGCGTATAATATATTACCAGTGACTGTGACAACAGCGACGTGTTCGGCCTGTCCAGCCGAGTTGACCGCGGCCACTCTGTAGTGACCACCAAGGTCGACACTGACGTCAGCCGTCTTCACCACGTAAACGTCGTCGTCTTCCACGACAAATTCCAGCTCAACATCGTCGCGGTAAATCTTCACTTCCGGTCGCGGGTGGCCGGTCACCTTCACCCTCAGTTCTAGTGGTTTACCACCCTCAACGGTCTGAAACAAGTGAAGGATATCAGTACAAATGACACAAGTATACGCCGGGCAAACAAGCAACCTTAATTTTAAATATTTTAAATAATAATACCGGCATATTCTTTGTACGAAGGAAAGCTGTTTATGTTGTTAGATTTGTGATTATATATAACAATTATATTTCATATATCTTCAAACATATGTTGGCTTCAATGACGTTTATCAGAACAACATAAAGCATGAGATGGTAGCCACGTCCACCAGGAAAACATATTACGAACACTATTCTGTTTGTTCAGTATAAATAACATAAATAGCTAAAATATTAATAATAAAAAATAAAAATAAAAGCACGGTAACACATAAAACTAACTTGTTAATTTCTCTCTGTAGTACACGCAATTTAATTTTACAATATACAGAACAAGTTCTCATACACAGAGCTAAGTGCAGAAATAGGGTGAAATTAAACACAGAAAATACTCACAACGTCATCAAAGATTTGAGTGAACTGAGGTGCAACAGTGGCAGGTTCCACTTGTTCAGGAACCTCTTCACGAACCTCCTCGACTTTCTCCTCCACAACCAACTCTGCCACAGCTTCCTCGGTGGGAGCCTCTTCCACTTTCTTCACTGTAATCACAACACACATCACCTTAGCTACAACACTTAACAAATCATTATGCTGGTGATTATTGCAAGTACCCAATGATTTCTAGTTCCTACTCAGTGTTTATGCAAACATGTGTATTAAAACAGAACATGTCCGGGAACAATTGCAGCCGATATAACAGTGAACGTGAAGCACAGTATATTTGAGACATTTTGCTCAACGCCAGCATGAGTCTTGTTTCGTTGACATAGTTACGTAACGACAGTGAGCTGTGTGCTGGCGCGCGCCCAGTAGACAATGACCAGAGGGTGTGGCCTGAGGGGGGGGGCTATCGCGGTCTTGTGTCGCTGGTGTTTACTTGGTTATGTCACAGTGATAAACATTCTGTGTCATCTGTGTGTTTGGACATTACAACCGGACTACGGTCATCACTACTGGCGCAACATACACATTTCATCTTAAACATAAATAATTGCTGCATGCTGCTCAGCCATTTGCCCATACCTTATATGTAAGCCTTGCATTACAATTGCATTCACTGTGAAACATATATACATACATGAACCGAAACATATACACGTTGGGAAGGAAAAAGGGATTCCAAACCTGTGATGTTGACCGTGGCAGCGTGTTCTGCCTGTCCAGCAGCGTTGACCGCCGTCACTTTGTAGAGTCCAGACATCTGTTGTGTCGTCCTCTCCATGTGCAGGATGTGAACTCCGCCAGACTCAGTGAACAACTTCACTTTGAGGGTCTCAAACAGCTGCTTGTCGTTGCAGTACCACGTCACTTGGGGTTCAGGAGAACCAGTTACGGTTACACGCAGTTCAACTGTGCTCTTCTCTTCGATCGTCTGGGAACAAATAACCGCTTATAAAAATGTATGCACGGCAGTTTTAAATGGAAACAGAAAGATGGGATCAATCACAACAATGAAATAGAGTGTTTGTTCAAAGAGCTGCGTCCAGTTTTAGGGTCTATCAAATGCAATTGTGAAACCACATACCTGGTTTTCATAGACGTTTACAAACTCCGGTGCAATTGTCTCTGGTTCTTGTGGAACTTCCTCCTCCGTCGTTGTCACGTCCACTGACATCTCGAAGCTCGCTTCAGTCTCCTCAACTACCTCCTCTTCGAGCTCGACTTTCATCGCTGAAAGAATTTGGAGTAGCAAACTGATTATCAAGACACTTAGATAACCAACACTGAATTTTACATCCAATCTGCACACATTATATTATTTGCCATAATTGTATCAACATCATAAATATTTAACTTATTTAGAAATGAGTTATGTGGTGTGAAAATACCTTTGACAGTGAGCGTTGCATCAGCTGAGATTGTTCCGAGGTCGGCAATCGCCTTTACAGTGTAAGTGCCGGCTTCTGTGAGATTCACGTTCTTCAACACCAGGGCATAGTTGTTACCCTCCTTCTCGTAGATGACACGGTCAGAGGGTTCTAGCTTTGTATCTCCCTTGTACCTGCAGACACACATTCCTGAGTGTTGTATGTATTGCATTAATGTATCAATTAATGTGTGACATTGGGACATCATCTTAGAACCGAGACTGAAAGACAGGGCAAAGCGAGATTTTTGGAGACTTAGCTATGTACAAATGAGAAAGGAAGACTAATCAGATCTGAGCATTTGTGTTATACGAATTACATGCAGTCGACAGTGCTGCACTGTCATCTACAACAAGAATAACTGTTTTACACCTCATTCCGACCACTAGTAACACAGAAAGCAAATTATTGACTAGATCTACGTTTAACATATTCAACACTTGCACGTAGAAACGTAACTGTTGCACGCAACTTACCATTCAATGACAGGCTCCGGGATAGCAGAGACTGTTGTTTCAAATCTCACGTCTTCCTCCTCTGTCACTTCAACGTTGTCTGGTTTCTTCAGGAACTCTGCCTTCACTTTCTTCACTGTGGTCGAGAAAATATAAACATGTTTTAAATAAGTCAACATCACATATACGATTTGGCATCAGAGTGCAGCAACATAACAATATGTTATTGGTTTCATTTCATTTTGTTAATTAATTATTAATTGTCATAGTTGCAATGCCATTACGCGCGCCGTTGCGTGTGCGCGCGCGACCCTTGTATGTATGAGTGCGTATGCGTGTGTGCGCGCTTGCGTTAACGTGTGTGCCCACGTGCGTGCGTGCGTGCGTGCGTGCGTGCGCTGGTGGATGTGCCAAAGCGCGTGCCCGTCAACTGTCGCAACTTACTCTTGATCTTGAGTTCCGCCACGCAGCTGTCTTCTCCGGCCGGGTTGACCGCGCTCACGCGAATCTCCCCCGCGTCGTCCATCACGCACTTGTCCAGCGTGAGACTGAGCTCGAGCTGATCTTTGACTTCCGCACACGTGACAGAGACACGCTCACTAGACTCGATCTTCTCTTCGGCCTTGAACCATGTTACTTCAGGCAGAGGTTTGCCTTTCACTGTCGCCTCGAATGTCACTGAAGCTCCTTCTTTGACGTTCTTGTTTGCTGGCTTCTTCGTAAACACCGGTCCCTCCATTTTCTCTGTGACAGTACGACACACCGATATTTATTATGTGTTCATAGATAATATTTCACTATGAAATTCAATTTAAGCAATATTTTTTTTTCACTGATCAAAGTCCATAATTTATAAATATTTAACACATTTCAGATACGTTAGTCAGATATATATATATATATATATATATATATATATATATATATATATATATATATATATATATATATATACATATATATATATATATATATATATATATATATATATATATATATATATATATATATGTATATATATATATATATATATATATATATATATGTATATATATATATATATATATATATAAAAGGTGGCTCCTCGATAGCGACCAGCATGGTCTTAGAGGAGTTTCATGACCGTATGTTGTATTACTGTTTTACAAATTATTATATACTATTGCCATGTATATAATGATCGTTATATTTATATTTGATTCTGAGTTGTTTTGACATGGCTATAGTGTATGTATTTGGTTGAAATACTGGTCGAATAAAAAACATAATTCATTCATTCATACGTAGGATCGAGGTTCCAAACACAACTTTTTCGTCCAACTCACCAACAACAGAGACGTTCGCAGCACACACAGCCTCTCCGACTGTATTGACAGCGACACATTTGTACTCTGCCGACATCTTGAGTGTGACACCGGACACCTGGAGTGTACACACGTCCCCGTCTAGAGTCATCTTGATCTTGAACGTGGGCTGCATCTCGGTGTCACCCCTAGATGTAAGGAGTAAAAGAACAAATTATACGCGTGACATATTAGACAGCATTGGATGACGGTGATGACGATTGATTATCGGCAAGATGAAGGTATAACAAAGTATTCTGTCTAGCATAACCGTAGTAAAACAGTCATTGAGTTACTGGAGTCACGCAAATGAGTCAGTCAGTTAACCTGAACGATCTACAAGTGTTTGAAATATTCAGACAATGCAATTGCAAAGCTGAAGATGAAAATACATGCAGAGAAACTGGCTGGTGCAAGCTGAGATTTTTGACAATACATATACATCATCTCAACCCTATTCGATTATTGTATGTATAACAAGAGAGTATAGTTAGATGCAAACAATAATTATATTGATGAAAGTGATGCACAACTGCTTCATATGAAAATTAATACATGCACGAGTACAATAGTAAATCAGCAAAGCAAATATTCCAAAAATATGGTCATCTTTTTATTACAATAATAATGTAGATGCACCGCGCATATTACAATACAATAACACTTTATTGTCCCGGACAGGGAAATAAATTTTGCAGCGTTCGTCATAAAAATATAAAATACAGCAGGAGAGAAGGATACAAATACAGATAAATTTATTATTAAAACAGTATGTAAACATTAATTATAATAAAATACAAAACTAATCTATAATAAAAAATATTATATGTGAATCACCTACCTGAACCATTTTATCTCTGGCTCTGGTTTTCCTGTCACCCGTGCGGTTAGTGTGATGTTTCGTTTTTCTTCAACAGTCTACAAAGAGAAACATTCGCCTTCTCATACACTGATATATTGTCACTGAGCTAAGGCAAGATGTATTGAGATTCGGACTAATTATGACATTCTTACTTAAATAGTGTTTGATATCATAAAAGCTACATCAAGCAAATATCTGTCAGGTAAATCACATATTTTATTGTTTAAAATCAACTAATTGTAGTTTCAAATATAAGGTACAGACATATATTGCACTTCAACGACACCTTTTCATTTGAGTGAACGTACCAAGTCTGTGAACACCTCTGTGAATTCTGGTGCACGATCGGTTGGAAGTTCTGAAAACAATAGTTTACAATATTGTAGATATATTATTTTATTAATGTAATATATGTACTTTTATAGTTGAACTTATTTGACCGTTTTTAAGTTTGACATGTAAAATCGGTAAATTTTGTGCAGAGTGTTTTATGCATGAATTTACTTATATATGGCATACACAACATCCGCTTACTTCACACTGTGTATGTGATATATTCTAATATATTCTTCGTGTTAATATTATATTATTTTCTTGTACGCTTTATTTTAAATAAGTATCTATCCAGCTTCATAGTACTAATTCATGGTCTTGCATACTCCTTCAAAACGTTTACTATTTACGATTATCACTGATTCGTACCTTCAACAATCATGTCGGCAGAGCAGCTGGCTTCACCAAGGCTGTTGGTGGCTGTCACTTTGTACACGCCGGTGTCGCTAGGGACGACGTTGTGTACTTGAAGCACCTGTAGTCCGTCCCTCTCTACAACTGTGTAGCGACCTTCAATCGCCAGTGGTTCACCATTCAACTGCCACGTCAACTCAGGGGTCGGTTCCCCAATCACCCTGCAGCTGAAGCTCGCCACTTTACCCTCCTTCACTTCACAGTTCTGGATGGCGACCGTGAACTCGGGCGCTGTACCAGTCGGCTCGACCTGCAGCTCTAGAGAGCAAATACGACACACAATTAGTAACGTACGCTGGCATTGAAAGTACAATAATATAGCAACAAAACAATCATTTTCTACAATTACATGATATATATATGTTTTTGATATTTATCATTAATGGTTGTATATGAAACTTTAGTAACACTTTTGTAACAGAACACATATTATAATACATGCAAAGGACAAGGTATTTGCTACTAATAATAAGTGACATATTTACATAAATTTTAATATGGTGTCATTAAATGTCTGGTAAATAAATTCGCAGCGATATTGAAACGTACCTTTGCTCACAAGATGTTCAAAGTTGAACCCAACTTTGTCACGTGCTAAATACATATGAAATTAAAGCATGATTAGTAAGTAAGTAATAAAAGGGTTACGGGTTAACTTTATTCGTGTAGACTGTGCACCAATCTGAATCGGATTTGTAGTTTTCTTTGAAATTAGTTTCCATAATTAGAGTACTCAAAATCAGAGTGCACAATCTACATGAATATTATCTACAAAAAGAACGAGAAGCAGATGAAGCATGCCATATGCAAATCAAAGTAAGTCCAACAAAATAATTAATGGGACATATTTACATGCCAATACAAAATTATTAAGCTGATATGTATGTTTCTAAAACATAAGCATATAGCAACTTTACGAGCTAATAATATGACTAATAACAACGTAGGTTCGTTACATGAAACTGTTATTTCATGCAAAAAGAACAAAAGTAACAAGCATTGTACATTACACATTGTTAATGTTAATATAAATACAAGTGTGTTAATTAAATGAAAGGCAGGAACATTAACGTAAGGAAATACGAAAAGCTATATAGTGTTATCGCAATAGTATTAGTATAATTAATCTGTCATTGGAATCTGCTTCCTTGCCTTGTTAACACAGATCTTAAGGAGCTATATTTACACGATGGCATAACACCTTTGAATAATTAAAATGAAGAACCTATTTTGAATATCGCGCGCGTGCGTGCGTGTGTGTGTTTGTGTGTGTGAGTGAGTGAGTGAGTGTGTGTGTGTGTGTGTGTGTGTGTGTGTGTGTGTGTGCGCGCGCACGTGCGTGCGTGCGTGTTTGTTTGTATGGTGTATGTGCATATTTCGTGTATTTGTGTTCATGTTCAACGTATCCATCTGAACTGGTATTGTGCCATCGTGATATAGCCCCAAAACCCACATGCACAGAAATTTGTTAGATATATTGGTGTACGCCTCGATAACCTACCAGTTATGGTGACCGTTGCGACGTGTTCCACCTGTCCAGCGACGTTCTTCGCCACAGCCTTGTACTCTCCGGCCATGGTCATTGTGACACTGGCAATGGTCAGTCTGTGAACGCCGTCGTCTTCGTCCACCATGTTCACTTTCACTGTTGGTTGAAGCTCCACGTCTTTGTGGAACCACGTGACCTGAGGCTCTGGTTGACCCGTCGCCTTGACGACCAGCTCAACCGAACCGCGCTCATCCAGGGTCTGACAAATATCACAATGTAAGTCACTATATCGTGTAGTTTATTATCACATATGGTATATCACACAAAGACGTTTCAATTAAGTTAGATAAAACACCATAATGACTAAGATTAAAATAAGTCATGTGTTATTACAGTAAAACTATCTATAAGATAGTATCAGCTTTATTGCCATGCGTTTTCCTTGCAGTTAGAATAAAACGTTGGAATGCGTTGTACTGTTGAGTCATCGTAGAAGTATGTTTGCACTCTTAGCTGGCATTTGACCTTAGCTGTAACTTCTGTATAAAGGTGACTCCCGAATGACTTCTTGTTAGTGAGATTCCAAGTGATGAAACTATCCGTAAAAGCAACCTGCCTATAACGGTAATATTACGCAGTCCCAACGGTCACCGTTATAGACAGGTGTTACTCTGTATCGTATTCAGAAACGTAAACACCATAAAATAAATCGTTAAAGTTAGATGAAATAGGAACACTTCACTTTTGGTGAAACTACCAAGAACAACGTAACTTACCAGATCTTCGTAGACTTGCACCCACTCCGGGGCAATTGCTTCCGGTTCGACGGGCGCTTCTACCTTCTCAACCTCAACTTCAACGACTTCCGGTTCTTCCACTTCTTTGGGAATTTCTGTAAATTACCAGGGGCCTTTATGAATAAAACATATAAAATATAGCATGTATTAATAACCGCCAAAATACAATATACCATCGGGTATAAAGTTCCAGTGTATATACATTTCATCCATTGATTCTAACTATTATTATTAATCATAAATAATAATAATAATAATAATATTATTCTACCCAGAAGGTGGACGTACCAGTGACTTTGAGCTTGGCCATTGCATCCAAACTACCGACTTCGTTGGTGGCCTTGATGGAGTATTTGCCAGCTTCCTTCAACTCCACACCCTTGATGATCAGGGCGTAGTTGTCACCCTCTTTCTCGTACACAATATGCTCAGAGGGTTCCAGCAGCTTCTCACCCCTAAACCTGTAATATTAAGATCAATATTCATTAGTCATACGATAACCCATCATAAAATTAAACGAGAACTATACAAACAAAAATAAAATAAATATTCATTCAAATATTCATTCAACACTATCTCTGTAAAATACTCTATTGCGTGTCATTTTAGCCATTATATATTTTGTAACATATTACAAATCAGTTCTTGACTGTTCCCTCCAGTTAACAACTGTCTCACATATTGTACATCAAATATAAAGAACAGTGCTAATTATCAGTAAATCATACAGCCAAAATGTAATATGCCAAGGCTAATTTACAGATATTCCAACCATACCATTCAATGGTTGCTTCAGGTTTGGCTGTGATAGTTGTCTCAAATCTTGCGTCTTCCTGTTCCACAACCTCCGTGTCTTCAGGCTTCTTCAAGAATGTAGGTTTCTCCTTCTTGACTGCAAGTATAATACAACAGTCTTGATGATGAACAGAGAACTCTTCATTACAACGATAAGTCGCCAATTATATAACTAGAATATAAGTATTTTGCATATCACCGGTACAGTTTGGTAGACCTACATACATAAAAGAGCTACGTTTGCTCGTCACAAGTAGTAGTGTATTTTACATTAGAACATTTGATTTGCTATCAAACGTAAGCTAAGTAATAGAAACACAGCAAAGCCATGTAATATACACACACACTCACTGAAGCTGTTAAATTAATGTGGCTATGCGTTTGCTTGATTTGTCCATAAAACAGCTTACGTGGACTAATCAATAGTGGCTCGTTTGAAATAGAGATTGACAATATGTATATCTTTATTTCTACGATAGGACAACACTAATGCTAACTACCACAAAGACTTTTGTCTGGATACTTATTAAGAAAACCACTGCGTATAACTGGTGCCAGTATGCATACTTTGAACTGTGAGAGTAGCGATGCAGGTAACTTCGCCAGCAGGGTTGGTAGCCGTCACTTGAATTTCTCCGCCATCCTCGATGACGCAGTCTTCAAATAGAAGGCTAGCAACAACCTCAGTCTGTCGTTCTTCACATGTCAGTTTCACTTTGTCGCCCTCCTCGATTATCGTACCGTTCTTGAACCTGTACGAGCATAAGTAGTCGACTCGTTTGACATAAATGTGTTGAGGGGTACGTAGTTGGTTCGTAATTAGTCATGTGTTGGGGACGACCAGGCTATGTTTGTGGAAGCAACAGCGAAGGTTGTGCTGGAGTTTACAACAAAACAATTAATATAACATATATTAGTTGACTTTTTATATAAGCTAAATCGTTTATTTGTTTACTCGCAAGACATTCTGTGATTGCATTGTTGACCAAACTTAAGTAATTTAAGACATATTCGCCGTTTAATCACTGTTTTATAAACCCAGCTCACTATCACTGACTTGTGAATGAATTTATTGCCGTTAGTTTTCACCTACCAAGATATCTGAGGCAGTGGTTTGCCTTGTAGTTTGGTCTCAAATTTGGCCTTTGCACCTTCTTTTATGTCCTTGTTCTTGGGCTTCTGCGTGAACACTGGCGGCTCCATTTTCTCTGTAAAAGCAACGTTAATCGTTTACATTAAACAAGTAAACTAAATGTTTTCTATGTAGTTATTTAAAAATAGCCAGTGCTACAACAAAAGTGTTAAGTTGAAATTATAAAATTATGAAACTTAATGTTATAGTAATATTAGCAATAATAATAATAAAATAAATATTTCAAATTTATTTCATGCAAACTGTCCACATGTAGTACAAAATAAAACCATCTTTTATAAGTTGGTGAACGTTGCCGTAAATTACGAACTGCTTATTGGTAACACATTTAATATAATTATGATTTTGTTACCAGCTTTCATACGCACCTACTACAGAAAGTTTCGCAGCACACGTAGCTTCTCCAGCAGAGTTGACGGCGACACATTTGTACTCTCCCGACATCTTCAGTGTGACACCAGACATCGTGAGAGTGCAGACGTCTCCGTCCCGAGTCATCTTGATCTTGAAGGTTGGCTGCAACTCTTTTTCGTCCCTGAAGGAGGTCAATTCATCACAGTTGCATTATTTGATAACATAAAGTGGCAACTGAACATGCAACGTTATTCTTAACATGCTATTAACAAATGATAAATTATACTCGATGTGTTTATTATTGTTCTTGGCGTTGGTAATGCTGTAATAGAGAATGCCTTTGTAGCTGCAAATATCATAACATTAAGCCAATCAACTACCCTGGATTCACCAACAGAACATGATAATACAACATTATTCAATGCATACATGTGTGTTTCACAATTTTGGCACACACATTCAGACTACCCATATATCGAGAGAAACAATATGCATCTTACCTGAACCATTTGACCTCTGGCTCTGGTTTACCTGTTACCATTGTTTCCAAGGTAACTCCTTGTTTCACCAAAGCGGTCTGACAACAAGAGAAACGTAATAATGTAAACACAATTTGAACATATCGAGGCACAGCAAGACACCAACTAATATATATGAAAATCAGGCATAAATGATTAATAATGTGTACATATAATATTCTTGACCACACCGTGTTCATAAACAGAATTCAGTCTCTTTGTCTCCAGTGTAGTGTATAACACCAAATTACAAAAGATAATAATGTATCGTGATTACTTACGGTGTCTTTGAGAACTTCCGTGAATTCGGGTGCGTGCAACAGTTCTGAAAAATATAGCAACACATGCTAAATGTAATGTTGTATTTGAGATCATAATTTAAGTTAAATTATATAAGAATAACAGTGCATCTGTCTTATACATTGGCAATTCTACTGTAATAATCAAACAAGTATTACTAAAAGACAATTTATCACTGTTAGAATGATTAATTTTGATTTGTGAAGACTTTAAATCAATACCTTTACTACTACAACACACCAACACAATATAATTACGGCCAACTTCCGAGTAACAGTGACATATATGTGGCCAAAAGAGCTGGGGACGTATAGGGAACCTTGCGCTGACAGCAGCGTTTCTGCCAAAGCCAATATAATGATTAACACAACATGAATATCTCTTCATTCCCATCTGTTCAACTTAGTGAGTAAGTGGAAACTCAATGACAGCCAAC
>OZ024857.1:49813917-49818917 GCA_964017155.1 Oasisia sp. SBJ-2009
TAATACTGATTAGATGCTAGTTAGATGTATATTTAGCATTTACGCAATATTTTCATCTTGGATATATATGCATAATAAAACATGATTATTACTACTGTAAATTATATTCATATCTGTTAGACTTCACACAAATTACGGAAGAGTTTGGAAGACTACCAAGAGTATCAAGAATATAAAATGTAGTACCCATGATTGTGACTTTGGCAGCACAGACCGCCTCTCCAACAGTGTTGACGGCAACACATCTGTATTCTCCAGACATCTTCTGAGTGACTCCAGACATCTGAAGTGTGCAGACCTCTCCGTCCCGAGACATCTTGATCTTGAAGGTCTTAGTCAATTCAGCATCATCTCTGTTGGAAACAGAACTATGTTGAAACCATCTTGAAACAATAAATCTAAGGTTATTAACGAGAATGTTTCCATAATTATCATATACGTTTTTTACTTTTTGTTTAGACCTTTAAATATATATATATATATATATATATATATATATATATATATATATATATATATTATATATATGCCAAATTTGCAAAAGATCTAACATGGAAAACACAGTATTCTTACATACCTGAACCACTTCACATCTGGTACTGGGCGACCAATGACCTTGCATGTCAACGTCAAACTACCTTTTTCTTCAGCAACCTAAAACATACCTCCGTCATCATTATAGCTGCCATAATCATCGTAATGCGTAATAGATATATCGTAGAACTTAATAATGGATATGATTGTAATCGATCCTGGAATTTAAAGTCAATCACATGTCTTAATAATTTGAGTTCTGAAATTAAAAGAAACACGGTATACAGCCTTGCGTGAAATTACATTCGAATGATAGAAAAAGATTCAGCCACATGGCATAGCTTGATACAAATGGACTAACAGACCGGCAATGTTGGGTGATATGCAGTAAGATCTATTCAACAATGCGAATATTGCATGTAGTTAGTATCCTAATTTCACTTACGATGTCTTGGAAGGTTTCTGTAAACTCGGGTGCCATCTCTTTTGGTGGTTCTGAAACACATATGCCAATTTAAACAATACTGACACAACTACATAACATTATAGTACATAAACACATATCGATGTTACAATGACTTTACCAGTAACATGTTTGCATTTTATGAACTTCAGGAAAACACAAACACTATAAATGAACCATTGCTGCCCGTCTCAAGTCAGCATCACAGGGATGATCTCGAGCTTGAAGTTCATACCAAGATGAAGAAATTGAAAAGTGGCGACTATATCCACGTCCCAGTCAAACTACTGTCAAATAAATCACAGTTATCAGTTAAGTGTTCACCTTCTACGGTCATGTCGGCAGAACAGCTGGCTTCACCGGCACAGTTCGTGGCTATCGCCTTATAGACGCCGGTATCGCTCGGAACGACATTGCGTACTTGAAGCACCTGTAGTCCGTCCCTCTCTACAACTGTGTAGCGACCTTCAATCGCCAGTGGTTCACCATTCAACTGCCACGTCAACTCAGGGGTCGGTTCCCCAATCACCCTGCAGCTGAAGCTCGCTACTTTACCCTCCTTCACTTCACAGTTCTGGATGGTGACCGTGAACTCGGGTGGCGTGTTGGCTGGTTCCTCGGCGCGCGATTCTACAAACGAACAAACTAGTCAGAAACCGAAACAGTCAGTAAACAGGAGATGCTTTCGGTTTCGGCCTGATTATTCACCTAAAGAAGGAAATGATGTTGTCGTACTGACGGACAGATTGAAAAGATATTTTAAAAAAACGTGTATAATAGTACATATTACTATTGGTTAATTATCGGATCGAATAAGTATTTTGTTAAACCGTATGTTCCACCGTTTGCCCAATTTCGCTGGTGACTATATTAGTTGGACCATGCATATTTCTGTTCACAGGCAAAGTTAGAATATATCAATACACAAGAAATTAAATAATAAAACAAATATATTTAGTTCATTATTTCTCCTTTCAGACGTGACATGAATTTACTTTGTATTAATTTGTATATTTAGTAGGCCCTGCGTTGTGTGTGTGTGTGTGTGTGTGTGTGTGTGTGTGTGTGTGTGTGTGTGTGTGTGTCTGTGTGCGTGTGCGTGTGCGTGCGCGTGCGTGCGTGCATGTTTGTATGATTATGTGTGTATGTGCGCGCGCGTGGGTGTGTGAGTTAATTATACACCAGAGGCACCGCTTATATGTGAAAATACAATCAGTGACATTCATGCAAAACATCAATGGTAGCTGATAATTCAACTATGCCATAACGCTGGTGCGCCGTCAATATCACAAGAGTAGTCACAGAGTATTGGTTTAGAGGTGGATGAAAATAACACAAATTAGCATTAAATGTAAAACGAACAGAGGGAGATTGACATCAGGATGAAGAAGAACAACTTAGGCAGAGACCAACTGTAAGGATTCCAATAAGTTATTAGATAACAGCGACACTTGCTAGATGTCATACAAAATATTATTGATTTCTCAATGGTATACTAGGGGATGGGTAACATAACATTATTGCAAATGTTCAACTTCGGTTAGATCTGAAACCGGGTGACACCACTGGGGACAATCACATCAATAAAACACATGTGATCCACCTACCTCTTCTAAGTAGATGTTCATAACTAGTTCGCATAGCAGCTCGAGCTAGAGATAAACGCAGTCGGATGCAGTAAAGGTTAGCAATTCAGAAACAACAGTGTGCGAAAAACGACATACTACTAAGGCAAAATGGTTATAACATAAGAGTAAGAGGTAACAGCAAGAAAGATTAAACTAGTTGTATTACAGTTATGTTTTCTATACAAATAAATAGTGTGTACAGGTTTCACACACCGCTGAAGAATGATATATATCCGGTAATCATGTTCCTCTCTTTTACGAAACATACAGATCGTTGCGCAGAAATCCGTTCTTGCTGTTACATCATTATTTAAAATAAATAATATCAACAGAACATAATAAGGCAGAAGAAGAAGAATTAGTAATAGCGAAATATGATTAAACAACATAAATTAAAAGAAGCAACTTCATGGCAAAGTTATGCAGAAATAATAATAATAACGATATAATTAACAAAATAATAATAATAATATAGCAAGCTTGAAAAGAAAGAACTACGTCGTGCAATAAAGAAGTATCGGCCAACATGTTAGTGAAATAATATGATTACTTACTACTATATTAGCATAGACATATATTATATATTTCAATATCAACTCACATATAAAAGTATATGTTTGCGTTGGTATTGTGTGTATGTATGATGAGATCGTAAATGAAAGAAAATATACGTGAGTTGACATGGAAAGTACAAATATATTAGCTTCTATAGTTATAGCACTGGTATTAAAGACACATAATATTGTTCTAAGGCCTTTCAGGACAATATCGCTGTTTTCTGGTTCTCCAATGTTATGATATTATATAGGTAGGACTTATTTCTTTCCGTTGGGACTTTCTTGAGGAATTGTGTAGGTAGGCATATAAGTATTTAATCAGAAGTCAAACCAAATCGTCACATTTTTTAAGCGGCGTTCCAACAGTCATTGCTTATGTCAGCTGTACAGCATATATTCTAGAAAATAGATATGTATTTTGCTTCGTTTTAAAATCACCCGTCATTGCTCTTGACATCAGGTGCTGGTCACGTGCGGCTAAGACCAACACATAGGTGGGGTGGCCACGCTGAATGGTGGGGTGACGACCGGCGCGCTGGACACACAGTAGATTGTGTTCACTGGAGCGGAGCGGTCTAACTGGCTGGCGTCAGTGGACACATTGTTCCAAGGGTACTCAAAGCTCGTCGTGTCAAGAGAAAGACCTTAAACTATACTCGCACTTAAATTGGCTGTTAGTACTATTGTTGTCGGAGGAGAAACGATCACCCATACTTTCTCAGGCCAACATGAGAACAATTGTATTCAGCATTGCCAGTTAGAAATTATGCCGATAGGCAATTAATATGTTTCGTTGGACTTGGGCTTACATTAAACATGGACGCAAATAAATATTAATATGTATTTCCTTACTTTGTCGTCAGAACAAGGATTGCTTGCTACAAGTGACAAGGGCGTTTGGGTCAAACATGAATATTATCCTGAAAGGCTTAAACTAGCATGCTTGCTGTAAAATAGAAAGTTAATATCACAGTGTTATTTACTCATAACCTACCAGTGATGGTGACCGTTGCGGCGTGTTCCACCTGTCCAGCGACGTTCTTGGCCACAGCCTTGTACTCTCCGGCCATGGTCATTGTGACGCTGGCAATGGTCAGTCTGTGAACGCCGTCGTCTTCGTCGACCATGTTCACTTTCACTGTTGGCTGCAGCTCCACGTCTTTGTGGAACCACGTCACCTGAGGCTCTGGTTGACCCGTCGCCTTCACGACCAGCTCAACCGAACCGCGTTCTTCAAGGGTCTGAAAACATAGGCAATTTAAGATAAATTATTCGTACCGTTGAAATTCAGCTATATAAATGTTTTCTTTACACGATTTAGCATTTATCGACAATGACAATAATAGTATTCGAATTTCATGGTATATTTTTTGAAATGGCACAAACGGAACATATATGAATAGCATCGTATATGCCACGCGAAAGTACGTTTAAAATAAAATAAAATAGTAACTGTAATAACAATAATGTCAGGTATATACACAAGACAGGTACTCACAAGATCGTCGTAGACCTGGACCCAGACGGGAGCCACAGGTTCAGGTTCTTCCGGTGCCGTTATCTCTATCGTCACCTCAGACTCGACTACCTCTGGCTCCACTACTGGCTTCGGCAACTCTGAAGTAAACAAAATTACAATGAAGTTAATTCACAGGTCTACTCAAAAATGTGTCGTTAAACCACTATTCTTCCTCTAATATCAAATTAATATGAACGAAATCCAAGTAGAAAAAAGTTATTGTGCCTAGAAATGACATTTAAATCTACATATGTTCCAGCTAGAATTAAGTAGTTTAAACAAGTGTAAATATTTCGATA